>OX243814.1:8942916-9112916 GCA_945859605.1 Lumbricus rubellus | reverse complement strand
TTCTCTTGCAATTTAGCACCATATCCCCTCTGTTGTACATGTAACTTAGATGCGTTGTGCAAATGGAAGTCTGCGAAAGTTAGAGAAAAATGAAATGCCGGTCCACAATGTCATATTTAAAAGTTCAATAAACAAAAATTATTACAAGGAGGATTAGGCCAGAAATCTACTACACAAAGTAGCCTAGTCACAAGCACTTTAATTAACACTTGAAACAGCTTCATGTAGCCTATAATTAGGCTACATGTAACTGTTTTTAATATAAGCTTCATGTTGCTAAATTATTTCTATTGCTGCAGGATGTTGATTTGAGACACGAACAGCATCATTACGATATGCCGCCTGTAACCAGTTTTTTTCCTAAAAAATGTAAACAATTTTGCATATAAATGTATTTAGGCATGCAATTTTGTTGAAATTTTGCTGATAAGTTTGATTTTAAATGATTCTGAGTACACATTATTTAGGCTATCTGTTCTCTTAACTCGTCTGTATAAACACTTAAACAGTCTTGAGCGATATATGCTAATCTATGCATATCACTATGCAAATCTTCACACACCCATTCGTGTCTTGCGCCCCAGAATGAGACGCATCAAAAACTTGCTTTTAAATAGGGAAGCCCATAGGTGACATGCGATTGTTTTTATTTATCTAGTGCGCACTAGATATTTAAAAATGATCGCAGTCCCGTATGGGCTTCCGTACCTAAAGCATGAAAAGTCAAAACTTTGCAGAATTTGTGTTAGGTATTTTTCAAACTCATCATTTGCAACAAAGTTTTTTATATTTTGAGATGATTTTGAAAAATCAGGCACTAATTGGTTAATATCGCAAACTGCTTTTTATTATGGAAATTCAACAAACGGATGTTGCAGATTATGAAAAGAAAGGTTTTCTGGCGATTCAGAAGGCCGTTGATTTGAGTCTAATTGCTGAAGTGAACCGTAGCTTCGACCCAACAACGATGAACGTAACGACTCAACTGAAGCGATATCCGTTTCCAGCATACAAAGAGGATGAAATGGTTGTTATTGTAAAATTCCTCCTTCCTTTGTTTATTCTGTTCAGTTTCATCATCATTGCTCCAACGATCTGTCTGGAAATTGTGTTAGAGAAGGAAAACAAGTTCAAGGTAAATCATTTGAATACATTGTGGTAAACGTGTATTTTAGAATGGTAAATTATTCGCCATTGCATGGGTTTCAGCATTAGTCGAGTACCAGTCGGATTGACGAAAAGAGTTCTTTCTGAATAGAAGTCGGATTGATGAAATTAATTTTTACTAAAATTGAAGTTGGATTTATGAAAACGATCTTGCTAAAATCGAAGCTGGAGCGACGAGCAATAATTTTAAATTAAATAGAAGTTATATTGATGAAAAATATTTGCTGACGAAATAGAAGCGGGATTTATCTAACTAATTCTTGCCTAAACAGAAGCTGGATCGATGAAAAGGATTCTCGCCAAACTAGAAGTTGGATTGATTAAAAAGAACAATGCTGCAGCGAGCGGAGATGAGCGAATAATTTACCATACTAAAATACACGTTCACCTACATTGTCAGCTATTGTTGCATTTAGAATACGTTACGACTCAGACCTCATTATTTTGCCAAAGTGAATTATTCCGAATTCAGTTTTACTCGGTAGCCAAGACTGGCACGACATTCAAACTCTATGATACAGTCTTCTTTAAAACCTCGTGATGAAGAAGAGAAAAATGTCTGCAGTGTGTGCGCGTGTGTGTGTTGGGGCGTGTGTGTGTGGCCAATGCCTTCTGTAGTACGAAGTACATTAGTATGAAGGATTTCTTTTTGTTCCACAATAATTAGGATGCTGATTATCCTGTCTTCAACTTTTATTGCAGAAATGCAGAATTTTTCTTCCCATTTAAGGCTTTACTACTCTCTTTGTTACAGTGTAGTAGCCTATATAAAGCCATTATTTTTCTGTCGCAGTAAGATAAATCACTGAGAAACGAATATTCATTATTATTTTCACTTTGTATGCTTCGAAAAATTGCATTCTATAAGTGGAATTTATGGAATGAAAATGTAGCCTAAAACCCGAAAGTTAAGAGGAAAGAGCACAGTTGTAAAAACATTTTTTCCGTTTTTATTCTCTCCCAAAAAACCTCGTTTTTTAGTTTGTTATTTTTCGCATCGCTTTTTGTATGGTTTTTATATTTTTTTTAAATGTAACTTTATTTAATTATTTACTGTCTAGTATTATTTTCTTTAATTTAATTCTTCTCTGATATAAATTTTCATCGTTGTTTTTTTTTACATTTATGGGAAAAAGTATTTAAAATGACCACACCTATTTTTATGCATCTCAAACTGCTGAAAACAATTTTAGGGCAGCGAAAACTATGCATTTGCTTATGTCCATATAAATATCTAGAACTATTCATAGCCTACTTTTATCGGTTTGGTGAAGAGTTCGCAAAAGATACATGTATATGGGTTGAGAATACTGTCGGTTAAGTGATGGAACGTTGAAGTAGATTCGCTGTTAGAGTTTTTGGCAGTGCTCTGCGGATTAGGGTGGAGTGAAAAACGTGACATCTCTAGAATCAGAACGGCCTAGTGACAATTCGTTGCCTTTTGCAATAGTTAGAATTCACGTTTTTCACTCCACCCTACTGTGGATGGGAGTGGTGTGAGAATTGTTTCGCTTCATGGACGCCCTAACATAGGGGCTTAAGGGGCACTTACTCCCATGGAAACTTGACATCAATTTTTTTTACTACTAATTTTGGGTTTCAAACAAATATCTTTCACACTAAAGCACTAAAGACACCAGGCCCTCATTAAGGTAGGTGCTAAGGGTGCTGCAGCAAGCGGGCCCCGCAGGTTTTGGGGCCCGCATTTTTGGAAATGATAAAAAAATAACGAGATTGCTACAACATTAATAGGCCGATACGATATCGTTGTCGACGAAATTTTGCCGTGTTTTTCCACACGTCAGATTTATTAGCTATTGAGGTATGTACTGTTGGGCGGCCACAGCTGCGGGATACGTATCCATCATGTCTCCCTGGACAGCCGCTACACTAATACGTCTGCGATCGTGTGCCAGGGAACATGGAGGACAATTTGCACTGCACTCGCAGATTTGCTGTTTAGGTTCTCCAACAGTTTCACCAGTAACGTGCAGTTGTACACAAAATGTGCTGTTCTAAATGGATTTGTGCAGTTGTAGAAGCACTTCTGTACAGTTAAAAATAGCAAAAAAAGGCATTTCTGTCCTCCGATTGGAAGCAATTTACCATGGAGGATGGGAAAGGAAAGAAGAGGTTGTGCTTCTAAAAATTTCTTAAACACAGCCCTGAGATCCTCTAGAGTTCCGTAGTATCTCAACACAATGCCACAGTCCCTCTTACCACACGCTGTCAAACGGAAGAAATAATAAAAGGAAAATAATGACAGATAGTAAATAAAATGCCTAAAGTTACTTAAACGATAAAAAACGAATAAAACGATACGAAAAATGTAAAGAACGAAAAAAACGTTTGGGGGGAGCAAAGGAGTGCTTTAACCCTCGGGCTACCAGGGGGGGGTGGTATCCACCCCCCTAGGTTTTCCCAAATCAATTTTTTTTCGTTAGGAATAAAATTTTGACGTTTTAGGTAGCTGTAGAGGATTCATTTGCACACATTATGAGCTAAAATGTGTGATGATATACCATACCATTCAAAAGTTATACCCGATATACCCGAGGCACCAGGGGGGGGTGGATACCACCCCCCTTAGATTATCGGCTGTATCTTATCCGTCCTTTGACATGAAGAGACACCAATTACACCATTCTGTAGAGGGAATGTGGGGCTACATTTTGGTGGTCACGGAGTTGTCTTTTGACAACCGGAAGTGCTCAAAATAAATTAAAATATAAATAAAGGTGTTTTATTTTCAAAAAAATTTCATGTTTTTCTTATTAAAAATTATTCATAATTTATTTTTTAAGAGAAATAAATTATGTCATTCTATAGAGTGCATTTAGGGCTATTTTTTTATACCAATTAATTTGACATTTGATGACCGGAAGTGCTCAAAATAAATTTAAATGTGTGAAAATGTTGGGGTTTTTTTACAACGCAAACCGATAAGTCTGCGTAAACGTTTTTCAGCATGTTTTACATGTTTTTTCTCTTTTTATTGTAACTAAAACTAACTTATTACTAGTTTTTATAGTTGAATATTGGACTTTATTATATGTAAACTATTTTTAATTAAATAAATTATGTTAAAACACACAGAATCTAATATTTTGCTTATGCGAAAGTATACATTTTGTGGAATCGACGGGTGCCTACGGTAAAAAATTCATAACTTTGGGGTGCTTTCATATATTTTAAACCTAAATATACCATTTTGTGCAGAAATGAATGCTGAATCCATAGGTGTAGGCCTATTACAAGTTATGATATCTCAAACCAAACCCAAAATCCAGGGGGGGGGTGGTAACCCCCCCCCCCCCCTTGGTAGTCAGTGTTACAAAAATAGCGTGGTAGCCTGAGGGTTAAACAACCATGGTTTAATAACGAGTTGCTGCGATGGTATTCAATGTATCGGTTTCAGTATAGGGTTGCCAACTTTGGATTATGAAATTTCTGGACGTGGCGCGAGCCGCCCACGATTTGCAGAAATTGTTGCGATTAGGATTCGGCCACTTTGGCGGAGTAGGCCTATCGCAGGGCTTTTTTAGCGTGCAGTTCTACACAAAATATGCAGTTATAAATGCATTTGTGCTGTTGCAAAAGCAGCTATGTGCAGTGGAAATCATTAGAAAAGGGTAATTGCAGGTCGACATTTACCATTAAAGAAAAAGGACATGTGCAGTAAAAAATAAGCAGAAAGGTGAGATTTTAAAAATGTTGAATTTGATGACTCAAAAAAGTCATCAGTTTTTTCGTCGCCGACTTGCAATATTTCTGGCAACAGTTGGGACAAATTTCTGAAGAAAGACTAAAAAAGGTCATCGGTTATTTCTTTTCGCCGACTTGCGGCATTTCTTGGGAAATTTTTCAGAAAACAACGAGAAATTTTCGCCAAAGAAAGCCGCACTAAAAATTCCTGGTTCAGCGTTAGAATCTATAAGCTTAGGCTACAAATTTCTTTTTAAAAAAGCCCTGGAGCACTGCAGGCTATCCTGGCCTGAGACTCAGTGGCAGCAGGGCCTACAATTAAGAGTGACTCTCAGTAAACAATCATCCCATAGTATGTATCTCGCAAAATATGTTATACTTAAAACTTAGGCCTATTTATAAAATGTGAAAATAAGTAAGGTATATCTGTATCAATGTATGAATACCATGGAAGCTATAATGGAACACGCACAGGAAGTAGGAAGAGGAATATTATTTCATCGATTAATTTAACAAGATTCAAAACTATATTTTTTTTTCCAGAACATAATTTTCAAAACTGAATCACTGACTCAATTATTAAACCTTTTTGATGGCAGAAAGCACTTCCGAAACCAAGAAAACATAAAAAGATACCAAATAGGTGTCCCATAGCAAAGGGTGTGTTTTCAGTTTAGCTGTAGCCACAGAGGTGCTCCTTTTAAATTCACAGTGTTTTTTAAAGTTTTTTTTTCATAATTTGTAAATCTTAGACTCCTACATGTTTTAATAGATTATTAATTTTCAGGACGGCTGTTGCCATTGTTAGAGGTGCAACTTTCCATTTTTTCAGTATTCTCATTTTTCTGGACACTACATTGTCCAGAATGACCCTCCTCCGTTTTCTGTACACCCAATGCTATTTCTGTACGATCCAGAAAAAATCTGGACGGTTGGCAACCCTATTTCAGTATACATGTAAAACAAACAACAGCCGTAATTTGTCAGTTTAGATTTCAATTGTCTATTGTTTGACACTTTGAAAATGTTTTAAAAATTGGTACCCCAATGTTTCATGGCAGCAAAACAATGGAAAACATGCGCATGTGCCGATCAATGTGTCCTGTCCTACTGGAGCTACTGACGCTAAGTGACCCAACTGAAATGGACAGTGTTGCCACTGAGGTTTCAGAAATAAACCCAGATTTCCTTCAAAAACCCCCAGAAAAACCCAGACTATTCATACAAGCGATTTTAGACCCCCTATGTTGAAATTAAGTTGGGTGTTCGCTTGTTTGGATGAGGGTTAACAAAATGTTCGTCAAAATAGTCGAATGAAATGTAACTACAACTTTAAAATATCAATTTTTAAAGTTGAAGACAATAAGCTTAATCGGTATATTTGTGTGCGCATGTGCAGCGGGTCGAGCCTACCAGATTAAACAGAATAGGCCTAATTGTGAACATAGGCCTAACACACGCGGCTTAAGTTTACGAAGTTTTAAAGTTGTCCAAGTTTTCAAGCCAAATTTTCTTAATACATCAATCCAACGTTTTAACCAACTAGAAGTCTAGAACATTAATACTCTGCAACAACTAGACCACTAGTCTAGAGGATTGACCTGACCTAGCTATAGGCCTAGTATAATTATAGGCCCCTATATAATATTTAGTATGATTTTACAGATGTCAATTATACTGTTTAATAAGCAGAGAGAAGTGACCTGACCTATTTTGGCATGTAAAAATGGTCTATTTCTGTGCAGAGCTATTCTTCAGGTTATAGATTATTTGTGAATTGACAATGTGAGATCTTGATTGTGGAGTTTAAAATTAAAATTAGTGAAAAAATTATGTATCACAACCATTTTACATTGAATTTCACAGAATATTCATGTGTTTAAATACAAAATGTCAACTCACCAAAATAAACCCAGATTTTGCCCAAAAAAACAAGAAACCCAGACGAAGGCCAAACGACCCAGATCTAGTGGAAAAAACCCAGCTGCGGCATCACTGGAAATGGACAATAGGCCTAACTGATGTCCAACAATCTGAAAAGAAAAAAAAACATACAATTTTAGGTCTATAATTTTCAACTTTTATATTTTGAACATTAAAGGGGCCTAATCTAAACCTGTTTTTGCGCCAAATAATTAAACGCGACATTTGCGACATGCTATCCTATAATATAATCGTGGTCATTAACAGCGAGTGATGCGCAGTCCTAGTAGTAACAGTTACTAGTTTGCGTGTCATTTTTTAACACCGTGCTTAGGAGTCGATGAAGCTGATGGGGATGCGTATGTGGCTCTACTGGTCTTCGTGGTTCGTCAAATACCTGCTGCTTATGCTCATCTGTGTTATCTTTATGACGCTTATCTTCCACGCCCCAGAAATGGGACCAGTGTTCGTCTACAGCGCACCCACCGTCACACTCGTCTTCCTGCTACTCTACTCTATGTCGCTCATCACCTTCTGCTTCGCTATTTCAACGCTTGCGTCCAAAGGTAAGCAGATTATTATACTGAGGCTGACTCAAGTAATTAAACACAAATGCAAGGCATTGTAGGCGACGTCATAAGCGACAATGCGACATAAGAATATATGTATTTAGTTGATACAGATTAAATAGGCCTAAATACTATTTTCGCCCACAACACAGTGAAACATAGGCCTACATAAACCTCGCAGAAGATGCAGAGTTAGCCTAATGCTGCTAGTCAGTATCGTGGTGAAATTGACTGCTTTATAAGTCAGGTGGCGGTGTAAATATTCGAAGCCTATTTTTTAAAGATTTTCTTGCTAATAGGCCTACTGCTTTGCACAGAAATGTCTAAAGATATTTATTTCAACTTACGCCATTAAATAATGCAGTATTGTTTCGACAGCTTCCTGCACCAAACATCTACTAAGCTAGTTTTATCGCTTTAGGATATATGTAGCAAAATATCTCTACACTTTTCTCCCTCGTTTGTTGTTCATTTCGTTTATGCCCGAAACGTTCACCTGCAGCCAGCTTTGGTGCCGCTATCGGTGTGATACTTTACATCGTGTTCTACGCGCCGTTTTTCTATCTGTGGATGTTCTATGATGATATGACTCGTGTGCAGAAAGTCGCAGCATCGCTCGACTTCAACATTGCCATTGGATTCGGATGCCTCAAGATTCTTCAGTTTGAATCACTAGGTATGTCAATGATGATGATTGATTACTGATTGTAGCATTAGTGGTCTCAGTCTAACGAAGACGTGTGGTAACGCCCTCCTCATTTACCCAGGTTTGAGACTGGCGCTATCAGATGACGAGTGGTGGCGCAGTTGTCGATTGTTGCGAACGTTGCAATAATAATGAGTCAGAAAACATCTTGTCAATTGAATTGATGTTATTTGTAGTTTTGTACTGTAGCATTCAACGACAGGTTGGAGTGAAAACAAGCAACATTAGAATAATGAAAATAATAGACATAGCAACCAAAAGTTGCCCAATGATATAAAGTCAAGAAATGCCAAACGTATAAGAAATTATTAATCTCTTCCGCCCCCCCCCCCCCCCGAGGGCCAAAATGGCGAGAAATTGCGTTTTTGTTTAGAGAAAATTGAATAGTTTCTTATGAAATATTCTTAGTGCAAACCAATTAATCTCCTTTCAATATACCTTTGGAAAGAGCTCTTAAAACTGGAAAAATAATATATTAATTTCCGGAATGGTCCCATATTAATTTTGTAGAAGATATTAACGTTTTACCTTAGCCCATGTTCGCGACATGTTACTAAGCCTGAAAACAGTAAAACAGTATTACTATCTTTTTATCCGTTGAGTTATTATTATTATTATTATTATTATTATTATTATTATTATTATTATTATTATTATTATTATTAATATTATTATTATTATTATTATTTTTTTTTTATTTTTATTTTTTATTTTTAAAAGTGCCCCGAGGTAAACATGATCCCTCGGGGACTTCAACTCTCTCGATAAAAACAAATTGTCTGGAATGGACCCTAATCGTCAAGGTCCCAGTTGGAGAAAGTACCCCTTATTATTATTATTATTATTATTATTATTATTATTATTATTATTATTATTATTATTATTATTATTATTATTATTATTATTATTATTATTATTATTATTATTATTATTATTATTATTATTATTATTATTATTATTATTATTATTATTATTATTATTATTATTATTATTATTATTATTATTATTATTATTATTATTATTATACAACAGTTGGATTACATCGCATTGTTACGAAGGCAACGTGGAAGAGAAGCAGATGGCATTTCCCCGCTGGATTGCTACCGAGATTCTTTGAAGGAGGTAGCTTGTCTCGAGTTTGTCCTGAGTCGCCTCGGTCAACCTTCGTCCCAGGTCTAAGACAAAGTCCAGGCCTTCTGTGCTCCAGGATCCGCTGGACTCCAATGCCACCGCCACGAAGTCATGGGTCCGGGTGATTGCGGCGTATTTCGTTCTTTTGGCAGCGGTTGCTCGGTTTGCGGCCTCACCTGCACCTGCTGATGTTGCTGCCAGATGAGATGCTGCAAAGGTGTCTGACACCGTCACGTCCCAAGTGAGACACTTTCCACATGTCCATGGAATAAGCGTTACTTCGTCCGGCCGTTTGCCGTCCTCCCTTGTGAGCCCTAACGGTTCCTTCTGAGATGGAATGTTTGCCTTTTTTAAGGAGCGCCATACGATGTCGTTCAGCATACTGTGACGTTGTTGTCTGCCAGCGTTTTTTCTGCATGCCAGACCGTGAAGTCCTCTGGCGTCGACTCTTTCGCCGCAATGACACAGGTGTGGCTCGCATAGGGTTGTCCCGAGGGTTATTATTATTATTATTATTATTATTATTATTATTATTATTATTATTATTATTATTATTATTATTATTATTATTATTATTATTATTATTATTATTATTATTATTATTATTATTATTATTATTATTATTATCAACACATTTATTCACTTAAACAAAAACTACAAACATGACACATCAATTTCAATGAGGGCAACCGCCCTCATCCATGTCCATTAGGGGCTTAACAAAAGAACCTGAAAAAGCCACTGCGTTAAATCGTTGAATAGTTATGGAAATGCGTTGAAATAAAAAGTTTGATTCACGGGGTTCTCCGGTAGCTTCTGTAAGACGACGACCCAAATCTGAGATAAAGTCTAGGCCCTTGTTGTTGATCGGACCTAGGGTTTCCAAAGCAACCGGGACGAAAACATGAGCATCAAGGAGGGCGCTGTATTTCTGGTTCTTTCTGTCCTCCGCCAGGCTAGCTGCTGCACCGGCTCGAGTGGCTGAAGCTGCAAGGTAAGACGGTGCAAGCGTATCCACCACTGTGGCATCCCACACCAAACCTTTGCCGGCTTTCCATGGGATGAGGGTGATTCCATCCGGTCTCTTGCCGTCCGATCTTACCAGGCCCTGAGGTTCCTTGGCTGCCGGGTATCCAGCTTTGATCAGAGCACGGTAGATCAAGTCGTTTAGTGTACCATGGCGAGCCATACGACCAAAACCCAACGAGCAAGATAAACCGTGCTCGCCTCTTGCAGTGACAAGTGAGCCGCAAGTGCATGTGTGGGGTTCGCAAATGTTAGCTCCCAAGCGCAAACCAACTGCAACCCTCATAGCCTCGTCACTTAATCTCAAACCGCAAGACGTGATCGGCAAGGCGTGCAGCCAGTCTCCGGCGTGCTTAGTCGTGATTGCCTTCCAACGGGCCTGGTCGCATTTATCAGTGAGTGGGTTGGATATCTCCGAGAATATTTTATGCAGTAGCGGTTTGTCCCATTGAGATTGCATGTGAGTTGAGAAGTCCTCAGTGATTCTGATCCCAACTTCCTCCTGCCACATCGCCATCAGCTTCTCCACCTGCGGGTCCGGTTGATAATCGAGCTCTCCGAGGATGTCAGACTGGAGGACGAGGGTGCCCGCGGCAGATGCCAAAAAGGCAGGAAGCGCCAGCGATGACACCCTACGAATCCCTAGTCCTCCCATGCTGATGGGGAGTGTGGACTGAAGCCATTGTGAATTTGACAAGTTGATGTTTAAAATGTCTTTAAGACCTTTTCGAAGACACTGGTCGTACTCAAGCAAAGCAGGATGATCCACACATGGCGCACTACGCAGATTGTATAGTAACTTTGGGGAACCCAGCGAGCATTTGAGAATAAGCAGAGCGTCTTGACGGGCTATATAATGCCTAGTCTAATCATAGCTCTGGCTAGTTCCTCCACCCTGGCGCCGAGTGCGATTTGAAGAGCCGACCCGGTGGAGAGTGGTGCACCTAAAAGACAAATGAAGTCTCGATTCACGCGCGTGAACTGTCTAAAAGTTGTGTGTGTGACTAGCTGCAGATCAATGGCTGTCACTTCACATTTTGCTCTGTTGAATACAAGACCCAATTCCGCGCATTCTGTCTCCAGAGAAGTTATGTCAGCTTCCACCGTGGCTAATGGTCCGCCCAAGGATATGTCGTCCAAATAACCGAAGGCTAGAGGGGAAGTCAAATTGAGGAGGGCAGGTTGGAGTGGGAGGCAAAACAACAGAGGGCCCAGCGGATCACCCTGCTGTGGGCCGGCCATCGATGCTATTGTGTATTTACCAAATTTGAGTTTGGAAGCTTCAGCGTAAGCCATATGACAGTAAGACCTGCGATCTCTGGTAGAAGAGTTATTATTATTATTATTATTATTATTATTATTATTATTATTATTATTATTATTATTATTATTATTATTATTATTATTATTATTATTATTATTATTATTATTATTATTATTATTATTATTATTATTATTATTATTATTATTATTATTATTATTGCCTACTACATACCGTTACAGGAAGCACACATACCACTAACCAAATAAAAAGGGTTTTTTCTCTCCCAAATACGCGGTTTTTTCAGCGACTTTACCCGGTTTAAAATTTGTTTGCAACTTTATTTTTTTATTTACTCTCTGTTAATATTTTTCTTATTATCCCCTGATATTCATTACATTTTCCGCCAACTCTCAAGGATTCATCTAATTGATTAATTATTTAATTCCTCAACATCGTCATTTAAGAGATTGCCTAGGACTTACATGTAGCAGGTCCCTGCAAGAAACTAAATCAATAAGTTATTTTGATATAAATTTCTTAGGCCTATTTGAGCAACAATTTTAAGCCTACAATAATTATATTATAGGCCTTCTGTAGGCCTATATGATGTAATTAGTAGACCTGCACATTCATAGCCTTTACATCCAAGCTGCTCTAATTAATGTTTTGTTTGGCATGATTCGTGACCGAATTTTAAAAAAATTGCAACTTTTATTTATTTATTTATTGTCTGATATTCATTACATTTTCGCCAACTCTCAAGAATTCATCTAATTGATTCATTATTAGGTTATGTCGACCAACATGAAGTTATGCAGACTCATTTTCACAATTTAAATTTTAAAAGATTTCAATACCTTTAGTTTCTCTCAATGAGTTATTAAGCCAGTTATAATAAAATAATAGAATTATATATATATATATTGTAGATTAATGTCACTTATAATGAATTTTGGTCAACCAAGAAGATTGTGTAATTTGCCGATTAAGATACAAAAATTGAATAAGCAAGGTTTTAAAGTCTAAGATGCAATTTCAGATAAAATAAAGTCAAATCATTTTCTATATCCGTTTTTGTTGCTCTTTAACGTTTTTATTATTTTCTAAGAAACGACGTTTTCCAGTTTTTATTCCGTTTCCGTTATTTTTTTCACATCTAGGCTATTAACAACTAACGTAGGCCTACGTAGGCTACCATTAATGTAATGCGGCCTAAGGCAAAACAATATTAGAGCAACTGCCCAGTTAGGCAATAATATTGTGATGGTGACGGTCATAATCAATTAATTGGGTAAAAGTAAAACTGTACATTTCCACACGCGGACAATGCTTATTGTATATTTTCCCGGTGACACTCGTAGCAATTCCTAAAAAGAACGAGTATATACATGTACAATACAATACAATACAATTCACTTTATTGCAACCAGAAAACAAAAAAAACAATAAAAGTACAAAACATGCATGCATTGGCTACAAAGGAGGCCTAAAAGGGATGGACATCCCGCTGGGAAGGGTGACCCAAGTAAAAAATTCCAAGAAAAATAAATCAAGATAGCTGAAAAGAAAGAGACTAAATCAAATTAGGTGATGACAGATTGCAGAAAAGTTTATATTGTCAAGAGCATGTAAAGAAACAAACTTAACTAAGTACTTCACTAAAATCTTAACTACACATGGTCATGTGCACTTCAAGTAGGCTAGCTTTAGTGGAGGAAAGTAGAAGAACACGAAGTTTCTTTTTAAATACCTGCAGACTCCTGGATTGACGAATGTCAATTGGTATTGTGTTCCGTACTTTATTACACTGTACAGTGTACTCAATAATGTGACGAAATTATACGGCATATAGCACTTGAGTTTCGGTCAGGTGAAGCGGTGTTTAAAAATGCCCAAAATAGGTCTTACTGCCATTTCGCGCTGTTTTTATACATGTACCTGAATCCTGCCTGATAATAGAAACCTCAAAAAAGATCCAATAGGGACGCACACATGTGTAAAGGTCCGGTAGGACATAAAAATGAGCAGACCTATTGCCATTCAATAAGGTTCCATTTTGTTCATTCTCACTATTTGACTTTACGAATTACAACAATTTAATAAATATTGAAAAATATTATATTGCATTAATTTTTCTGGGCCCCTAACGTGTGGGCCCTGTTCGGCCGATCACGTTGAACACGCTATGATCTGAACCCTGGATTAGGCTACTCTAAAGCGATGGGCCTACGTAGGCCTACGTGGCATACGGTACTGTCCTAAGACATACATGTAGTAACCACAGGCTTCAAATGGCAGTCAGTTCCGCCGAAATACGAGCAATGGTGGAATTTTTTTCTAATTAGTGGTGAATATAGGATTCAACTTCACGATCAAACAGAAGCTTAAACTGTCGTTTTGCTTTTCACATACGCCTATTGGTTCCTCGACTTGAAACAAAAGGTGCAGATTAACGATTATGATAATCAAGCAGATCGCGTGGACTAGGCCTTAATAAGACCAAGTAATAAGGTTCAATTTTTGTGCATTCTTACTAAGCACAAACAGTATTGCCGCATAACTGTCTGATCAACAGTGCACTGAAAAGCTGGGCGGAGATAATAATAATAGCCTAATTATAAATTTGAGACAAGATTTTTTTATTTATCCAGAGATTGGCGCACAGTGGAGCAACATTTCATCATCTGGAGACGGTCATACGATGGCTGACATTCTGATCATGCTATTGGTCGATACGATCATTCACTTGATCTTTACCTGGTATTTGGATGCTGTTATACCTGGCGAATTTGGAACCACTCAGCCTTTTCATTTTCCCTTCACGGTCAGTGAAATTTGTGTTTAATTAGAGACAAAACTTCGTCGGTTTGCTAATTCACTCACGCATAAAAAATTCCTTCTATAACCCGTTATGTCCTGGGCATGGCGTTAACTGCATCCATCCTTCGCAACAGGGAACCATCAACTTCCCTGTGCCGGTCCTAAGCCCGAGTAAAGGAGGAAGGTTTGCCAGATGGGTGGTGATACTCTGGCAGTAGAAGACCAAGACGATTGAAATCCGCAAAAACCACGACACAAGTGACATATATAGCGGCCCATTGCTTCAATTTGTCATGATGTGGAGCAGACGTGCACAGGTCGGTCAGGACAGACCGGTGGCGAGAGTCGATGGATAGGGCATTGGACACAAACGGGCTTGTCCCACTGGTTGTCCTTCATGCCTCTTTCCTAACATTCTCTTCAAGCAGACAAGGCGGTCCAGCTGCTTCAAGATATAATGGTATGGAGCAGACCTGCTAGCCTGTAGAAACTGAGAGATGACACGAGACAGACTCAGACTGAGAGTGACGTCAGACACCTACGGGCGTTGCGCCTATGGTTTGTGATGATAACCCGTTGAATGCATAGTAGGCCTAGGTCTTAATTTTCTCGGTTTTTATATTTCAATTCAACTTGTTCAATTAGTCCTACGTAGGTTACGGAGAAAGTGATAGGGGACTTTAGTGAAAAAATGGTAAGATAAAAATATCAGCGTATGTAGAAACGAGCTGCATTGATAGATTAGGAAAGACGTTGTGTTGAAATGTCAGGCGACAAGAAAAAGGAAGGGAGAAATAAAAGAAAGAGGAGGAAGAAATTGGAAGAAGTTGAGGGAAGGTAGGAAAATGGCAAACACGAGTTTTGACTCATTTTAATTACCTTTTATATGGACTCTACTTTGCGTAAGGGTCTATTTAATTGTATTCGCAGGCCTAACATACAATCCTTGATGCGTGACTTTCAATCTAGATTTTACTTCTTTTGAGAAACAACCTTAGGAGCTATGAATATCGCTGTTTCGTTAATGTGCCATTTGTTCGTCTGCAGAAGGAGTATTGGGTGGGTAGGATGGGAGATAAAGTCGAGTTAACGAACGACGATTTCATGACTCTGGTTCCAGAAGACAGAAGACCTTACTTCGAAACTCCAGCGCAGAATGCTAAAGCAGGGATTCAGATCAGAGGACTGACTAAGGTTTGACTGCTATTGGTAACTGACGTTCAATACGTGTTAATTATTTGTCAACTTCTGCATTTCTTGACTCTATTATATGTCACTTCGCGCTACATTCGAATTATTTTTTGAATTCTCGGCTGCAATTTTTTTACTTAGATAATAGATTGCACTAAAATTTCAACGGTCAATGCTCTTGCTTGAGCAAAAAATAATAGGCTAAGTCAATTGCTTTTGGAAATTTTACAATACAGTGCAATAGGCTACAACTGTGTATTTATAATGCTCTTTAACAAAACAAGTCTTGCACAGAAGCGCGCTTCGCTAGGCTACGAATCTAATGATCTAATTAAATCTATTGAGAATAAAACGAGTTTTTAATTTAGAATTAAACTCCGCAACAGATGTAGGCCTACACTCGCGAATGGAGGTTAGAAGACTATTCCACTCTTTGGTTCTGAGATGGAGAAAGTACGACTTCCAAATTTCCGCTTTGTGCGGAGTGTAGCCAAATCAATTCGCGATGACGATCGAAGTCCTCTAGATTATTGGAGGCAGGGCAAGACGTGACCATGGATGCCATGTATTATGATAATTTTGATTGTGAAACTGCCCTGTATTATACTTAAGTGATTTGTTTTGAAATAATGCAAGTAGACGGATCAATTTGACTGTAGGCCTAGCAGATTGATTACCACATAATATTACAGGCAAATCCTTTTTTTTCGTAGAACTTCGGTTCACAATTGAACCCAGCAGTTAACAACCTTAACATCGACATCTATGAAGCCAATATAACCGCTCTTGTGGGACATAATGGAGCGGGAAAAACAACGACCATGTTTATGTTGACAGGTAGGTATATGGCTTGTGATAATAATGTAGCGGACCAGATTTGCAGATTTCACAGAACACAGTTCACAGCAATTTCTGTAGCGCCAGAGTAAAAACGTCAATGCGGATCACAGCAAATTCTGTAGCACCACCACTCCACCAGTCAGAATGTCAATGCAGATCACAGCAACTTCTGTAGCGCCTCAAGTCGGACTGCAGGTCGCAGCACAGTCGAGAGCAGGGGTCCCGTCGAGTCGTTCGTAGTCGAGGAGCTCCGTCATTTCGTCCGTAGAAAGATGCCGAACCTACAGACTAATGCCTAACGTAAGGCCAAGGTTCAGGACTTACACACGTCTACGAGTCAGTCGTCACTCAAGACGCGTCTTACCGCGAATCGAGCCAGACAATTGAGTCAGCTCCTCAACAGCAGTTGCAGTTCAACGTCACTGTGTGGTAACAGAGACCATTAGCGACGCCCTCCTCCTTTATCCAGGTTTGGGACTGGTACTGGCAGAGTGCAACCAGTGGCGGAGTTAACTCAACAGTGTGAACTTCGGGCTTAACGACACTTTTTCACTTCGAAGATGATTAGTGTCGGAGGCAGAGTACAACCTATCACTCCACATTTATATTGCGACCGAGCCACCCGCAGCAAAGATCCGATAAATTATTCTCTGATAAACCGACCGACCGGGAATCGATCGGGGCCGCTGGCGTGGCGAGCGGGCCACGTTTACGCTCTGTATTTAGCAAAGCCCTTTTGAAGCAGCGCTGAAATGAATGGCGGCGAATTGTGTAGTCGCTTTATTTGATCGCGGCGAAGTGAGTAGCCTAGGCGCTGTGTTTCGCGGCGGCGAATTGAGGTTGTTACGTTCTAATCTTTATGTAGGAACGCGTGGTTTACTTAAATCACTTTGTTTAATTATTAAAGTAGTAACTAAGTAATAATAATCTCAAGTAGAACAGTTTCTGTCGTGTCATTGTTTAGTTTATGTTTTAACGTTGAATATCGACCATCCTAGTTCCAAACAGAAAGTGACGTTAGTCCATAGATTACATATAGTATCTTGAGTCACAACATTGACAATGTTCATTCCATGACACCTTCCCTCTTAAGTGATAAAGTCTCTAAACTTAACAGGTGGTTTCACAGAACGTCCTGAACGAGTACTCTGTAGGCAACTCTTGACAGGTGGAGGCAAGAGGACTGGAGTAGATTCTCTTGAAGCATGACGTTTGGAGTCGAGTCCTTTGGAGGCATGGAGATTGGAATCGAGTCCTTTGGAGGCATGGAGATTGGAATCGAGTCCTTTGGAGGCATGAAGATTGGAGTTGAGTCTTCCTCGACCAGCGGCTGACAGTCTGGAGGTGGATCATTCGTGCGAACCAAGTCGCGACGATTCCGACGAAGAGTTGATCCATCTTCTGTATCTATGATGTACGATCGAGGTGTAATGTGTTTGTCTCTAACTACACCTGAGCGCCATTGACCATTATGATTTACTTGAATGGTATCTCCTTCATGCAGAGGTTGAAGTGCTTTCGCATGTCTGTTGTAAAACGTTTCTTGTTTTGATTGACGTGTCTTCAGCTCTGGCACGGCATTCCTTGACATCGGCTGCAGACGAGAAGGCATAACTGGAAATTTGGATCTCAAAAGCCGACTCATCAACAGTTCAGCAGGACTATATTGCAAACCTGATATTGGTGCATTCCTGTACTGCAACAAGGCTATGTATGGATCAGAGCCATCTTTCTCTGCTTTTTTCAGAAGTGTTTTCACTGTCTGTATGGCCCTTTCCGCCATTCCATTTGACTGAGCATAACGTGGGCTTGTTGTTGTGATTTTGAATTTCCACGATGTTGCAAATATCTGCATTGCTGCACTTGCAAAGGGCATGTTATCTGCCACCATCTCACAAGGTATTCCATGGCGAAATTCTTCCAGTCGTTCTGGGCTGGCTGGAAAATCGACTTCAAGTGAGGTATCAGTGAATTAGCTGTCTTCCCTTGAAGTAGACAAACTTCCGGGTACTTTGAGTGGTAATCGACAACCAGTAAATAATCATTTCCAAAAAGTTGAAAGATATCTGCGGCGACCTTTTCCCAAGGTCGTTCTGGCACTGGATGAGGGATTAGTGGTTCCTTCTGTTGATGTCTGCAGAATGCATTGCATGTGGTACATTTACCAACATATTTTCTATGTCTTGTGACAACCCTGGCCAGAACAAACATGAACGTGCAAGACCTTTGCATTTCTCAATACCAAGGTGACCTTCATGCAGTAGAGCCAGCATTTCATGACGCATTGTCTGTGGCACTATCAGCTTTCCATGCACAAACATGAGGCCATCAAGTTCATATATGTCTGAAGCCATTTTGCGGTATTGTTTCAACTCCACTGGTAGATCTTCTGTAGATTCAGGGAACCCTTCTTGGACCATAGTTTGCAGACGGACCAAGACAGCATCATGCAAAGTCTCCTGGCGAAATTCTTCCAGTCGTTCTGGGCTGGCTGGAAAATTGCTGAGCAACGCATGTACGAGAACCTCAAGGTCTTCTGTAAGGTCATCCGAGACTTTTGTATCCTCTGCGATGTATGCTCGAGACAAGGCATCTGCTATGAGCATTTTGCTCCCAGGCAAGTATTCAATTGTGAGCTGGAATTTTAACAGTCTGAGCAGCATTCTTTGAAGCCTAGGTGATGTGTCACAGATTGGCTTTCTGAAGATTGCTTCCAAAGGCTTGTGATCGGATTGAACTGTTGTCTTTCTGCCGTAGACGTAGTGTGAAAATCTCTCACAGGCAAACACAATTGCTAGCAGCTCTTTCTCTATTTGTGCATAATTTCTCTCTGCTGGAGTCAAAGATCTGGATGCATAGGCAATTGGCTGCCCATCTTGCAGGAGACATGAACCAAGACCTGTAGACGATGCATCAGTCTGTATCATCAGTACTTTGTTTGGGTCATAGTACTTCAACGTTGCTGCCTCACTAATCAATTGTTTGATCAGATGCACAGCATTTTCATGTTGGTCTAACCAGTGCCATGCAATATCTTTCTTTAGTATTTGCCGTAATAGTCCGTGTGGGAGGAAAAGTTTGGTACAAACTTAGACAAATACGTGACCATTCCCAAGAATCTTTGCAACTCTTTCTGGTTGGTTGGAGATGGCATGTTGAGTATTGCCTGAACTTTGACATCATCTGGACGTACACCAGTACTTGAAAGGATGTGACCCAAATATTTGACTTGCCCAACCTTGTACTGTATTTTCTTTTGGTTGAATTTCACTCCATTTTTCTGTGCACGATCCAAAACTTGTTTTAGAATTTGATCATGTTCCGAGTCATCAGCTGCAGCTATAATCAGATCATCGAACACAATGTTCACACCTGGAATGTCACCGAATAATTCATTGCTTCTTTTCTGAAAAATCTCGGGTGCGGAAGAAATTCCAAAAGGCATGCGCAGCATGGAATAACGACCAAATGGAGTGTTAAAGGTGCACAAGCGACTACTCGATTCATCTAGCTTGATCTGCCAGAAACCATCTTTCATGTCAATAACGGTGAAGACCGATTTCCCAGATAATTTGGCTAGGACATCCTCACATGTTGGGATGCGGTAGTGTTCTCGTTTAATGGCTTTGTTAAGGTCTCGTGGATCCAAAAATAAGCGAAGAGAACCATCTTTTTTCTCAACCACAAGCAAACTGTTCACCCAGTCAGTAGGCTGATCTTGTTTTGTGATCACTTCTAACCTTTCCATTTCCATCAGTGTTTTCTTTAATTTATCTTCAAGTGCAAGTGGAACTCGTCTTGGGGCATGAACAACAGGTGAAATATTCTTATCAATTTGAATATGATATGTACCTGGCATTTGTCCTAGTCCGGTGAACACGTCCTTGTAGCCGTAGAGTATATTCGAAGAATTATTTGCCTCTGACAGGGAATCAATTCTCTGCACAATGTTCAGAGCTATGCAGCTGCGCAGACCAAGGAGAGTTGGAGCGTTCTGTTTTATAACGAAGAAATCAGCTTCCACAGTCCCACCACTGGTCTCTGCTGTAACAGAGACTATTTCCACTGGAGTTATCTTACTGTTGCCATATGCAGTCAGTGTCGTTTTGCAAGGTTTTATTTTAGGACGGTTAGCAAGACTGTTCAGAGTAGACTGTGCCATAACATTTGCTTCAGCACCTGTATCAAGTTTACATTGAACCAAATCACCATTTATGTTTATATCTTTCCACCAGCCATCAGTTCTTTGTCCCACTGACGGTACTCCTACAAAGAAATTCTGGACATTATCATCATTGACTGAATAAACCACTTTCTGAGTAGAGTTCTGTTTCAATTCTCTTCCTGTGTTGCTAGATCTCTGAGGACTTTTGAACATGGTTGGTTCAGATGAAGTGCTTTTTGAACGACACATTTTCTGAAAATGGTTAGGTTTTCCACATTTCATGCATTTTTACCAAATGCTGGACATGCTCTGGGTTTATGTGAGCCACCACATTTGGAACAGGCAATGTCATTGGAGTGGACGTTATGTATTCTAGCATTGAAACTCGTCTCACCTTGAATGGACTGCAGTTGTGCTTTTGTCGACTCAGCCGCTCGACAGATGTTCAACGCCTTCAGAAGGTCAAGGTCTGGCTCTCGCAGCAAACGTTCCCAAAGACGAGCATCCGGACATCCCAAGACAATTCGGTCACGAATTAGACTTTCGGTCTGATTGCCGAAATCACATGACTTGACCTTTTGACGGAGTGTAGTGACGAATGTATCAATCGACTCACCCGATGCCTGGGTCGATCTCCAGAAGTTGTAGCGTTCAAAGACGACGTTTTTACGAGGCGAGCAGTACTCTTCGAATTTTGAGAGCGCAGGTTGGAGTTTTCCAGATTCTCCCTCAGTAAACGCGAATGTGTTATACACTGCGAGTGCGTCATCTCCAACGATATGGAGAAAGATAGCCAACTGGACGTCGTCTGGCTTTTGGTCTGACCCTGACGCCTTCATAAAGTTCTGGAATTTCTGTTTCCAATTTTTCCACGACTCTTCTAAGTTAACACTGTTCATATCGAGCGAATTAGGCTGCTTGAAAAGTTCCATTGTTCCGTGTCACGTGCGTTATCAGTATCCACGAAAACGATTAAAGTCACGTTTGTTCACGACGCCATGTTACGTTCTAATCTTTATGTAAGAACGCGTGGTTTACTTAAATCACTTTGTTTAATTATTAAAGTAGTAACTAAGTAATAATAATCTCAAGTAGAACAGTTTCTGTCGTGTCATTGTTTAGTTTATGTTTTAACGTTGAATATCGATCATCCTTGTTCCAAACAGAAAGTGACGTCAGTCCATAGATTACATATAGTATCTTGAGTCACAACATTGACAATGTTCATTCCATGACAGAGGTCGCTGAGATGAAGGTCGGCGAAATGTGCGCGCTCAATTCAACGTAAACCATTATTTTGGTGCTAATTGGTAAAACACTGTTGTAGCCAAAAATTATCAGGATTGAACAATATTTATAACTTGCACAACATATTATTTGAAGTTTTGAATTTTATCAAATATTATCGTCATTTCGAGTATTGGTGGGCCTAGGCCTATATAATAGGCCTAGCCTACAAGTCACATTTTTGAACCTATCACAAGTTTTGACGGAAATACTGCATTATTTCACTTATGCACAACTCGACTTTTTATGTCTTTTGTACATTAAACTTTATTTTGACATAAAAAACAATATTTTCATGTAAAAAGTCGGAAAACAGCCGGGTGAAAAAAGGTCTTGATCTTGACAAAAAATCTAGAAGCCTAGACAGGCCTAGACTGAAAAACCAAGATCCAGGTGGGGAAAGCTATTAGTGACATCCCTGACTACATGTATTGCACTATTGACTTTGTAGGGTTTCTGCCACCGTCGAAAGGCACAGCCTACATAAACGGTTTCGATATAACACGAGAAATGGATACGATCAGAGAGAATCTTGGTCTCTGTCCACAGCACGACATACTCTTTGATACTCTAACCGTCAAAGAACACCTTATCTTCTATGCTATTGTTAGTAGGCTACTGTTAACAACGTATCAATGTCTCAACGTTCGCAACAATAATATTGATAGTAGGCTAGCACTCATGAGCGGAGTTTGGGTTCCGTTATTGGGAGGGATAAATAACTTGGGCTTTGGTGGTCGAAATTTTTTTTCCCTCGCCCAAGAAAGTTTTTGACCGCTTTTTTGCCATCGAGTTGACATCTCGTAAAACCATAGGCTACTATTTTTCTGACCCAAAAAAGGTTGATGGCCTTTTTTAGGCATCGAGTTGTTTAAATATCGTTTTTTCACATTTTATTAAAGTTTCGTGTTTCGTTCACACCCATTTCCACGGGTCAACTCGATGCCTAAAAA
The DNA here is from genome assembly GCA_945859605.1 of Lumbricus rubellus. Taxonomy (NCBI): domain Eukaryota; kingdom Metazoa; phylum Annelida; class Clitellata; order Crassiclitellata; family Lumbricidae; genus Lumbricus; species Lumbricus rubellus. The sequence continues at coordinate 9,090,169 of OX243814.1, read as the reverse complement.
ATGCATCAACAAGATGCTATTTTCATGGTAAAAATTGCTCTGGGCCTTCTTGGAAGGCCTAGCCTTCACATAGCCCCTGATAAATGCCGCCCATGCTAGTAGGCCCTGGCTGTGATAATTGTATTGAAGTAGCAGTAGCAGCAGCAATAGCAGTAGTAGTAGCAGTAATAGTAGTAATAGTTGTTGTAGCGGCAGTGGAAATAGTAGTAGTGTGTAGTAGTAGTAGGCCTAGAAGTTGTTGTCGATGCAGCTTTTGTAGTTTATGTAGTTGTAGCCCAACTTGTAACAATGCCAGCATCATCTGCATCGGCATCGGCCGTTACAGTTGCAGTTCTTATAGTAGCATGTTTATGTTTTTAGTATTTAGTGTTTTTTGAAATTATGTCTTCATTGGGTAAATATTTTAATTTTTTGCTACTTTATGAATATAATTGTCGTCGTTCGCACATATTGTAGTGTATTGCAGTGTTTTCTTAAAAGTGTGTTTGTCTTAGCTTAGGCCTACATGTGATTCATTCGTCACTTTTCAACAGTGGACACAGATTTACCTTGAAGCAGTAGGCTACATTGTTTGAGTACTAATCTACTAGGTATCTTGTTCTGATGGTTTAATACAAGGGGCAGATTATACAAATTTGTGTAGGAACAAACAATTCAGTTATGCAGTGCGTGGCTGCATTCCGCAACTATCTATTGGATTTTCTTTTAATTTCACACGCACATTCACAATTAGCACAACTAATATGATATATTATGTGCCACTGCCATCTCAACACAATGTCATGATAAGTAAATCCAGTACATTTATTTAGCGCAGTGCAGTAATTCTCACGTTTGCGTCCGGAAAAGTTAGTCTACAGTAACTGTGAAAATGGTGGAGGTAGCAGCGCATGTAGCCAAGTAGAAGTTATAAGCCGGATCATATTGTTGATTTTTAGCTGAAGGGGTGTACAAGAAAAAGAGCCACATTAGAGATGGACGAAATGATCAAGGTCTTGCACATGGAAGATAAACTCAACGCTCCAGCAAAAACGCTCTCCGGTGGACAGAGAAGAAAGCTCAGTGTCGGAATTGCGCTCATTGCAGGATCCAAGGTAAACATTCGGAAACACGTTTACAACATAGATGTAAAAATGATACAAATTAAATAAAATAAACGGGAAGACGTGGTTTTTACGAAATTATGAAAAAGACACAAAACGAAAAAAACCGAAACGGAAAATAATTTTCTTTGTTACATCTGAAACGTCATTTGAAGTTTTAAGACCTTGGTTATGAAATTTTATCAAGAAGCTGCAAATAACACTATTTACTTTATTAATAGACCAAAATAATTGGTATAGGCCTAAGTAACATTAATCTACCACAGTTATTTTTTTCATATAACTTGGTTTAATAAGAAATTCAGACAAATTAAAGGTATTGAAATCTTTTGAATTTAAATTGTAAACATAAGTCCACATATTCTAGGTTAATGCTAATCGGCCTAATGCAATTAAAATCTAATCAGAAGCAAAACCACAGATGTGTACTAAATTATATATTGTAGGCTACATTAATTTTGTGCTTAAAATTGTTACTTATAAATATCAATTAGAAGCCCAAGATATTTATATCAAAATGACTCTAACAAATATCATTTTCAGTAGGGATCTACTGGCACCCCGTCATAATAGCCCGGTCAAAATAGCCCCGTCAAAACAGCCCCGTCATAATCGCCCAACGACAAAACAGCCCCGTCAAAATCGCCCAACGACAAAACAGCCCCGTCAAAATAGCCCCGTCAGAACAGCCCGGGGCTATTTTGTCGGGGACCGATAAAGTCGCGGAATAACACGATATTCTTGAAAAAATAGACCGACGATATTTAATAATAGCCTAACGTCTTTTTACGGAAGCCGAATTGATGAAAATAATGCTTGTAAAGTTTAAGATGACCTCCGTTGGTAAACGAACTTCGCGTTTTATCATACATCCAGCTTCTATTTAAGATCGTCAATCCAGCCTGTATTTCAGATCTATAAAACCGTCATCCAGCTTCGATTTCTCAAACGTTTGATCATCCGTATTTAGATTCTACATACATGGCCAGTGTATGCACAAGTCGCGAAAAATCAACGAACAATCAACCATATATATAAATACCTTCATCCCGCTTCCATTTCTTAAGCGTTCTATCATTCATCCAGCTTCTATTTAATATCTATAAAACCTTCATTCAGCTTCGATTTCTCAAGCGTTTGATCATGCATCCAGCTTCTATTTAAAATATAAATACCTTCATCCCGCTTCCATTTCTTAAGCGTTTTATCATTCATCCAGCTTCTACTTAAGATCTATAAAACCTTCATCCAGCCAGCTCCGATTAATTATTAGATCCTTAAAAAACTTTGACCCAGATAAAACGCCTCAGAAATGGTAGCTGGATGAATATTTTATAGATCTTAAATAGAAGGCTGATGAATGATAAAACGCTTAAGAAATGGAAGCTGGATGATTGTTTTTATATATCTGAAATAGTTTTCCGTGTCGTCTATGACTGGACTGTTTTCGCGGAACTGTTTACACGGGCTGTTTTGACGGGGCTATTTTGACGGGGCTATTTTGACGGGAACTGAATTTTTCTGGGCTGTTTTGTCCTTGGGCGATTATGACGGGGCTATTTTGTCGCTGGGCGATTATGACGGGGCTGTTTTGACGGGGCTGTTTTGACGGGGCTATTATGACGGGTCACCGGGATCTACTACATGTATTTATAACAATAATGTGTTAAACAATTGCATAAAGACTCTATAGTTAGCTGCATCCTTGAGAGTACGGTGAAAACGTTTAGAATATCAGACAATATTTAAATTAAGGAGCATAATAATAGAAGATGCTATCTCTCAATGAGCACATTCAAACTTCTTAGCTTTTGATCCCACTGAGCAAGCCTTCCACTGTTCCAGTATACACGATTCGATTGGAGCAATATGCAGTCGCCTACAGCTTGCCTACCCTAACAGTTGTGACTCAGCTGAGAAAATGTGGGGAGGGATCTCATTCACGTTCCCTCCCCAGGTCTAAAAGTGGGAAGGGAATTCCCTCCTTTCCCTTCCCGGGATTTACGGCCCGGCACCCCGCCCCGCAGGGGCGTGTCGGGTTTGGCTGTAGGGGGTGGGTGGAGGTTAACCGAAATGCGCAAGAGTTAACCAAACATTTTCGGTCAACGCCGAATACCCCAGAGGCGAGAAACTAACTTTTTTAGGCTAGCGCCTATAGGCCATAGATACAAATTTAAGAAGCGATTTCCCCGTTGCGCGTTAACTAACGATCAGTATTTGAAATTTTAGAAATCATGGCACGGGGATAGAAGAATTACACGTTCATTTAACTTCTTTTATTGACTTAGGCCTAGCATTTATTTAGCCTAATTCAAGAACGACTTGAACCGAACCCTGGGCGAAGCCGGGTATAAAAACTATTAATTAAATAAAGTTACATAAAAATAAAAAACGATAAAACGACGGTTTTTTGGAGAGAATAAAAACGGAACAAAAGTTTTTAGAACTATGGTTTAAAACGTCTTGTATCAATCTCGAAACGCAGCAGTGCTGCAGCGCTCATAAGTTCAATTATTGTTAGGCCTATTGGCGTCTTGACATTAATTTTTAGGTTCGCGGACGTTTCGTCCACGGACGATTCGTCCAGCGGTGGCTGAGTAAAAATAGATTGATGAAAAGAATTCTTGTAACTTGAAAGCGGGATGAATGAAAATATGTTTTCCTGAAATGGAAGCGGGATTGATGGAAAAATTTCGTAGCTTAAAGTCAAGTTTTTGGTTAAAAAATTTAGTTTTTAGCGGAAATTGCATGAAAAAACGGAGTTTTTGCTGAAATAGAAGCTGGAATGATGACACAAATTCTTTCCAAAATGGAAGTTGGATCTGCGAAGCATATTTCTTGCTCAAATAGAAGTTGGAACTATTATTTGAACGCGTGTTTAAACGGAAGCTGGATTTATTCAATTTATTCCTTGTGACGAATCGTCCGTGGACGAATCGTCCGTTGACGAAACGGGTTTGGGTCCGCTATTCCGAGGGTCCAGTATTCCGAGGGTCCACTATTCCGAAGGTCCACTATTCCGAAGGTCCGCTATTCCGAAGGTCCACTATTCCGAAGATTGTACTGTTATACGCCTATTATGATAAATAAGTCAGGTTTGGGTCAATTATTCCGATGGTCCACTATTCCGAACCCTAAACCTAATCCCAACTCACCGTAAACCTATAACCACCAAGGATACAGAACAAAATACAGCGGATATTCGGAATAGTGGACCCTCGGAATAGTGGGCCGTTACAGTAATCTCCGAACTTATGAAGCTCGGGGATTTTTAGTCAACGGAGTAATTTGAGAATGGGAGTGATAATTATGATTGACCTTGGGTTTCCCGTCCTGATGACACCACGGGCTAGTAAGCTGTGGGTTAGTTACAGACGTTTGAGGTTTTTGGATTCCAGGTTGAGGAAAAGAGAATTGCAGTAGTCGTGTTTTGAGCAGGAATCATTATTCCTCAATCTTATACATTACAAGCTGTGCCCGGACACGTGTTGCTGTGGCTGAAAAGACCGTTCAACCCTCCCTTTCTACCTCCCTTACCCTGCTTCCCTCACTCCCCCTCTCCCTCCCTTCGTCCCCTCCCCTCCGTCTCCTCCCCTCTCGTCCTCTTCCCTCCCGTCCCCTGCCCTCCCCTCCCCTACCACCTGCCCCTCCCCCTCCCTTCCTCCTCCCCTACCCTCCACTCGGCCGCATTCGCGAAGGCAAGGTTGTGTGAAAATTGAAATCGAAATCGCTCGAATCGAATGCAAAATTGCGCGAAAAGATTGCGCTTTAAAAAAAGCATTTACAAAAGCGATCGTATTCAAAATTGGTAAAATGTTGAAAGGAATCGGTCAAGAACGGTGAAAAACTTTCCGAGATCCTTGATTTTGTACAACCGACAGCTACATAGGTATATCTAGGCTATATAAATAAAAATGTAAATGCGTTTGGCTCCTGACGAAGGATCTCCGAGCTTTCTTCGCCGATTGCTTTCAGAACTTCACCAAAACGTTTAGTTCCAACACGGCCGGGTTTGCAGAATGATTTTTCGCAAAAAGCGCAATCTTTTCAACAAAAAAACAACTTAGAAAATTCCACCGTTTTCAACACATAGCCTACGCCCGTCAATGAGCCTTGCATACCAATTCGGGCATGTTTGTTCCGTAAATTTCTTTAGCGCATTTAATTACGGCCTTCGCATTTCATTACGGCCTTCTTGCTCAAGCGTTTTATGGCGTGATCCGCGTCGCCATCGCAAAGGGAGGGGAGGGGGAGGAGGAGGGAGAGAAGGGGAGGGGGAGAAGGGGGAGGGGGAGGGGAAGGGGGAGAGGAAGGGGGAGGGGGATGAGGAGGGGGAGGGGGAGGGGGAGGGGGATGGGGAGGGGGAGGGGAAGGGGAGGGGGAGGGGGAGGTGGGAGGGGGAGGGGGAGGGGGGAGGCGGAGAAGGGGGAGGGGGAGAAGAGGGAGGGGAAGGGGGAGAGGGAGGGGAGGGGAGGGGGAGGGGAGGGGAGGGAGAGGGGGAGGGGGAGGGGGAGGGGGGGAGGGGGGGAGGGTGAGGGGAGGGGGAGGGGGAGGGGGAGGGGGAGGGGGGAGCGGGAGGGGGAGGCTTTTTTCAGCCACAGCAACGCGTGGCCGGGTTCAGCTAGTGCGCTATAAAAAGACGTGCGGATATGCGCCATAAATACGCGGCCGCGTTAAAAAGCACGTTGTGCAAATTGAAACGTTGCACGTTGAAATCGAAATTGCTCGAATCGAATGCAAAGTTGATTTTAATTGTCGAAAAGTTTGCGCTTTTTCCAATAAACATTTTACAAACCCGATAGTATTTGAACGGAACATTTTGGTAAAATTTTGAAAGTGATCGGTCAAAAGCTTTCCGAGATCATTGATTAAATACAAACTTTTTACATTGTTATTTATATACTAGCTGAACCCGGCCACGCGCTGCTATGGCTGAAAAGAGCGTCCAACAATCCCTCCCTACCTCCAATCCACTTCCCCTCCCCGCATCATCCCGCTTACCCTCCCCTCTCCCCTCCCCCTCTCCTATCCTCTTCCTTCCCCTTTCCTTCTCTCATTCCATCCCCTTTCCCCCTCCCCTTCCCCTCCCTTCAAACCCCTCCCCTTCCCATCTCCTTCCTCTCCCCTTCCTACCCCCTCTTCCTCTTACCTCCTCCCATCCCCCCTCTACCTCCTTCCATCCATATCCCCTCTCTTCCCCTCCACCTCCCACTCCACCCTACCCTTCTCCCTCTCCCAGTCTCATCTCCCTCCCTCCATCCATCCATCCCTCCGTCCATTCCTCTGCCTCCCTGCATCCATCCATCCTCCATCCCTCCCCTCCGCTCCCTCCCCTCCCTCTTCATCCCGCTCCATCCTCCTCCTTTCCTCCCTCACACCGAGGGTGAAGGAAGGAGGGTGGGAGGAGAGAAAGGGAAGGAAGGGAGGGAAGGAGGGAGGGAGGGGTGAGGGAAGGCGGAGGGAGGAGGGGGGAAGGGAGGAGGGGGGGAAGGAGGGAGGGAGGGAGGAGGGGTGTATGGATATATAACAATCTTCGGAATAGTGGACCTTCGGAATAGTGGACCCTCGGAATAGTGGGCCGTTACCGACGAAACGTCCGCATACGAATTTTTATATTCTACTAGCTGAGTTACCTGACTTTACCCGAGAAATTTGAATGTTTCGCTCCAAACCCAGTTCCCACCCGCCTCTACGGGGCGCATATGCCATATACCCGAATCTCAAGCCCTGTAGAACCAAAGAGAAATTTTTGTTTCTGTAAACTGGGAGTTGGATGAACGATGAAAACATGATATTACTGCTGACGTATTGCAGAATCATTAGAAGCTGGATGAGCATATTAATTAGGCTAACAGAAGTAGAAGTTGGATGAGCGACGAAATCATGGTTTTATGCTAAATTGTAACCGTAAAACTAGAGGCTGGATGAACGATCAAAATACTAATTACTTTAAGTTGACGTAGAAGTTGGATGAATAACGGAACTGTGATATAGTAGAATTAGAAGTTGGATGAACGATGAAAAATGACTAAAACATGTTTTGAATAATTTTAAGATGCTATATGGCTTGGGATTCGGGTATATGCCTACTGGGCGGGTTTTCCACCGCCCTGGGGTACCCGGCGTTGTCCGGTAAATGTTCATTCTTCCCGCCAAAACCGTCCCCAACCCCCCACTCTGCCCCAACTCGCACCAACTTCACCCTTCCCAGCACCCACCTCTTTGGGGTACCTAACGTTGCTCTGGAATTTCAATTATTCGCTGCATCCAGACCTCACCCCTCACTTCCAATCCCCTCTGCTCTCATCCACTCCCCTGCTCCGACCACTGTTGCTCAAACTCGATCCTTTACCTTCGTTGTGCCCTCCTCCTCCTCCTCACTTCCCCCTCCACTCTGCGTCGGACTCTACTTTAGGAATCATTATCTCTTCTTAAGACACATTCTCTCTGGGGGGGTTATCGCACTGGGAGCGCTACTGAATGAACGGCGCTATAGAAATTACTGATTACATTACATTTTTCCTCCTTCCTTTCCAGCCTACGGCGAAAATGACGTGAAGTGATGATGTGAAAAATTACGTCAAGCGACGATGTAAATATGGAGTCAAGAGCAACGGATTCGTTATAACTGTATAACGAGGAAAATCAATGGCGTCTTAAATGCTCGTTAACTACCGCATCGAAATTTGAAATGTTCATGAATCGGTATATATCCTACTTAAAGTCAACTGAAAGCTGAAATTAGTAGCGCTGACCTAAACATTCGCATTAAAATGTTTTGTGGCCAGGTAAGTGTTTAGTCTTACATTCTGTCAGGCATAAGCTGTAGTGCTATTAAAGCCTTCAAAATGATTTCGGGTGTTTTAATATCTTACACTTCTTACAGTTTGTGATTCTGGATGAGCCAACGTCTGGCATGGATCCAGAGTCACGCAGACAGACATGGGACATTCTGCAGAGTCAGAGAAAGGACCGGACGATGATTCTATCAACACATTACATGGATGAAGCCGATATACTGGGAGACCGCATAGCCATCATGTCCAAAGGAGAGATACAGTGCTACGGGACACCCATGTTCCTCAAAAACAAATACGGTAAGAAATTCTCAGCTGCCGTTAGTCATCTGTCGAATGTTGCTATGCATCTTCGTCTTCAGCGTTAGGCTATCAATCCACCACCACCACCACAACCACCACCACCACCACCCCCACCAACACCACCACCACCACCAACACCACCACCTCCAACAACAACAACAGCAACAACAACAACAACACCATCATCAACATCACCACCATCACCGCCACCCTCGTCACCAACGCCTAACAGGCTAACACCAACACCGCCGCACCACGTCCGGCGCAACCACCACCTTAACAATGCCACCAAAGTTTTGAATAACACGCTGCAGATGATTCTCTAGTCTATCGTCTATCGTGTCATTTTTGATCCGGAAGTAGTCAAAATTCTGGTTCTCTCGCTCGCTTTTATTGATTCGGAATTCTAATAAATTATGTGGGAGATCTGTGATTATATTTCTATATAAAATACTTCGTTAATTCAAGAAAATCAAGTTGACAGACCGCAACTTATTACATGAAGAAAAATAAAACAAAAGAAATGGACTAACCGACTACGGTAAACTAGCAGTTTCTGCAAAATTTAGTTTTGGAGCATGCGAAAGAGACTTTCATTGGTTGCTTGATTTAGCACGGCGAACAGTTTTAAAAAGGCTCGAGAGTTAACCTATAGGCGATATCTCTGTCATTTTAGCGTTCTGAATTATTCGCCATTGCATAGAGTTAGCAATGGTCGAAAGCAAGTTGGATTGACAAGAACTCTTGTATCGATCTACGAATTCTTGCCTAAATTGAAGCTGGATTGATCAGAAGTATTCCTTCCAAAGTGAAAGCCGGATTGTTGAAAAATGATAGTACGACATTAGGCGACAAATTTACATGTAGAGTGCTAAAACAGAGATTACCCTGTTTTACCGCTGTTTCTGATTTTTTTTATATTCTAAAAAGTCTTAACTTTTGTCACTGACGCAACATTGAAAAGTACATCCCGAACTTCTAAAGCCAAGAAAATGAAATGAACTAATATTATTTATTCAAAGTTTTACTTGAAAATACTTACCAAGAGAAACTTCCTTCCAACTGATGTAGCTTGTTTGATAAAATCAACGAATTGCTGCCGTTATTTACAAAACAACCCTTTTAATATTTGTGTAACAAAATTGCGCAGAACATGTCGACATCATCTCACCAAAGATTATTGGGTACTTATGGGTTATCTACCCCGATTTATTTTGACACAGTGTCTTTTCCATGAATCGACCAGTTTCTAATGGCTAAACTAACCCTAACACTAACCCTAACCGACCCTCACGATGCCTAACCTGAGCCCTAACCGACCCTCACGGAAAAGACGTGGAATGACAACGCTGAAAAAATAAAAAAATAAATCGGGGTAGATAACCCATTAGTACCGATTATTGATTTTAATTATTATTTTGAGCGCTATGACCTCTTACCTTTAAAATGCTAACTTTATACCAAAAATATTTCCAATTTTTTTGGCTTTTATGTCTCATTTCCCGTGAAATTGCCCTAGGTCTATATATTGTATTGTATTGTATCTATAAATTTATAAAGCGCCTCTCACAGTGCACACCAATCAGAGGCGCTCCCAGTACGTTAGACCAAGAGAGAAAAAATAGTCTTGAGACACCGAAAAGAAGCATTTGACCCACCAGTTGATATGGATGAAGGAGGAAGGAGGAAGCTGGTTCCATAATGCCGGTGTAGGCCTAAAGGTTTCAAATCACCTCCTCCTAAACATTACCCCCCGGTAACTTGAAACCGGTTTCAGATTACCCCCCGTAAACTAGATTTGCATCAATCATCGCATTTATTGCGCTAAAAAAATCAGAAAAATCATCCCGCTTCTTGTTTTGGTCTGAAGATTTTCATCCGTCATCCCACTTCGTGGTTTGTTATCAATATTTGAATCGGAAAAAAATAATAGCCTCGAAGACATTTCTCCATGTAACTTCAGCGGCGATTTAGTATTTTAGTTACAGATGAAAATATTGATAACAAACCACGAAGTGGGATGACGGGTGAAAATCTCCGGACCAAAACAAGAAGCGGGATGTTTTTTCTGATATTTTTAGTGCAATAAATGCGATGATTGATGCCAATTACAGTTTTCAGGGGTAATGTTTAGGAGGGGGTAATCTGAAACCTTTACACCGGGCCAATGAGAGCAAAGGCACGCATTTTAGCCAAGGCAGTCCTAGCTCGCGGGACGAAGAGATCGTGCCGATCAAAGGAGCCGCTAGGAGCGTGGCGGACAAAGAGAAGTGGTCGAGGTTGGCAGATGGATGATATATGCCTATAATAATCCTTATATTATAGGCCGATATAATCTATATATATATAAATGAAACTTTCCAATAGTTCGTCGCATTTTCACGCTGAAAGTGACGCGCCGATTGTTGTGAAAATTTACCAAAACCTTCCATTCAAATAGCAACGTGTCTTAAGATGTTTTCACCCGAAAAAACGCAACCGTTTCCACAAAAAGTGAACTTTGCAACTTTGCAATCCGTTCGTCCGCCATTTGCAAACTAAACACGTCCCACACGGCTGCAGAGATTTCATAAACGCCGTCTCCAAACACAGCAACGAAACATCAATGAGGTGGCGTGCTATGACGTCATAAGCGAGTCGCGATTAATTTTCCAAAGAGGCCGCTTTTTAGGCCTTTTCACAAAGCGGCCTTTGGGCTTGGAATGGACGCTGCGACGGAGGAAAGGAGCGGGACAAAGACGGTGGGGAGGGAGCGGATGGGGAGGGGAGGTGGAGGTCAAGGGGAGGGGGAAGGGGAGGGGGACGGAGGGGAAGGGAGAGGGGAAGAGGAGGGAGAGGGAGAGGGAGGAGGGGGAGGGGGAAAGGGAAGGGAGGGGAGAGGGAGGGGGAGAGGGAGGGGGAGGGAGAGGGGGAGGGAGAGGGGGAGGGAGAGGGGGAGGGGGAGGGGAGGGGGAGGGGAGAAGGAAAAAGGAGGGGAGGGGGAGGGGAGGGGGAGGGGAGGGGGAGGGGGAGGGGGAGGGGAAGGGGGAAGGGGAGGGGAGGGGAGGAGGAGGGGCGGGCGAGGGGGAAGGGGAAGGGGGAGCCTCTTTTCAGCCACAGCAACGCGTGGCCGGGTTCAGCTAGTATTATATATATATCTTCGTTAGCTGATCTATCCGTTAGCTACGAGCGTTCGTCAGTCACTGTGGCTCTTCCTATTGTTGTGAGGATCAGACCTTCGAAATACATGCAGAGTTTTCATTGTTTTGTCACCAATGTCAATGTCGTCATTATCATGATGATTATATTAGTAATTTGTTTAACACCATATTTGAAGCTAGAGCAGAAAAGGTACTGAAACGGTGATATAGCAGATAATTATAGCTCACATGTACAATGTTGTACATGCATCTAGGCCTACAGTAACTGATATGTCTTGGTATTGCAGTTTATTACACCCAATCTTACTAAAAGAAATGACATAGTAAGCTTACAGTATTATTTATGTAGGCGTTGGATATTACCTTACGATAGTGAAGACGTCTGCCTGTGATGTGGATCAACTGCGTGATGTTATAAAGTCTCAAATTCCTACGTCCCACATGGTTAGCAACGAGTCTGCGGAGGTTACGTTTCTTATGCCGAGTAGAAAGGCTTCGAAATTTGAGCGACTCTTCGAGAAGCTTGAGACAGATGGCAAAACCCTCGGCATCGTTAGTTTCGGAATCTCGGTCACGACAATGGAAGAAGTCTTTCTCAGGTCAGTCTTTGCAAAGTATACATTTCTGTATGCAGCAGCTTTTCTAAACTGATGAAAAGTTGTACATAGGCTTGACTCGCTTGAGAAGTGGACGAAGTCGGTTTTGCGGTTGCGCTATGTTTAATTAGACACGTTTACAGGTATTGTTTTGTATTGTATCTATAAATTTATAAAGCGCCTCTCACAGTGCACACCAATCAGAAGCGCTCCCAGTACGTTAGCCCAAGAGAGAAAAATAGTCTTGAGACACCGAAAAGAGGCATTTGGCCCACCAGTTAACATGGAGGAACGCGTTGAAGGAAGAAGCTGGTTCCACAATGCCGGGCCAATGAGAGCAAAGGCACGCATTTTAGCCAGGGCAGTCCTAGCTCGCGGGACGAAGAGATCATGCCGATCAAAGGAGCGTAGTCGGCGAAGAGAAGTGGCCGAGGTCGGCAGATGGATGAAGTCACGAAGGTACTTGGGAGCTCGGCCAGCATAGGACCGGCAAATTAATGTCAGAACCTTGAGTTGTATCCGAGCAGTAAGGGAAAGCCAATGAAGATGGTCAAACATAAAAGCAGAGATGTGTGAATAGCGAGGAAGTCGGGCTATTAGTCTGGCCGCAGAGTTTAGAACAGAATGAAGGGGGGAGAGACGAAGTTTTGGAAGGCCAACGAATAGCGAGTTGCAATAGTCGATTCGGGAACAGACGAAGGCATGAACAATTGAAGTAAAGGCAGAGGAGGAGACGGAACGACGGATTGCCTTAAGTCGCCTCAGATGAAAGTAGGAAGAGCGAGTGAGACTGGCAATGTGTGGAGCAAAGGTAAGCATGCTGTCCAGGACTACACCAAGGTCTCGAACGCTTGATTGGAAAGTCTAGTAGGGAAATCTCTCTGATAGTTTGCAGGGGTAATATACACGAGGGGTAATTTGAAATCTTTACACCAGTATAAAAAAATTCTGCTTGAACCTAAGCCTATAAAATAAGTGTACATTTTTTGGCATACGATGCTCCAACGCCCATTCAATGTTTGATCCGGTGTTTTATGCTATCAGTGGCGATATGTTACTATCATGGTTAATTGGTTATCTGCATTACGTGAGTCGTTGCTGTTGTTTGAACTCAGAGTAAAGGATTCGTCTACACTGGAAGGTGGACCAAGGACAAGCATAGCGGTCGATGCAAATTTACAAGAAAACTCCATACGTTAAGTTCTTTCCTTTGTATTAGTTTCGTATTGATGACAGTCATCCGGACCAGATCCTTGAGGCGCCAGAAGACAATAACTATAACTATGCTAGCTATTAATCAGCCGCTTGACAAGATTCAGTTCAATGCGAACTTTCTTATTCAAAGAAATCAACAGTCAAGTACAGAATCAGCAAAATGACTAGAGAAGGGTTTCGTGCGGCTCTCACCATAGGCGCCGAGTTGACTCGAAGAGAGGGGGTGCCCAAAAGAATGGGAAAATATGCGCGCGTGAGCGCGCGAAAATTTTTTTGACCCTTTTTTATAGAAAACTTATTGAAATCACCACTGTTCATAGGCGGAGACTTGGTCCTGGTTTTAAGGGACGAACTCGCGGCCAAAGGATGATTGCCGAGAAGGACAGCGCCGAGCAGGGAAGGGGTTTGGGAAGAGGGATGGGCTCCTCCTCATTTTCGATTTTTTTATTGCCACACTGCGATCGCAGAACCTTAGGCTGTCATTTTAACGTCATGACATCTTTGTCAAAATTTCCTATTAGGCCTATCTCATTGCTTAAAGACATGATTTAAAACTTCAATAAAATTATGTTCTCCCCAATTAAATTTTTTTTATCATTCTTTGTATTTCATGTAGCATAGGCCTACTTCTCTTGAAATCCACACAGAAGAAAAACACAATATTCGTTTTCATAGGCGTCTTGGAGCACTCTTCCCCAATTAGCAGGCCCTCCGACAATAACGACAATTCCGGGCCCCTGGGCAGAGTAGCCTAGTCACGGTAGGGCCCTAAACTATCTTTAGGCTTTCTGAGCAAATTTAAATAAAAAGAAATCGAAATAACAAAGTGTCGGTCTGAATATAGGCTCTACGATAATGCATATGTTTATGATGTTAATATCCAGTGTTAAGAATTTGATTTTCAAATATATCCTATGGTAATCACAATTACAAGCAATTTTGTGGATTTAACTGCAGCAAAATTGTGTATAATATCTCAGTAGTTCTCTATTTTGTCTGCTGACCTGAAAATGCATTTTGGATATGCTCTTTCTTCATCGCCTAGACCAGTGGTTCTTAACCAGTGTTCGACCGAACACTGGTTAAGAACCAGTTCGATGAGCCAGTGTCAGAGGTTCGTCAGAGATCCTCTTAAATAGGCCTATATACATATTCAGTGAAAAATCATTTGCTATTTTATTTTTATTTTTCGACTTTTATTTAATAAATTTTGTTTGAAATAGATTTCCTACCAGGCCCTACCTCATGATAATTTGTTCATCCTGTTAACCTATAGTTATGTCTTACTGCACCTCCCGATAATTAACACCGGCTGTCAATGCCATCATCTGTAACGTAAGGTAGGCCTATTACTGATAGACATGTAATTTTTCGTTGTTTTCTGCAGAAATAACATCGTAGGACGTACACTAAAAGCAACTGTATACCCTTTTCTTATATACGTATAACACAGAATATGTCGAGCAAAAATAAAATTATTGTTCAAACTTGAGGGGTTCGGTGAGTGGTCATGGATTTCTATTGGGGTTCGGATCCCTTGAAAAGGTTAAGAACCACTGGCCTAGACAATTATCCGGATGTCATGGAGGAAAGTTTCTTAAAAAGTATAGAATATAGACTAATCAGTGTAGCCCGGGCCCCCTCCGGGCCCCTAAAAGCCCCCGGGCCTCTGCGCATTTGCCCCCTTTGCCCCTCCCTCTCGGCGGGCCTGCCAATTAGGTCAACAGACTCAAATTTTGCACAAGAAATCAAACAATTAGCCACTGTTTATTGAACCCATATTAACACTGCGGGATAGTTTTCAAATAGTCTTTCATTGCAAGAGTTTTGAAAGACAAAACAATATTCCGCTTTTATGATGCTGGGAGGTGACTCTCGAGCACTGATGAACATTATTGAGCGTGTATACAATATATAGGCCTAAAGAAACAATGTCATTCAAATCGTCGCCTTCGTCCGTAATTTAAAAACATGACGGATGCGGATCGAATAAGCAGGATATCGGAGTTTCCTCGCATTCGCTGATCGGCTGAGGACCAATATAATGGAGTTCAGACTACCTGACGGGATAAAACTGGAGTAATTGTAAGGAAACTAGCTGAGATTTAAAAAAAGTATATTAAAGATGGAATGATTTTTATAGATAAGCAATCCAAACAGAGAAAAAATATCTTAAAAGCACATCTTGCCGGCTGATTTCAGGTGGTGCCCATGCACGGGCGGGCCTCGCATGGCCAATTTCTGGTGGTGCTGAGCACTCACGGGCCTCGCAGAGTCGGCGCCCATGGCTCTCACGATGATGCTTTAAACGTAGATAAGTTAGTCCTAGCTTATGATTGATTGTTTCATGCATCTTTCCAAATCAAACATCAGAATCTAGTCCATGTGTGCAAGTCATCTTTGCAAGTGTATTGTATAGATTATAGATAACTTCAAGACTCTCAGCGCACGCTTATCTTCACCAAATCATTGGGTTTGTGGATTTGTCTCATGTCAAAAACCAAATTTCCTGTACTAGGATTATCAACGCCAGCGTCACTGACAGCTCAGGCTATTATGGATTAAACTAACAACATCATACATGCAAACAAAATTACACACCACATAACACGCCATTAATTATTTTGTTGCGGTACAGTTGAATGATGAATAATTGCAGGTGCTGATGTGCAATATCAGAAGGAGACCAGTTGGAAACGGGAAAATCTTCAGCTACGTGCCATGATCTACAAGCGATTTATTCATTCAATGCGCAACTATACACTTACGTTGGGCCAGATTCTGATTCCAGTTCTTTTCGCCATCCTCTCCTGCTGCATCCTTTTCGACATGTCAAGTGAGGACAACATCGTTTCTTTAACGCTTGACCTAGCCCCGTTCGAAAATCCAATCACACCATACGACGTTGTAAACCCATCTGCGAACGCAGAGAGACTGGCCAATTGCTATAAAGCTAGTGTTTCCGGTAAGACTAAACCTGTCTTCATCAATGATAAACCGGGGTACACCACAATGGATGACTACCTGCTAAGTATCATGAAACATGATAGAGACCAGTTCGTCAGGAAATACGAGATCGGCGCTACTATAGAAGAGGATTCAGAAGGAGAGTTAAATATTACTGGACTTTATAACCAACAAGCGTACCACACTATGGCCATTTCCTTATCGTACATGGGAAACACCTTGATGAAATGCTTTGGCAGCAGGGACTACCAGATTGTAACCATCAACCACCCACTTTCAAAGAACTCCTCGACAGATGAGTTAGATGATGCCTATTTCAGAGAAATTAAATGCCTTGGTTTTACCATCATTTTGTCTTTCGGGTTGGCCATGCTTTTCGCTACTTTTCTTGTCTTTCTGATAAAAGAACGAAATTCTGGAGCCAAGCTCAGTCAACTCGTGAGTGGAGTCAGACTGCGTAATTTCTGGCTCTCAGCATTTCTTTGGGATTACGTCAACTGCTTTGTTCCGTGTTTGTTAATCATTATTATCATCCTCGGCTTTCACCCTGATGGCTTGTGGCAAAATTCTTGGTGAGTATTAGAGTACTGTAGCGAAATATATATATATAATATATATATATATATATATATATATATATATATATATAAATGAAACTTTCCAATAGTTCGTAACACTATCACGCCGAAAGTTACGCACCGATTGTTTTGAAAATTTACCAAAACCTTTCATTCCAATAACACCGTGTCTTAACACTTCTTTTCCCGAAAAAACCCAATCTTTTCCACAAAAAGTGAACTTTGCAATCCGTTCGACCGCCATTTGCAAATTCAACAAAACAGCCAGATTTCAAAAACGCGTTGTCCCCAAACACAGCAGACGAAACATGAATGAGGTCGCGTGCTGTGACGTCATAAGCGAGTCGCATATTAATTTTCGAAAGCGGCCTTTCGTCACTATTGGGCTCTATCCGATGTCAGGAATGGACGGTGTGACGGAGGAAAGTAGCGGAGGGAGCGGGACGAAGAGGGTGGGAAGGTGGAGGGGAGCGGGAGGAGGGGAGGGGAGGAGGGGGAAGGAGGGGGTGGGAGAGGAGAGGGGGTGGGGGAAGGGGAGGGGGAGGAGGTGGTCTTTTCTGCCACAGCAACGCGTGGCGGGTACAGCTAGTAATATATATTTGTTTAATGATGAAGCCAAGTGACAAAACGCATGAGCACATAGAGATAAGCTTATAGAAAAATATTGAAAATGACATCTTTCGAAACGGTCATTCAGTTAGATAGGCCTCTATGCGTCATGCTCTGTAAAGTTTAACGATGGATCAAGTGTGACGCCCAAAATTCGAACACTATTAGAAGTAAACGGGTTATATCAGTCAACAATGGAAAGTTAAGCTTATGTAAGTTTTGTTCTAAATCAAATCAGTAATGTACCAAACGAGAAGGATGCCAAGAATGCAGGGCAGAAAAAGACAATGACAGCATTTGTAAAATCTGCGACTGCTGAATGGCGTGTTTTCAGCCTGGTGTTTGTTAATTTCAGGATAGTCTTGATTGGTCTAATGCTGTTTGGTTTTGCAATGTTGCCATTTGTCTACGTAATGTCTTTCCTTTTCGAAGAAGCATCATCCGGTTCCGTTTGGTTTTCCCTCATCTGCATCATTACAGGCAAGCAGTCACAGCATATCTTTATAAATCCAGGAAATCTTTTGCCAAACTTTCCCGAGTGAATTCCCACGATTATAGCTGAGTTTTAAAGCATAGTAATCATTTGCTTCAAATGAATTATTATCTGCAAATGGATGAGCGTTTTACTACGTATTTCATGGGTCATTCTATCTGCATTTCCCTTCTAGGCATACATGACAAAATCTCTAACGCAATTGAAAATAACGAATACTCCAGTGGTATCTTCCTTAATGTAACTAAACCTTTAATTCTGTAGGGGGGCCTAAATCATCATATTTTGATCAAAAAACCTTATAACTGTGGAATTAGAGGCACACAATTACAATGGTCTGTTAGTAGGGTGCCAATGAAAAACAGTTTTGTTTTTTTTGTCTCACCCCTTAGTTTTGTTCATTTAGCCAAAAAACTGAAACCTATAAAGTTTTGTAGCAATCAGGTAACATTTTCTGGCTGCACAAGACCAGTGAAGTTTTGAAAATCTGCAATATGGAATCTCATAAGCCGCTATGCATAGCAGAATGCTATGCATTGTGCAGAATACACATGCAGTGTTCCTCATTGCATCAGTGTTTAATAAATGTTATTGGTTGCCAAGTCTTTGAACGAGCAAACTTGTTGGGTGCTTGAAAGTGCGGGTGATAGCTTTCAACCACCCACAGCAGATATTGCTTTTGCTCCTCCTGATTTGTGATGGCGGACTCGAACATCTGTTTCAATGCGACTCCCCCGTTCAGCTGTGTCTGTTTTTTTACCACCTTTGGCTCTTATGCCCTGCACTCTGCTGTGATTATGTGCTTTACTGAGTTCCAAAAACTTGGATCTTGCGAAAGGAAATCTTGTGGGATATCCATAGAAGTAAATAATGTCGTTGAGTTTCGTGACACAAAGCGAGACAAGTGTTTTCAGAGATACAATTCTTGTCAATTGTCACTCGAACTGGAGAATCTTCTTCACCCACCTTACAAAGGGCTGTAGCTTTAATTATTGACTTTTTCCATACCAGAAAGTTCAAGATAAAAAAAGCAAGACCAAGAAGTGTGCCACAAATGGCGCTTGAAAGTTTTGACGGCTTCATCAGCAACGGACTTGTTTGAACAACGGTAGACTACAAGATCTTTCAACGGAATGACGTAAGTCGTTTTGTGGAGCAGAAGTTGCTGCTGTGCATGTGTGCCATGCTTTGAGATAATTGCAGTCTAACCACAAACATGCTAAACGGTTAAGCCCAATCAGTTCAGAAGCTGTCAAACAAGTGAGTGAAACATATAAATTTTAAGATTGTCTAACAAATCTCCTATCCATCGTGCCCTGTGGTAAGCTCCAGGTGTGTTGATACGGATGCCTGCATTGCCTCCAAAAGGTACAATGTTAGCTATCTTGAAATCGGTTTCAACTGATTTCTGTTAATAATAATTATTGTAATTCTGATCTACAACTCATTCCTCACGGTGTGCTTTAAGGATCTAATCATGGACCTCTTTTATTTTAAGCTATATTAATGATTTACCTAATACCTAATGTGTCGCCTTCTATGCATTTTGTACTATTTGCTGATGATTCTAACTTACTTCATTCTGATAAATCTATTGATACCCTATTCAAAAGTGTTTATTCTGAGCTTCACAGAGTGGTTTATTGGTTTCCATCAAATAAACTTAGGTCTACTTTAAATTTGGTTAAACCACCTACATTTTCTTCAGATCCCTTAAGAAAAAATATCCCAGTGAACTTCCTATTCTACTTATTGAAAGGACTCCTATCACCCAAGTGGCATCGACATACATTGACCAGCATCTAAATTGGAAGGAGCACATCAATAATATCTCTAGCAAAATTGCTAAGACTATTGGCATGCTATTTCGCTCATCTAAACCGATTCCTATCTCCATCCGGTCAATGCTATTTTCTACTTATCCTTATTTAACCTACTGTAATTTAATTTGGACGTCTACGTACAAATGTAATCTTGACAGACTAGTCACCGTTCAAAAATATGCAATCCGATTTATTGCTAACATTCATCGCTGAGACCGCACCGCTCTGTAGGCCTACTTCCAGAAATTTAGATTACTGAAAATCGATCAAATTAGGCAATTGCAAATAGGAGAATTTGTGTGCCGCTATAACCATGACCTTTCACCACTTGTATTTAATGATTTCTTTGGCCTTGCCTCTGATCACCACTCTTATTCAACTGAACTTCCATACACACATACTAACGCTCGTCTTTTCTCCATACAATGTACTGGCTCCCAATGTTGTAACTCTCTGCCTACATATCTTCATTCCCAACCTAACACTAGATTATTCAAGCATAAACTTCGCCTAAGTTGTCTACTTAAAATACTTCCTGAAATTTAATAGTTATGGTCTCTGCTCAGTGGTTTCGCAAAGCCCTTGGTTAATCTTTGAGTTAAGTCATTAGTTAGGACTCAGGAGTTGATTTTCTTGTAGATTTAGCTGCAATTTGTTGATTGTTTATTTTATATTTTTCTCTCTGCCTAATGGTCTTTATATTCTTCCAATTGAATGTGCTGTCACTGCTGTCAGTGGCGGATCCAGAACTCTTCCAGGGGGGGGGCAAAATCTTAGGACGACAGGGAAAAAATTTCGTCGGGGCCATGTCCCATGCAATTTATTAAGGGGGGGCCAATATGCAATGCCACCCCTGTTCGTATTGCTAATTTCAGATGGAGGGGGGGGTCACGTCCTATGAAATTTTTTAATGGGGGCATAGCCGGATTGCCCCCCTGGATCGGCCCCTGACTGCTGTCGTGTGCTTTTTATATTTTACATGAATAATTGGTGGCCCTATTAGCGGGATTGTCCATCCCTTCTGGGTCTCCCCTTCTAAAACAAATTATGTTAACTTAAAGTATTATGTTCACTGCCATAATTGTATTATGCTTGTTTGTTGCTTTGGTTGAGGGAAAATAAATAATTAAAATAAATAAATAAATAATGCAGTACCCGTAATTTAGGTCGACCCAGAGCCTTCTATTACATGAATTTAAGCCAATCACAGCGCGAGTTTCTCTTTACCATTGAATGCCGAACTCTCAGTAATAGAAGGCTCTGGGTCGGCCTAGTCTTCTATAATACCGGTAGGCCTACCACATTGTTGTAGACTGGCAGCCTTATCTCAGTATTTGTGTAGATGGGAGACCGGACAAAATGGTAGCGGACAAAAGTGTATGGACAAAATGGTATGGACAACATGGTATTGGGACAAAAATGGTAGCGGACAAAATGGTACGGAAAAAATGGTACGGACAAAATGGCATCGACAAAATGGTATAGCACAAAATGGTAGCAAACAGAATGGCACGGAGAAAATGATACGAATAAAATGGTAGCGGACAAAATGGTACGGGAAAAATGGTACGGACAAAATGGTATGGACAAAATGGTATATATATATAGCACACAATTTGGTAGCGGCAAAAATTCCACGGATAAAATGGAGGATGGATTGAGGCATTCTATTGCTGAAATGGAAGCTGTCCTTGCCGAAAATAACGCTTGAGAAATGGAAGCTGGATTGAATGCTTGAGAAATAGAAGCTGAATTGATGTTTTTCATTCATGTGTTTCATGATGCATCCAGCTTCTATTTTAGCTAGAAAACCACGGATCCAGCTTCCATTTATCAAGCGTCATTATTATTGATCCTGCTTCTATTTTATGTAGAAGCCATTAACTCTTCTTCCATTTCTCAAACGTTTTCATCACTCCAGCTTCTATTTGCGCTATAAAAATGCCTTTATCCATCTTCCTACTCTCAAGTGTTTTTTTTTATCAATACAGCTTTTATTTCAACTATAAAATGATTCCATCTAACTTACAATTCTCAAGCGTTATTTTCATCAATATAGCTTCGATTTTATCCATTGAATACTTTAAATCAGCCTCCATTTCTAATTCATTTTTTTCATTAATTCAGTTTCTGTTTCAGCTACAAAATTCCTTTATCTAGCTTCCATTTCTGAAGCGTTTTTAGATCAATCCAGCTTCTATTACTCGAGCATTATTTTCGTCAATCCAGCTTACATTTTCAAGAGTTTCTTTAACCAATCCAGCTTAGGGCTGCCAACTTTTGGCTTTGCCATTCCGGGACGCCCGCAGTCACTCGATGGGCCATTACCAATAGACCTGTAGGTCTACTCGTCCACGTAAATGGAATAGGCCTTGCTCATGTTCAAAATGGGGGGACCACATGCCTTCTACAGTCTACTGAAATAGTCGTCAATAGTAAACATCAAAAGATAAGTCTGTTTAAAATCTGAATCGATTTCACGAAGAAAACGGTAAATAAATTTCAGTAGGCCTAATCCTTATCAGGCTTATAACGTGACGTCTATGAGTATAGCATGAGCAAAGTTCATAGGAATATAGGCCTATGCCTACACGCAAATTGCAGAAGTCTGGATCTGCGGCGACAGAGCAGAACTTGTAAGCCTACTTCTGCCGAGTTGCTGACATTTTAAGTAGCTTCATCTCACTGCGTAAAAGTCATAGAACTTAGCACCTATCGTGCTAACATTTATTTTCGACAAAAGTTCAGCAAGATCAGAGCCTATAGGCGCTCAGGCAATTGCGTTTAAGATTATAGGCCGTTCATTATGCTGAAAACTGTATCGTTAAAAGCGTCAGAAATTGGAATACATGACTGACTTTAAGCCTATATGCCTATCTATGACAAAAATGAAACAATCGAGTTTCAGACTTTCAGTGATCCCAAAGTTTTAAAGAGTTAATTGAATATAGCGCCGTCCAACATACAATCCTGAGTGAACATCAGACCTCATCGAATTCCGGGACAATTTGGGGTCAGCCCGGGACACGGGACAATAGGGCCGATTCCGGGACTGTCCCGGCGAATCCGGGACGGTTGGCAGCCCTAATCCAGCTTCTACTTCAGTCGTAAAAATACCTAGATCAACTTTCCATTTTATCCTTACCATTTTCGCCATACCATTTTGTTCTTTCCATTTTGTCCTAATACCATTTTGTCCGCTACCATTTTGTCCGTACCATTTTGTTCGCTACAATTTGTCCTAGAATCGTGTAGATGTATGATTGACCACGATATGAATATTACCAGGTATACGGACATAGGCTACAGCCGAACAGAGGAATAGCTGTTAAACCAGCGCATCATAGTAAACCTTGGCTTTCAGAGATTCTGGTTTGAGATTAGGCTGCTTCTTATTTTTTGAAGGAACATTCACGAGCCTGAATATTTTCATCGCTCAATATGAACGACGTGATTTTCAAACCATGGAGTGGATATTCTACATCTTCTTTCCGACATACTGTTTCAATGCGGTTCTTAAGCATACCAACGAAAACTACAACGCACATAAAGACTGCGACCAAATGGCCCGTAAATTGAATCTTGCCGAACAATGTGAAATTTTTAAACTCCTTCGTCAAACCAGTCCCTGTTGTCCAGGTAAATGATGATTGTGTTGAGTAGGCTATAATTATAAATTATAAAAGGGTGTCACGACAACTGGTCCACCGACAACTCGTCCAACGACAACTGGTCCCAGACAACTCGTCCAACGACAACTCGTCCACGAAATATTGATTCATCGACAAATGGTTAACGACAAAATGTTTCCTGAAAATTTTTTAGTCGATGCTTTTTGCAGTTGAAATAGAAGCTGGATTGATGAGAAAACGTTTGAGAAATAGAAGCTGTATGAGGGTTCTTTTAAAGGTGAAATAGAAGCTGGACTTATGAATAGAACGCTTGGGAAATAGAAACTGGATGAAGGTTCTTTTACAGGTGAAATAGGAGCTGGATTGATGAAAAACACGTTTAAGAAATGGAAGCTGGATCAAGGTGTTTTTAGATCTGAAATAGAAGCTGGATGCATGTTGAAGTACATGCATGAAAATCATCAATCCAGCTTCCAATTAAGCTAGAAAACCATAAAAGTCTGTTAATAAATCCAGCTTCTATTTCATAAATGAAAAGCCTTCATTCACCTTCTATTTCTCAAGCGCTTTCTCATTAACCCGGCTTTTATTTCGGTGGACGAGTTGTCGTTGGACCAGTTGTCTGGGAACCATTATAAAAATTGATATGGGGTATATCGCAAGTAAACGGAATGTACTTTGTGATTATTTTCAGTCTGTTACTATTGTGTTCAAGGACAGACCTTTATTATTATAATTATTTGGATCTACGATTTAAGTAAGTACTCATGTCAGAAACGATGTTCATATGCACTGCTCATAATATTCCTACTATTCATAGGCGTAGGAGACGGGGGTCCAGAGGGGGCAAATGCCCCCCCTCCCAAATTTCGGGCCAGTCTGATTTTTCGGGCAAGCAGACCAGGAAAAAGAAAAAAAGTTTTAAACAATTTTTTATTTTTTTATTTTTCCGGGTCTTTTTTGCCCGAAAAGTCAGACTTGCCCGAAATTTGGGCAAAAAGTAACAGGAAATTTCAGAAGATTTCGACCGTGACTAAAAAAAGGTTGTCAGAATTTTCGGGCAAACGTAACGGGAATTTTTCTTAAGATTTCGGCCGGATGAAAAAAAAATTTCGGGCAAAAGCCTCATTTTTGCCCCCCCCCAGCGCTGAAATGTCCCTTACGCCTATGCTACTATTTACCAATAAATTGCTTGCATGTAAGTTCATCTAATCATGCTTCTTCATTTTGTATCGTCGAAGCGAACCAGCAATTATAGCATAGGACATAGTCTTGCATACTAATTAACTGAACATTAAACCAGAGGTTCTCAAACTGTGGTACGCGTACCCCTAGGGGTACACCAGGCGCTGGTAAGGGGTACGCGAAAATTTTCAGAAATCTAAATTTTTCTTTGAGTTTATGGACTTTGTGTTCATTTTTCCTTGATTAGCAATGATTTTTAACGCTGCTTCATGTAACAGTAGGCCCTATCGTCACTTATGTCTCTCACAACATGAATCATTAGACTCACATACTATATATTAGTAGGCCTATCTAAGCTTACATTATAGTGCATGCAACATGTCCATGTTTAGGCCGGTCACTATAAATTCGAAACAAAATAATGTAGGCCTATAAAATGGTTGAAAGAACCAAAGCCATAAATTCTCAGCGTAGCCTATACTCTATTATAGAGCTCAAAAAGGATAGCTGAATTGTTCTAAGGATGAATTTCTGGTCGAGCTTTAAATTTTGTGATTCATTTCAGCACGTCATATAATTATATATCTGTTTGAAACTAGCTTTTAAACTAGCCTATATATTTTTGCCATCGGAAATAAAATTTAATATGGAATAAAGTTGAGTTTGAAATTGACAAATATTAGACCAGGTAATTGTTTATTTTAAATCTGTGCTAGTCAAAACAAGCACACAGCAATATAACGCTATAGATTAGCTCTTTCTTGCAGGGATTATAGACCAATTTTGCCGTTTTGTTGATATGATTGTATGATTAAAACTAGGCCTATACATATTTTATACTTTGCCCCATGTATACTACTCTAATACACCATACAATGATTAAAAGGACTTTTAGTTGTCACTGCAATGGGGACTAAGCAATGGCATCTTGTTTCTGATCTAACTTTTCTGGGGGTACGCCTCCATTCGATTTTTTTACTTGGGGGTACAATAAAAATAAAGTTTGAGAACCCCTGCATTAAACCCTATGTAAAATTAGCTGACATATAATTATATATATTTATGTATATATATATATATGTATATATATATACTAGCTGTTCCCCGCCAAGCATTTCTGTGGCTGAAAAGGCCGTCCAACCCTCCCTTACTACCTCCCCCCCTGCCTCCTTCCCGCCCTTTGTCTGTCCCTTCCTACCTCCATTCTCCTGTCCCCTCACGTTCCTACCTCCACTCCTCTGCCATCCCACCCATCACCCTTTCCTCCCTCCGTCTCCTCCCTCCCCTCCTTCCGTCCCCTTCCTCCATCCCGTTTTGATAACATTTTGAAAGCAATCGGTCAAGAGGCTTTCGAATAACCATAAAAACGCGGCCGCGTATGGCCGGACGCATATAGGCATTCCGTACCCGATTTCGTAGCATTGACAACCTTAAGCGCCTTCTCATTGGCCGATCCCATATTATGAATATTCATAACAGGTGACGATATTGAACACGTTTTGTTTACAGATTACTGCGGCTTGCGATGCAATATAAATTTATAATCTTATATGTGAAATAACTCGCAGCCCTTGCGTCCATTAATATGCTATATGGCAGCAACCTGCTAAGATTTAAAAATTGCTTTAATAAATAGATACACCACACAGCTTTTTTGGCCCGCCCTGTACATGTAATGGGATAAAGCAGCGTTGTGTGCTTTATTATTGAGTGGATATGCTTTGTAGCCTAGGCTTCTATTAGCGCCGATTATTGCAGGCAGTCTGTTCTGTTAAAGTGTTAATAGTTAGGTATTTATGTATTCTGTGATCTCCATTCTTGTGATTTGTTTAAAATGCATACTTGTACACTGTAACTGGTTGCGGTCTGTCAAACGGGTTGTTGAATCGAATTTTTTTTATTATTATTATTATACTGCCTCACTCAAAAATTTATACACCCGATTTTAGTTTAATTATTGTATTTAAAACGAAAGCAATTGGCGGGTGGGCCAACCTGCAAACGTTGGACTTCGCTATGTCTGAATCGTCACAAATTATCATTAGGCTATTATAATATTATTAGAAGTCTACCATCACACTTTTCGAATACTTCACTATCGAAATGACAAATCCTTAATTAAAACTTTAAAAGCACCGCAATCGGCCATTTCCCCGTAGGCCAACAACAGCACCAACAACAGCGCACGAGGAGGCACTAGACACGTCACTGGTTATGAATATTCATAATACCTATATGCCACACCGGGTAGCATATAGGCATTCCGTACCCGATTTCGTAGCATTGCCAGCCATAACGCTTACTCATTGGCCGGTTCCAGATTATGAATATTCATAAAAAGTGACGTGTCTAGTGCCTTCTCGCAAGCCGCAGTAATCTGTAAACAAAACGTGTTCAATATCGTCACCTGTTATGAATAATTGAATATTCATAATTTTAACTCACATCTCGCTCTTTAAAATTAGACATCGATCTCATCTCATCACACACATACACACACTGTCGCACACACACACACACTGTCGCACACACACACACACACACACACACACACACACACACATGCTGTTGTCTAGTGCTCGATCGTTAGATCTAATTATATTAAACTTAGTTAACTAGTTAAGTGTTAATGTAGCCTACGCTTATGTTTCAATATTATGTCTGCAAAAATCTATTTAATTGTTTCAGGTGGCCCACTAGGAACCCATGTTCCTTAGGGTCAAGACCTTTTGATACTTTATCGTTTACATTTATTAAAGACGGCGATTTTTACTGTTTGAGCCTACTTTTTAGAGGTTAGGCTACCAATGTTTGCGCTATTTCTTGAATTTAAAAACATCCGCTGCATTTTGCAATTAAGGCAACTGTGGCGATAAATGCATCGTTGAAAACTACCTGTCGTGGACATCGTCTGGAGTTGGACGCCCGTTGGTCTTCATGGCCCTTCAAGGCGTTGTTTTCTTCTTCATTCTCTACATCATAGAAACTAATATCGTCGGACGTCTACGAAAGGTGACGACCCAGAACCGAGTGAGACAAGCCATGATCACTGAGATGAATGTGGATGACGGTGGAGAGATCAACGAAGACTCGGATGTAAGCAATGAGCGACAACGCATCCACACGACTTCTACACAGGAACTCGTCCAGACGGACTCAGTCATCATCCTAGATCTGACGAAGCTCTATGGAAACTTTGTGGCCGTTAACCAGTTGAGTATCGGAGTCTCTCCGAAGGAATGCTTCGGTCTCCTGGGAGTCAACGGAGCCGGAAAGACGACCGTCTTCAAGATGCTGACCGGAGAAATCCGACCAACCTTCGGAAGCGCCTATGTTGCTGGGAAAAGCGTTGAAGATGACCTTGCAGCGGTGCGTCAGAAGATCGGTTACTGTGCGCAGTTTGATTCCATCATCGACCAACTGACTGTTCACGAGACGCTCTGGATGTACGCATGCGCACACGGAATTCCGCCTCACTCCGCAGAACGGGTCATTGACCGACTCATTGAACATCTGACGCTCAAGCCATACACCGACAAACTAGCTGGAAAACTCAGGTAAATCTTCGTGTACTGTGTGCAGTTTCAAGCGTTAGATTGCAAGAGAACGTAGCAAATATACAGATACATAAAGAATTTGAGTAAAATCCTGCGCTCTCATGAAGCGTGGCTTGACTGACATGACGCATTATTCTCGTTAACGGAATTGCATAATTATACTTCTAATTTCTATTTCCGTTAATGAAAATATCACTGATCGAGGGAGAGAGAGACTAGGGGTTTTTTGTGTCCAAAATTTGTTTACATTTTGCTGCTGGCTGCATGTATACCATGTAATGTAAATGTAATGTAAATCGTCGAGAATTTCTGAGCGCCCATAAAACCACGTCAGGGGACCAGCTTTTTAAACGGTGCGTTGCCCTTATAGTTACCTTACCCGAACGCAATCATAATTAATTTGCCATCGCATAGAATAAACTTGCTCTGTATTCTGTACTATGTTGTTGTTAGCGGTGGCAACAAGCGTAAGTTATGTGTGGCCGTTGCGTTGATGGGAAATCCGACGGTCGTCTTCCTCGATGAACCGACAACGGGCGTCGATCCAGAAGCCAGAAGACACGTCTGGAATACTATGGCCGCCGCAAGAAACACCGGCGCCACCATCATACTCACGTCACACAGGTAGACCTGCATTCACACTTTATCGTCCTTCCAATAGTTATACTCAGGGCCTCCAAATCAATATCTAGAAAAGAGAATGTGTCGGAAGAACTGGCGGACGGACGGGCGGACTATGTTTGTCCAGAACGCACGCCCGTAGTTTCACAGCTTTTGAAATGAAACCTTGCAAATAGACAGATGGCCACCAGGACCATCCATTGGATTTATTTGCAACTCACATTTCAATTGAAAAACCCGAGATATAGACATTTTAAATTTCGTTGCGGCGGTTGGCTCTGCACCATCGCTTCTATCGTCACTATCTCTTGACCGCACATATTGACGTAATCTTTAGGCTAAAGCGTGGCTAAGCATGCAATTCCTATTACGAAAATTATGTATGCATAATTTAGTTAGTGCGTGCCTAAGCTATATCGGATAGCCTACGTGATTCGAAGGTAATCGGTGCCTTTAACCTTGTCGTCTGGGTTAGCATATCCCCTCACTATTGTATCCTGTCTAAATAACTCCATCGCAATTCATACAAAGCCTAATGGCAATTGTGAGTCTCCGAGCATACATGCATGCATGAATGCACACGTAGTTCCTTTAATACATACGCAAACAGCCTTAACACAGTATGACATGCATGTAGTTCGGAACAAGCACGTCATTGTAATAACACGATGTCTCTTTTTGCAAGTATGGAAGAATGCGAGGCCATTTGTACTCGGATGGGAATTCTCGTTAACGGTCGCTTCCTCTGCCTCGGGAGCCTCCAGCATCTCAGGGATAAGTTCGGTGAGGGATATACACTCGTCATCAAACTCCAGCGCTCAACCGACACCGATAAACCAGAGGAGCTTCAGGAACGCATTGAGAAACTGAAGACTTTCATCAGCAAGAAATTCCCAGATAGCGTCCTGAAAGACCAACACGAGAACCTTCTTAACTACCAAATCAAGACCCGAAGTTTCAAGTGGTCTGAAATTTTCGCGATCATGGAGAAGGCGAAGGTGAAGTACGAGATCGAGGACTATTCGGTGGGACAGACGACTCTCGAACAACTCTTCATCGGATTTGCCCGTCAGCAGCGAGGGTCACGAGAAATGACGAGGACGAAGTGATGTCTTGGACTTTGCTAAGGAAACATCTAATCAAACACCACCATTCTCATCTACGACATCTATTGATCAAATTTTTACATTTTGAAACAACATAAACATAGGAAGATAAAAGCAACTATACCACAAGTAAACCAAAAGATCATAATATTATATAATTTGCAAATTGGTTTATTAAAATAACCTCATGAATTTGGCTCTAGGACCATTGCCATATGAGCAATAAGCCATATGAGCAATCAGCCTATGAGCAATGGTCCGTACACCATGAATTTTATGTCGTGTGGCTAATACACATCGTGGCGACGTTGTCATGTAGGCCTACTTAAATTGAGGAGGAACGTGAAAAGGTGTTTCATGTCAATCCTTACATCTTGTGCCACGAACTAATCTTCACAGACAGTCTGCTATTGTTTTTAGTGGACCTGCGTTTTTCGTGACGGTGTCTAATGCATAAGACAAATTAAGACATCATTCACGGGTGCACCAAAGTCATTTATTGTGTCGGTTCCCCTCAGCCTAATCTCGCCATGTCCGACATGGATTGAGCCGAAAGCACTTCGTCCGTGCAACGCCACAGCCTATGTATGGAAGGGACCGCTTTGAATGACCGATACACTGAGGTGGGAACCGCAGTCCCGCAATAGCTGTCGGTTAATTGGTTGACAGACCCGGTGTAAAGGTTTCAATAATTATATTCAAGGACGTTGTATTACAAGCAGGGATGCCACTATGAATTTTCATAAAGGTCAAATCGGTGTAAAGGTTTCAAATTACCCCATCCTAAACATTACCCCCGGTAACTTGAAACCGGTTTCAGATTACCGGGGGTAGGATGAAACCGGTTTCAAGATACCCTAGGGGTAATCTCAAACCGGTTTCATCCTACCCCCTACGGTTTCAGGTTGCCCCCATTTAATACATTCATCCAGCTACTATTTCACCTCTAGAGAACCTTCATCCTGCTTCCATTTCTCAAACGTTGCTTTCGTCAGTCCAGCTTCTGAGGTTTTTACGTCTAACACTTAGTTAAATGGATTGTCGAAAACAACTTTTGTGATATGAAAGCTGGATGAAAGTTCAATGTAGGTGAAATGGGAGCTGGATGAAGGTTCTCTGTAGGTGAAATGGAAGCTGGATGAAAGTTCTCTGTAGGTGAAATGGAAGCTGGATATACGGAATTCATTCGGAATTCAGAGGGGGTAACCTGAAACCGGGGGTAGGATGAAACCGGTTTCAGATTTCAAGCTACCGGGGGTAATGTTTAGGAGGGTGTAATTTGAAACCTTTACACCGGGGGGGGGGGTTCTTCCATACGCTGATAGGCTGAAGACATGAGGTCGTCTAAGCTCATTGTGCCAGGATTCAATTCAATAGTATCAGATGACCAATGGCCGTGGCTTGCAGGGCAGTCATGTCATATCCGGGTCCGGGGTGTCTGGTCTGGAGACATCCGATTGGACCAATCAGGTTTCGTTTTCCCCATTCGTGATTATTCCTCTCCAACTGGCTCGCTTGGCTACATCGGTAAGGCCGCGCGTCTGCACGCTACTCTGTGAAAGCGAGCGTGTGGGCCGTGGTTCGATTCCCGAAGGTGGTTTTTTCAAAGATTTAAAAAATCTCGGGCTAGCACGGTCCGTCCACGCCTCCACGGGGAGGCGTGGCGACACTAATCATCTTCGATATGGCAGTGTCGTTAAACATGTAACAACATTATTATTTCTCTCCACAAGCCCAAAATCTGTAAGGAAGCATTAAGTTATTCAACTGTTTTTGCATTTGACCGATTTGGATCTGCGCAGCTCCTTTTATTCATGCAAGTCAAATCGCTGTCTATTCCGTCTGTTGCGTTCTGCATTGCCTAGCTTTGCCTTGAACATGGGCGGAGTTTATCAGGGGTTAGGGTGGGCTAAACCCGCACGAAGGCACGAAAGAAACATTTTTCGTCCTACATAAAAGAAGGCGCATAGGTAGGCGGCCTTGCCAATGGCCTATTACTCAGGTTTATGAAAAGACAGTCCGTGTTTGTCTAAATGAAAAGCTAACGAATCTATTATTTGTTAAATACAATATGGTGACCTTTGGCCTAATCACATTTAAATTTCAAAGTAAATGCGTTTTTTATTCCTCGATAATCCTTCCCGTTTGTATGCCACTCCAGTGGTTCTCTCTCTTGTGACCACATGAAGGACGGGGCGGAGTCAAATCGATAGAGTAGGCCTACATGCTGTTCCACATTGCCTACGGCGCTTAGCAGGAGTTCGTCAGCTTCCTCTGCCGTACCTGCTCCAGTGGAGGATTGAGGTAGGCCTACTGTATGCGCTTCTGCATCCCCATCAGTCGCTGAATCAGCTCCCGTTCATCAGCGCTAGTGTAACCCCACCAGAGCAGTCACCCGTACGTTGTGTTGTAAATTCAGCACGGAGAAAATGCGAGAGCTTAATCCTTAACCCTTATAGGGTAACCCCTTTTCGGTTATAGTTGTTGGTAACCGGGGGGGTAAAAAATTACCCCCATTTTTTTTCATCAAATCTATGGAGATGTTTAACCAATTTCGGTCCTGTTAATTTTATCTGATAGACAAGGACATTGTTGAACGTAATGAGCAAAAAATCTTGAATTAAAATGATAACTCGTGATTATAAGCGGTCTGATTAGCTCATGACTAAATCTAGCAGGAACACACGACGCTGGTCCAAAAGTAGGCCTATATATATACTGAATGTACGTGATCTCGCCATGTTGGATTCTGGAACTTCTATAATTATGATTATGCGTTGAGCGCTGCTGCATCAACCAAGAAATAGAAGAGGCCACCTTCTGGTCCTGTAACTTCAAGTATACCCTTTGTTTCCTGGTCGAATGAGTCCACAGCGCCTTTTGTGGCGTTGTAATCACCTATTTCTTTCGATAGCTTTATGCAAAAGTAAGTAAACTACACTACCTGCTTACACAACCTGAAATAAAAATCATACAGCAAAGAATGGCTAATTCATATGCAAGAATACAAGAACCACATATCTCCAACAATTCAGTTCTATCAACTACTATGCTTACGTCTACATAGTGTAGAAATGATTTATCCAGTACTGGAATATGAAACCTTACTTTTCACACTAGTCTGCCGCTAGGTGGCAGCGCAATGTGGCACAGCTGAAAACGACATTGTGAAGAAAAAACATATTTAGGAAAAGTCACAAAAGCAAAAGTCTATTTTCTTTTATTCAAAAAATTATACGAAAAAAAGTAGACTGGGGGTTATTTTTTACCCCCCGGTTACCCTATAAGGGTTAAGCTTATGTTTTATCACATTACCAATAATAAGCTTTTAAACTTTGGCCTTACGTAAAAAAATAGTCATACTCCTATGTCAGTTGTGATAACCAGCGGCATTCCTCAGATCTTTATCAGAAAAAGTTGTGCAAATATTATCATGATGAGACACCCCCAACAGAAGGGCCAGCCAGGCCCAGTGGCGTAGCAATAGGTCGTGCAGCCTTGCAATGCACATGGGCCCTCGGCTGTAGAGGGACCCCTGGCGGTCAGAGTCAATTTTGTTGTTATCAATATTTTAATCGGAAAAAATAATAGCCTTGGAGCCATTTCACCATGTAACTTTAGCGGCGATTTAGTATTTTAGTTACATATGAAAATATTGATAACAAACCACGAAGTGGGATGACGGATGAAAATTTTCAGACCCAAACAAGAAGAGGAATCATTTTTCTGATATTTTGTGGAATAGATGCGATGATTGATGCAAATTAGTTTTCAGAGGGGTAATGTTTAGGATGGGGTAATTTGAAACCTTTACATCGGTCAGGCGTTTTAATTCGACGTCGTATTTAATAATTATTTTAGGTCTAGCAGATCGGAATTCACCAATGACGTCATAATCAATGCAATAACGTTTATTATAGAGTCCTACAAAAACGATTTTCAGTTTAACGACATTGTATTTTTAAATAGCCTACACTTCGTAACTTTGTTAAGTTGAAAGAGTCGACTTATAGCTGCTACTGATGTTATCGACGTTGGCAATGCCACCGTTGACTCGCTAATTAGCTAACATTTTGTAGAATCAATAGGCCTACTGTTTAGCAGTCGCGACATACTTCAAACGTTTTCTTTCGAATTTACACAAAAATAATAAGCGAGTCTATGTAGTAGGCTATCTATTATGCGAGCAGTCGTTCGTACGCTGTCTTGTGGATTCTCTCCGACAGACATTAAATTTTGACCTGCAATGGCAGAACCACGTGAAGCTACACATCGAGGAAATGCGTAGGTTTTTTCATATCACATTAACAAAAGTACGCTTTTAAACTTTGAGCGTTAAGTAAGGAAAAAGTCATACTCATTAAAGAGTCATTATGTCAGTTGCGATGACCAGCGGCTTTTCTCCGATGTTTGTAAGAAAAAGTTGCGCTAAAACTATTATCCAGACGAAGCACCTCAAACAGAAGGGCTAGGTCAGATAGCATGCACCTTCTGGTGCACAGGTTGTAGAGTTGGGATACATTTTATAGTTTCCTCAGGGAGTTAAGACATTCGCAGAAAAAAAAGTATTGGCATTCAACATTAGATGCGTATGCATCCTCTTATGTAGGCCTATGTATGTATGTATGTATGTATGTATGTATGTAGGTATGTATGTATGTATGTATGTATGTATGTATGTATGTATGTATGTATGTATGTATGTATGTATGTATGTATGTATGTATGTATGTATGTATGTATGTATGTATGTATGTATGTATGTATGTATGTATGTATGTATGTATGTATGTATGTATGTATGTATGTATGTATGTATGTATGTATGTATGTGTGTGTGTATGTATGTATGCATGCATGCATGCATGTATGTATGTATGTATGTATGTATGTATGTATGCATGTATGCATGTATGTATGTTTGTATGTATAAGCACTTGTTATAGAGCGCCTCAAATATTACTACTCAGAGGCGCTCCCGACTACAGAACGGACACTGAAATGGAGTTTCACGCCGAAGCGCATGATCAATAATGCGAGCGAATGACTTACTTAGTGTCCCTGCGCGGCTCGAGGTGGATTCGAACCCGCAACCTTCCAGCTACAAAGCACAGAACGCTAGTCTTGCACTATACTACGGCGCCTACTCCTGTATTCTCTGTGCACCGTGAGCAATTTAAAGTTGTTAAGTTGTGTAAAAATCGAATTTGCTATTATAATAACTTTTATTGAAGCGTTGTCAAAATACGGGCTCCTCTCCAACTGACTCGATTAAATGAATCATCTTCCAGTTCTACAAAAGTAACATGAACTGAATTTATTGTTTGTTTGTTTGCTTGTTATAGCGCCCTTTCAAGCTCTCGCTACTTAGAGGCGCTCCCAAATGCAGACCAGACACTGCATCCGAGTTTCACGCCGAAGCGCTGAGCAATTGTGAGTGAAGGACTTGACAAAGGTCCTTACGCGGCGAAGTGGATTCGAACCTCGAACCTTCCGGCTTCAACGCAACGACGCCGCCACTATTGTATCAACTCCTGTAGTTTTGCCACATAATAGACAAAGCTCTTCTGGTTGTACCCACTTTCATGTGCCTGTAATAAAAAATTCAATTGTGACTCGTCTGACAAAAACCAGGCGTATGCCTATGTCATGACACACACCTCTGAGATAGGCCTAATGACAAAAATGTGAGAGAAAAATTCCCCATTTTTGACAGAAAATTATAAATAAATATGTTTTAAACACATTTGCGCAAAAATCTTATTTTTATTTATATTTTTGATGATTTTGTGGCGGTTATTGCTTAGATAATTCAATGACTTTTCCTGCCATTTTCCACTTTCCCGCCATTGAAAGCCATAATTGGGCACATGGTTAGCATAACAAATTCGGCACGAGTAAAAAGCCCGGACTTCCTTCTAGCCAATCTAGCATATTATGCAATCTGTTTATCTGTTGCACATTTAATTCAATTCTGAACATGGCTGCTAAAGCATCCTGCATTTCAAAGTTACAGAAAACTTTAAATGCAATTTTCTCAGAATTGTAATTTGAACGATTGAACCATTATTTGTAACCATAACTTTGGACAGGAACATGGTATAGCAATAAGATTTGTGTCTTTTTAAAGTAGCGACTCTATGTATTTAAAAGAAATATGACGTTCTAATTCCACAAAATGCGACTAAAGTCTGGTATAGTGGACGTCTGGACGGAAATTCTCTCGAA
Source organism: Lumbricus rubellus (assembly GCA_945859605.1). Lineage (NCBI taxonomy): Eukaryota > Metazoa > Annelida > Clitellata > Crassiclitellata > Lumbricidae > Lumbricus > Lumbricus rubellus. Next base: position 9,054,216 of record OX243814.1, on the reverse strand, counting down.
ATTCTTGCTTTCCCATTGTTCATCATGCATGGAACCATGGACACACAATGTCTTGACTGTGTCCCAATTGAACTTTTCTTCCTCTTTCTCACTACTCACCCATTCGGCAATCGGCATTCTCACTGCTCATCCAAACCGCTTAAATTAAGCCACTGCTTGCACATGCAGAACGTGTAGGTTACTTTGCGTGCTTAGGGCCTACTGGTGTGACCGGTGATGTATTGGTGGCCCTAACCAGCGGGACTCTGCAGTCCCTTCTGGGTTTCCGTTTGTTACCAAGAGCGTTCATGTTTACTTTGATGTGATGATTATATATCTTGTGTGCTTCTTGGCTTAATAAATTTATTGATTTATTGTGACTCCCTATTGCTCTGCTGTGGAGAGATGAGTGCGACATGAGGACAGCAGCCAACATACTCCAGTTGTGTTCATACCGCCGATGAAACCGATTACGGACGCAGCATGTTGCTGATGAATGCGCACAATAAATTGATTGAAGTTTTGTATAACCTTGAATTCAACGATGACGTTTGTCATGGCCCGACAACGATTTGATCATCCGAAAAGGGCGCGACAGTGATGATGACGACGACGACGACGATGATGATGTTGCTGATGGTGATGATGATGATGATGATGATGATGATGATGATGATGATGATGATGATGATGATGATGATAACGATGATGATGAAGATGATGTTGTTGATGTTAAAGATGATAAAGATGATGATCATGATGATGATGATCATGATGATGATGATGTCTTCGTGTGCCAATAATCATTATTGTTAAGCGACGATGGATATTGTATTACAGGAACTTTAGACAGTTCTGGCTGCTGCTCTGGAAGAACTGGTTGCTGCAGAAGAAGAAGAAACTCTGGACGATCGTAATCGTCCTATTGCCAATCCTACTGTCTCTATTCTTTAGCCGAGTTAGAGGCACGTTCCTGCGCATCAATCAAAAGGAACAGAAGTACCACAGCCGCTTCGTTGACACGAACTTGACAGAAGTGACCAGAGAATCAGAGACGTTGAGGCTCGCCTACGCCCCAAACACGACGCTTGTGGCGAGAATTTTGAATAGGGCGGCGACTATTCTGGGTGTAAATATTACAGCAGGTACGCGTAGGTCCATTCCTTAATATTCATGCTGCACAGTAATGATGATGATATGAAGATGATGCTGATGCTGATGCTGATGGTGGTGATGGTGATGGTGATGGTGATGGTGATGGTGGTGGTGGTGATGATGATGATGATGATGATGATGATGATGATGATGATGATGATGCTGATGCTGATGATGGTGATGGTGATGGTGATGGTGATGGTGGTGGTGATGATGATGATGATGATGATGATGATGATGATGATGATGATGATGATGATGATGATGATGATGATAAAATAAAATATAAAATAAAATAGTAATAATGGCAAACCATCGGAAACCGGACGAAACTGGAATTCGCTCAAGAGCTTGGAGGCATTACTTCTGTATCGACCGGCGACCAGTGCGAAACCAACCACCATCTCCTCCAGCGCATACCGGTCGCGCTACAAAATGGGAAGCTCGTTGTTCGTGTTGGGCAGGACGGAACTGATCAGTCAGAACACCGAGGAGTCTGGGACCTAGTATTGGGAACGATCATTTTCGATAGTCTGTTAATGATTTTGGCACTAATTTTTTGAAGAATTAAATGTATGTATGTGTGAATGTACAGGGTGGGCCAGAAAAAGTAATCAGTACAATTTTTGGTCAATATCTTGGCCAAAAATAGGAATTTTTCAAATCCAGTTTCACGGGCTTGAAGGTTATTCATATCTACGTACAATAGCCAAATTTCATCGTCATTTGTGAAACAAAACAAAAGTTATAAGTAGTAGTTAATTGTGCCCTTTGGGGGTCTTTTATTATTTCCTGAGGGGGGTGCTCGGTAGTACAGTGGTTAGCGCGCTGGACTGTCGACCAAGAGGTCTTTTATTATTTCCTTCCTGATTCCTCCTCTTCTCCTTTGGGGGTCTTTTATTATTTCCTGATTCCTCCTCACATCTCTCATCTCACATCTCTCATCCAGCTCCTTTTATTATTTCGATCAGCAAGGAAATCAAGGTCGTAAGAATACTGCCGAAAAGTCTCTAGCTAATATATTTAGTGCGATGTGCGAATAAGCGAATATCTCGAGAAAATCGGTATTGGTTACGAAAATTATGCAACTACCGGTTGAATTGTTAAACGCAGCTCCCGTTCCCCCTCCGCCCGCAATTTGCATGTAATTCGCCCCATTTCTATACAGGTAGACGTTACCAGGAGCGGTACTACTGTTACCAAATTCTATGTACGTCGAAACGAAATAGTATCCGGCTTTACCGGGAGTGAAACGGGTCATTCCCGCACTTATAACACCATCGGTTTTGAATCTTACACTATCGAAAGTAACTCTTGTGTGAGTTTTAGCGATTAAGAATTGCCAAGTTAAAGAATGAATGCTAAGCGCGGGACCGATTGAGATAGAATCTACATACTGCTTCGTAGCTGCATCGCTGACGCTGTTGGGTTCGTGTAGCCCTGTAATGTAAGCATCATGCATAAAGATGGACTTATACACATTTATTTTAGACGGAGGAGTGCCATCGAGTGACTTAACCATCTCTAACATGATTTCATTGTTTATTCTAAAACGAAATCCATCCATCGATTGTAATGTAATAGGATTGTTTAACGAACATTGTAGTTTATTTCGTATACTACCTAAGAAAATAGTGAATTCTTTATTATCTCCTCTCAAGTCCTTACAACCCATTGAACGCAGACGATCGGAGCCAACGTTTAAGAATAGATCACCAGTCATTGTATCACCAGTCTTAGCCACCTTCGATGCAACTTGTTCATTAACGTATTTCTTATTCGTCAAATGATTATCGTTGGACGGAGAATCGTCGTGATTCGTTATCAAATCAATGGCTTGACCCCAACTTAAAGCCTCATCCATTGCTGCTGTCAAAGGTTTCGTTGTTGGTAGTCCTTTAATTTTGTGACCACCCATTTTTAAATTTCCAGTCGCGATGTTTGCTCCATCCAATCGAAGAAAACTAGCATTTACTTGACTAAGAGTGACACCTCCAGCGATTACTCTTTGTGATGAACCAACATCGGTGTGACCAAATTTATCGACGGGCATTTTATATATAATAATTTTTAATGCAGATTAGTCATCGTATACATATAATTGCATTACCTGAATCTTTCGTATAAGATTATCTTCCCTTTGCCATGTAGATGTAACTCTGTAATATTGATATGCATCCGTAGTAGAAATATTTAAAACTGTATCTTCAAAAGTTCTTGAAGAATAAGATAAGAATGCAAACACTACTCCATCATTGCTAGCGTATAAATCGAAATAAGATACATTTTCTCTTTTCAAAACAATTCTCCAAATTTTAACTGGCTCAGGACATTTAATTTGTAACCAAACAGTTTTATCTTCACCCGAAACCCAAGCTGCGTTAACATCGTCGGTGAGATTAGTGAAAGCATGGTAGGCTTTGTTTTCGTTATAACAAGCACTGGCACTAGCAACGAATCCTGTCACACTTTCATCAGCTTCCAAGGGAGGAATATATCCAACATGACACTTTTTCAGAGATTTGTCGACGTAATTCTTTGTAGCAGCATCTTGAGCTAAAAGAGGATCGCTTAAATCGTTGATATTATTACTATTCATTAGGATATTTTGATAAACGTCGATTTTTCGATCGTTAGACGCTCTACCCATTCTCATTATATTTTCTACACCCATTTTGCATAGAAATCCATCCGTCGATTGTAATGTAATAGGATTGTTTAACGAACATTGTAGTTTATTTCGTATACTACCTAAGAAAATAGTGAATTCTTTATTTTCTCCTCTCAAGTCCTTACAACCCATTGAACGCAGACGATCGGTGCCAACGTTTAAGAACAAGTCGCCAGCCATTGTATCACCAGTCTTAGACACTTTTGAAGCATCAACGTATTTCTTATTCGTCAAATGATTATCGTTGGACGGAGAATCGTTGTGATTCGTTATCAAATCAATGGCTTGCCCCCTACTTAAAGCTTCATCCATTCCGGCAGTCGAAGTATTCGTTACTGGGAGACCTTTTATCACATATCCATTCATTTTTAAATTTCCAGTCGGTAGATTTGCTCCATCACATCGAAGAAAATTAGCATTTATTTGACTAAGAGTTACACCTCCAGCGATTACTCTTCGTGATGTTCCTCCAAAATCGGTGTGACCAAATTTATCGACAGGCATTTTATATATAAAATAATTTTTAATGCAAGCCGTTTATAACTTCTTGGAAATTCATTCCATCACCCACCATCTTCGTCACATACAGACACAAATGACCACAAAATACTTCGTTATCCGGCTGTATTCGCTCGCTGTTATATAACACTGGACGGCGTAAATAGTTTATCAGTTCCAGAGGGGGAGGAAGGCCGTAACTATCGAAATATATTTTCTCGTTACCGCTCTTTAAGAAAGCGCACCAATGCTGACCGGTTCCTTTAGAATCGTCTAGATTCAATATCCCACATTCAATCCGTCTAGGTTTATTCGGCAGCTCGTCTCGCACGAAAACGCCTCTAAAATTCGGAATATTCAGCTTCTTCGCGGCATCCAATAATTCAAAATTCGTTAACGGATGATTTGGAAGAACTACGCCTTCGACATCGATGTTTTTCACAGTTGCAGAACTAATTTTATATTTCATCTAAATGTTTTAAAAAGTAATTCGATTTTACTTCCTGCATTACATATAGCCAGCGATCGATTTTGTTTGCTTTTTGCATATTTTTAACCGGTAGCAATGGACGAATATTCTTCCAATTCATAGCTTTAAGAAGTTCTTCTTCGTCTAGCAAGTTGAACGACGATAATGGCAAAACATGATCGAAATGCCAAACCGAACCGTAATTTTCCATTGTCATTCCTTCTTCTAACTGAAATTCAATCCATTTAGTAAATATTTCAAAGTCAACACCGATAAGTTGGCACGTCGTTTGTGATTTCGATTTACCTCTTAATGATTCACTAAGCCTACTCCTCATATTTTTAAGTATTTTAAACTCAGGATCATATTGCTTTCGAGCTTCAGAATACGAGTGATTATATTTATATTTACATTCCTTACATTCTTTATCAAACCCGTCTTTACAACATCTATTTTTTACAAATTCTAATATGTTCTTCTCTTTCTTACATCGACAGCAAACTTTTTTATCTTTTATTTCCCTAGTCTCTAGTATCGAGTATTTTTGCCTAAGTTCCTTCATTTTGGTCTTTTTACACGTTTTACAAATAGTATAATAACCGCTCTTATTTGATTTATCTTTATGAAATTCGTTTAAGTTTTTTTCCATCCTACATTTGGTACACACTTTAGAGTCATCCATTATATATATATTTTTCTTTAAATAGTTTTCAACGAGTAGTGACCATATGCCAAAGTATGAAATCCATCATCCATTATTACCCGTTTGTCGTCATCTGCAGATAATGCAACTTTATTAATTTCTTCCGTATAAATATCGTGATGATAAGATCTAATAACATTCATCGTCCGTTGTTGTTCTTTTTTGGTAAATAAACAGTCTTTATAATCTTCGTGAGTAATAGTTTTCTGGACAACATTCTTCTTAATACCTTTACATTTCTTGTGCTCATCTCCAGCAGCCATCTTATAAGAATACAACTTTGCTCTGAGTCCAATAAATTCTTTTATCTGTTTCCCACTAGCTTCATCCTTGAACATTCCAATAACTTTTTTATTTACTCCAACCTCAATACCAGATGGATGATCTCTCGGGTATTTACTCGTGTCGAATCGAGTCTTAATATCGCCTGCGATATCTGAGTAAAAGTCTTCAGTTTTAATTTCGTATGTCAAAGAATCTGTATCGGTAAATAATAATTTAGCTCTATTTCCGTATTTATCCTTGATGTAATTGTAATGAAATTCATACATCAACGTTTTGCTCAAGTCTAATATACACATGCCAAGATATATAGGTTTATTATAGTACAATTTAGTTTTTTTCATGTGAACGGCTATTAGATTTTCATCGAAAATAGTACATCTCTCATAATTAGGTTTAGCGGCTAGTTCAATAGCCCTCTCCTCTTGACACACTAACTCTACATCAACACGATTTTCAATGTTCTCACAAGTTTTTCCAAAGACACTGTTATTCATTAACTTGAAAAAGTCTTTCTCAAAGTCATTAGTAGCTTTCGTTCTAAGAGCTGTATTTAAATCGATATACTTTTTCAACCAATCACTTTCTTCGAATAGTACACCTCTATGCACTTTTGTTATTTTCAAACCCAAGCTCTCTTATAGTTTACATTACAAATGTTATGAGCAGCCCCTCTAAATTTACCGCTAAGATGACAGTGATCTCTCACTCGGTCTTCGCCCAACGGTTTTTCACAGATATGGCATATAGTAGCTCCATCAAAACACTTCTTGTCCTCTTCTGTAAATATCATCTTCTTAGGGAATTTAAATTGATTATATATTTGTTTTATATTCTCTTCTAGTTTATCTACAAATATTTGACCAACATCATCATCTTCGCTTTCAGCCGTAAACGTCACAGGATCTTGAGAATAAACACTATCGTCGAAACATTTTATGTGGTAACAAAAGGAGCTAGGAATATGCTTTTGATATTTATTAGTGTACGACAACTCTGGATTTTGTTGGCATGTATCGATCGGTTTCACAAAAGACTCGAAATCTGCGTAGACTATAAAAGGAACCCTCATAGAATTGTTATATTTTTTAAAACTTAACATAGTTCCTGGTTCTGGCATTTCTATTTTTTGTGCGTTATGTTGAGAGCAGTACTCATTATGGTTGTTAAGCGCTTCTGTCGTTGTGAAACCATTCATACACCTTTTACAATAGTGCGCTGAATAATGCGAATTTGCTGTTCGGAACGTCATCAATCGGTTAAAATTCTTTATCCAGCAATAATGTTTCCGTTCTCCGTTGGAAATAAGCAATAGATCTACACAAATATCGCTTTCACACTTAGACAGATAAAGCGGGTATACTTCTTTTTCATAACCGAATACATTAACATTAATATTGTTATTTCTCTCGAATTTACCTATCACATTAGCATCAACAGCAACTGGAAACTCAATGCCACTCCAATTAAGTTGTTTCGATTGTTCTGTCAAAGCTTTCGTTATTTTTTCCGGATGGTCATCCACCGGATTCAAAGCTCTAGTAATACACCATTTGAAACATTCTTCGTCGTGGTTTTTCATGTTGATGATTGCCTTTTTATTAGCTAAGAAGCTGGGTAGAGGAATGTAAGAACTACCTCTTAAGGGTGTATATTTTACCGTATTTATATCTAATTTTACAACAGCTTTAAATCTCCAATTACTTCCTTGCATCTGAAAACTAGCAATAGACTCCATGATTTTATCCTTCTTTCTGCTGTATATTTCATTCAAGTCGGTAGCTTCTAAAATAACTTCTGCCCTGGAAACGAATGGTATATCCTCTGAAGTCACTATTCCAGATTTCATATCTACTCGTTCCATAGTACAAGTAAGAACTAAATTAGTCTTTGTCTGGCGATTGTTCGACAACAGATTTACTACCTGCGGTCTGACGAAATCAAGAAACGACAAGACATCCATTCCATTAATTCCATCTATTCTATACTGCTTGGTGAATCCTTTAATAGCTGACGCTGTTTCTCGAATTTTAATTTTATCAAATATCCTGGAAACAGTTGACTTCAATGATTCGAGTTTTTCATTTACGACTTTAGTGTCTCGTTCAGGCACATAACTAAGTAACCAATCCTCAAAATCATTTAATTTGGATCTAACCCTATTTTTGTATTTTCTCTTAGGCGCTACTGGTTTGTATTTACCAGGTATAGGCGTAAGCGTAGGAACCTTAATATCAGGAACCGGCGAGTCGAGCAAGTGTTCAACATGGTTCATGTTTCTTAAACTACTTTTCTTTAAATCCATTTTATCTTACCACGCAAAAATATTAAAACATTAGCTGTGAGATCGAAGATCCACTTATCGAACACTTTAATTGCAAATCATTCTATCTCTCAAACACTTTAATTTCGTATCTATCTCTCCAGACATTTCCGTTATGATAAGCTATTATACCAGCACTCTGACCAAAGGCCTTAGCAGCTTTATACATCGATGGATACGAGGTAACAACGCCAGTCTCTCGATCTATAATATCTACTCTTCTCGGTTGTTTCCTGATACTATCCAACGTGTCATGTCGATATGACACAGACTTGTAGTCCGTCGGAAGAATATTCTTTTCAATCAGTACAGCTATCATTTGAGGTTTGTTGAGATGCGAAGTGCCTGTAACATCGTGATGCTTGGCTAACATTCTAAGCTCTGGTAGCTTCATAATATATAAGTATTCTTTAAATCAATTTTCCATACACTACACTCATTTTCTGCCCATCCGATTGGAACTGCAGCAACCTATCTGAAATTACGACAGCATACGCTTCGGTGTCGGCTGGCACTGCTGCATTGAAAAGAGCCTTAATCTGAATATCAACGACTGACGATTTCAAACGCTCGGATTGTTTGCTTACATCGAACACGAACAACGGGTATAATTCTTTATAATCTACAGGTGTTATATTGCTTTGGGTAATCAACTTATCCATACCATAGAATTTTTGACTAAAGGAGGACGCGTCTCTGTACGCTCTGGAGAATTGTTGATTAGGAAACGACAGGTTATGATCGACAGCTGGATATCTTTCTTGATTCATCATCACATATATGTTCTTGAGATCGCAGTGATTAAATAGCGACGGATTACTTTCCTGATTACCGCTACGGTCCGTCTGAAATCCTACGATGATATATCTAGGTTTCTCAGGTGATGTTTTTACGCTAAGACGCCAACTGAAACTTGTCGACTGAGGAACCGTTATTGTGTCGCATTGACGAGCTCTATACGCAACTGGCAACGTTAATTTTGATTCAATCGTCTTATACAACTGCATTCGTTCCATATCGGAAGGAATAACGTGTGGAATAAACCATGAAATTTTGTTTATCGCAACTTTTCCAGCAGCTGCAGCGTTATCTCGGAATATTGCATCATCGTCAGCTTTACGAACTAATGTCAGCGTCTGTTTGAAGCCGTAAATAATCTTGTCGTAATCATCGCAAAACCCGAAAATATGCTTCAACGGAACAATAAAGCTGAACATTCCTTTAGTGTTTGGTTTGCGAATGAGAAAGCTTTGTCTAGTGGCAAATCCGGGGTTGTCCGCAATAACAGCAGTCGCCCCAGTGTCTTTATACCACAGCTGATTTAAGCCTTGAGTCAACTGAAAATCGTTAGGATACGTAAGTAAACCGAGCATCGTTGTAGCTTGACCCGGATGAAATAGCGTTTCGATTTCTTGATTAGATAACTGATAGGATATTTGACTGAATAGATACATAAGCCCATTATTCGTAATAGCAACTGCATCGGCATTAACGTATGCGGTGTCATCAGCTTTAATTAGTCTTCCGTCGAATTGCAGATACGATTCTGCTGGGTGACTGTATAAGTCTTGTAATTCAATATTTATTCTTATTTCACCAGAACTGTTAAGGTTAGTTCTCGCTACAGGTTCGTACTCGTGCCATTCGTATCGCTCGATACCTTCATCGATCAATGGTTGCTCTGTGAATCTTAGAATATCGGATTGCATTTTATTATACATATATTTTTAAATAAGAAAATAAATTTTTACACCTAAATAAGAAAATAAACTTAAGCAAAATAAATTTAAACTTAAGCCATTTTCAAACCACCTCCGTTTAAACGTTTTACGAGATCCTGAATTCTAATAGCTCCTCCCGTCATTTGCGGATTCGACCCGAGTAATCTAGCTAGAATGACTTTAGTTTCCTGAGTTATCGGCTGTTGAACGGTGGTTGGTGGGAGTATCTTATTGAGTAATCGTTTTCCAACGTCGATCGCCTTATCCTTAGCAACACCTCCAATCTCTTTGACAGCTGTGCTCGCAATTTGTTTGGCTGCATTCGATGTCAGTAGTCTCTTGAGAAATCCTGCAATGGAATCGAATATTCCTGCTCCACCGACAACGTGTACTTTTTTATAACTTCTTCTCGCGAGGACCAGCATTTCTATATCATCAATTTTTAAATTAGATCATCAATTTTTTATATTCATCTTTGGATATCACTCCCTGTCTCAGTAACTCATCCGTCATACCTACAATTTCATTTCTTACTCCTGTATTTCCCGCTTTGTAGCTATATATTCGCAACTCTAATTGTTTTACTAATTCGTTAGGATCTGAAGGAATGGTAATTATTCCGCTTCCTGTTTTACCTCTTAACTTTATGTAATCGTCCCATATGGGTTTTATTATCTTTGCATATTTTACACTTCTAGACGATTTAGGTTTGTTTGGTTTATTTGGCTGACTCATGGCATTCGTTTTAATTAGAATCTCGGCGTATTCTTCGAGATCACGATTATCATAAATTGAACTGTTTGGACTAGCTAACGTTAACAATTCCCATAATCCTGGAGTTCCTTGATAAGTTGTGGTTCCAACTGTAATATCATTTCCTTGGATTGAGGCTTCGCTGTCACCGATGTAGAATTTTCCATCTCTTGATCTTAATCCGAATGTTGTGTCCACAAGTCTTTTATCAGAAGCATATTTTTTAAGGTATTCAACTGCAATATTTCCTAATTCTAACCTTCTAATGTCTTCTACTGGGTCATCGTCGTCGTATGCCTCTATAGACGGATACTGAGGAAATTGAATGATTTTCAACGAATCTGGAAGTGCTTTTAGAGCGAGTGATGTTGCTGCAGAGTTATCTTTTATTGTCGACAGCAAAGCGTTTTGTTCTTTTGAAATTGCTGATTGAGAGTCGACTATTGGTTTGTAGATTTTCGTTAATTCTCGTTGAAGTCCAAGATCGTCTATTCTCTCTGAAAGAAAGTTTTGTTTAATATTTTTTTTCGTTTTTAAAAACTCTTCGATAATAAAATCTCTTTTTGCAGGATCACTAATTTTCAGTAGTGACATTTTTTATTATAAGTATAATGTTTAAAACGTAACGTAAAACGTAGACATAAAACGTAAACATAAAACGTAAACATAAAACGTACAATTTATGCATCGTAGTAATTAACATAACAAATTGAGTCTTTTTCATTTATAGTAACTGGTGAATCTGAGTTGTTTTGAATTGTAATTATTATATCCTCTGCGTCCTCTAGGACAGTACCATCTTGAAGACTCAGTCTGAGTTGTTTCAACTTCTGTCTAAGAGAGACTAGACACATTCCACTGGTCATTCGGACTCCAAGGCCTACTTCTACTGTAATATTTGTCTTTGGTTCAATCGTTATCGCTTGCTGAGCAAAAATCTCATATCTATCGCCTGCTCGTTGTCTTGCAGGAGCGTGAGTGACCACTTTAGGCAACCAAATTATCGTACTCACACGAGGCTTTCGTTTGGTGATAAATTTGTGTATTGGGTGACCGTATCCAGACATTTATATAAGAGATTGTTTAAAGTAACATTCCAAGAATAGGAATATTTTTAAATGGTGAATTAGGACCAAGTATAAGACCTTCACCGCTGACATATCCTGTTCCTCTTTTCATAAACAGACCAGAACCCGATATCGAACTACCCTTTTTCCACGGAGATAGAAAAAGACCTTCCCCAGCAGGCACTATCTTACAGCATATTCCTCCTTTCTTAACGTAGAGCACTCCAGATCCACTTATCGGGTGTGAGATCGAAGATCCACTTATCGGGTGTGAGATCGAAGATCCACTAATTTTATCGACAATTTTGGAACCAGCTGCAGAACCCAATCCTGTTAAGGCTCCTGTGGCTAAACTCGGAAGAACACTAGACAGAAGAAACTTTCCGGCTGTTGCTAAGAACGGTAGAATAGCGCCAATAAATCCGCCTTCGACTCTCGCATTGTCTTCTAATTGCTTTTTACCCATTTTAATTGTCACTCCAGTTCCATTCTGATACGCTTTAGTTAACTTGTTGATTTGCCTCTGGTTTAGAGCTAATACATGCTCACCAGTTATGTCTCCATGAGAAAGTCTTATACTCACTCCAGTTCCTACTTGAACAGCTCGCTTAATCTTCTCTTTTTGCCCTTCAGAAATATTAACTTTGACCTTAGCGTAAGCGCTCATCTTATATTAAATATAAACTTTAAATTAAACCTCTCTTATGTGAAATCGTATCGACAATTCCTCACCTCTTAAATTAATTAGTTTTCCATTTTGGTCTATTAGTTTTGTTTCCATCGATGAAATAGAGTATAGCGTTATTGGAAGATACACGAGATTATGAGGAGATTCGATTATCTTGTAACCAGGCCCGACCGATGGAAAGAAAGAATAAATTATGTTCTCCGTAGTTCCGTTAGCATACGATGATCCTATTACATCACTCGTAACTCGTAAACTATTCACGCTGTTTATATCGACTATGTGCTCGGATTCGTTATATCCTTCGGAGTATACACGACTCTGAAATCCTAGAACGGTGCTAATTGAATTTGGTACTGTAAAATCAACTTTATAGTTCTCATCAATTTCCAAAACAGCCTTCAAAGTATTGTTATTTGGTTGCAACTTTATACATTGACCATGACCTTCTTCTTTTAGAATTCTCTGTATGTAATCGTTTAAGTCTTCGATTTCATAGCAACCGGTTGGAATGTCTAAATCTTCCCACGTTACACCGTTATCTGACGAATATACGAATTTATTATTTGTTTCGTCTATATTGGGAAAACTGTAGTAAGTTTCAAGATTAACAAGGGCCATTTCATATTTTTTACTTTTATCCAGTTCGATTAGTGGATTAAATTTCGTTCGAATTCGTGTGCTCCTTTCGCTCAACAAAATGCAAAAGGATTCTTTAGCCTCTGTGTTGCGTGCAATCGTTTGAGTATTAGATAAAATTTCGTCAAGAAGGGTTTCCATTTTAGATAGCTATTTTTAAACCTAGAATATAAAATCTTAAATTTTGTTATCATTTTATTATTGCTTTTATTTAATGTAAAATGTATCTAATCCAGATCTGTACCTGCCCTTATTTGTTTTACTAGTAAGGTCTATAACCACAAAACCATGCGTTTCATCCCACGCAGTTTTGCATAGTTTTCGAAATTCTTCAATAGTCATATCATCTACGCCTATATGATCGCTGTATATATGATTAATATTCTTGAGGTCTTGAGGGAATAGACATATAAAGTTAGCATTCTCTCTTATAGTTTGTCTAGGTAGCTTGAAATAATTTTGTGCTAGGTAAAAGCAATCTACATTACTATGCCTACCTCTTATATAATACGATTCGCATTTATTTTGCCTCTCTAATTGTAAATCATCAAAAATCATGAGATTCTTTTTATCTCGACTTAAGTCTCGTGGATCTGGAACATCTTCAGAGGTTTCAAAGAACTTGCAGTCAATATCGGATTTCTTTTCCATGTTTTTAGACATCTCTTCGACTACGGCGGTCGGTGATACATTTAATTTCATTATCTCATCGCGATTATCAAAAAGTCTTATAATTGCTTCCTTTGGTAATTTCTCTTCGAATGCTTTCTTGAGTATCTTATATTCTGATTGAAAAAGACTTTTGCCAAAGATCTGCAGGTTATCGTAGTCTAACCAACCAGGTTTCAGTAATAAATTAAGTAGTAATATTGTCTTGCCGCATTGAGACTTACCGACGATCAAACCTCTGATGCTTCTTGGTAGGAGAGGACTGTTAAAGCGTTTACTTGATTCTTCATTCCACGATAGGTCTTGGACTTCCATTTTAATTATATTATATTAAAATGGAGCACAGCTCGTATTGCGTAAAATGTAAGCGACAAACTGAGTGTAGAGATATTCAACGAGTCGTTAGTAAGAATGGTAGATCTATGCTTAGAGGTATATGCGTTGAATGTGGCGCTAGAAAAACTCAGTTTACTAAAATGTCCACTACTGTACAAGGAGGTGATTTGGTATCAGCTCTCAATTCTGCTACTTCTAACATTAAACTTCCATGGGCAAAGTACCCGGGTGAAATGCATCTTCCAGGACATTCTTTCACAGGTCCAGGAACTCGACTGGATTTGCGATTGAATCCTGATGGGACGCCAAAAGATTGGAGTAAACCAGTAGATAGAGTTGATCAAGCAGCCTATCGCCATGACATGGCTTATGCTAAACATACTGATACAGCAGGGAGAAACGTCGCTGACAGAGCTATGATAGATGAATTAAATAATATATATAATCCTACTTTCCGCGAACGAATTGAAAGATCTATAGTTAAACCAATTTTATCAAGGAAAACCCATTTTGGAATGGGGTTGAAAAAAAAACTCTGAGATGGACAGACCAACTTGCTGACGAATTGCATAAACCTATAGTCAGGAAGTTCAGGAAGCGAGTTGTTTATGTTCAGGGAGTGGACAAAGTTTGGGCGGCTGACTTGATTGACATGCAGGCTTATGCTAAATTTAATTCTGGTGTGAAATATTTGTTAAGCGTTATCGATATATTTTCCAAATATGCATTTATTCAGCCGTTAAAAGATAAGCGCGGAGAATCTGTGGCAGATGCTTTCGTTAAAATATTTACAAGTAGTGGACGTAAACCGGATAAGGCCTGGATTGATAAGGGATCTGAATTCTATAATAAACAGGTAAAATCATTAGGTATGGAGTTGTACTCAACTGAAAATGAAGAGAAATCTTGTATCGTAGAAAGATTCAATAGGACAGTAAAAGAAAAAATGTTTAAATATTTTACAGCAAATTCAACTCAGAGATATATCGATGTTTTAGATAATATGGTTAATTTATACAACAACACAAGACATTCTTCCATTAAAATGACTCCTGTTAAAGCGAGTATCAAAGCAAACGAATGGGTTGTGTGGATGAATCTGTATGGTGATGCTGTACCTGAAACTGCTAAACCTAAATTTTCAGTAGGAGATAAAGTAAGAATTTCTAAGAAGAAAAAGACATTTGAGAAAGGCTACACAAATCGTTGGACACAGGAGGTTTTTACAATAACACAAATTCAGCACACAGACCCTATAACCTATAAATTATCAGATTATAATGGAGAACAAATACAAGGAACATTTTATGAAGCTGAGTTACAATTGACAACGCAAGATACATTTAAAATAGAAAAGATTATAAGAAAAAGAGGAAATCGGTCTTTGGTTAAATGGTTAGGGTATGATGATTCATTCAATTCATGGATTGATAATAAAGACTTGATATCATTGTGAATTTAACTGATTTATGGATTCTACTACAGCCCTTGTGCAATCATTACTTCTGTATGAATAAGAACACGCTTTAATAACAAGTTCTACTGTACATTCGAAGCTTGGTATCATCAATGTTACCGAAAGTAGATCATAAAGCACGTTGGAAAAAAAAAAAAAGTTAGGAAAAAAAAAAAAAAAAAAAAAGTTAGAAAAAAAAAAAAAAAAAAAAAAAAAAAAAAAAAAAAAAAAAAAAAAAAAAAACCTAGAAAAAAAGTTAGAAAAAAAACCTAGGAAAAAAAACTTAGAAAAAAAAACTTGAAAAAAAAGTTAGAAAAAAAACCTAGGAAAAAAAACTTAGAAAAAAAGTTAGAAAAAAAAACCTAGGAAAAAAACTTAGAAAAAAAAACCTAGAAAAAAAGTTAGAAAAAAAACCTAGGAAAAAAACTTAGAAAAAAAAACCTAGGAAAAAAACTTAGAAAAAAAACCTAGGAAAAAAACTTAGGAAAAAGTTTATTTGCGTCTTCTTGTCCTGTAAAATTGTCTATCTCGGGACAAAAATTTATCTTGGGGACAGAACCGGAAGTTTGGGGACAGATTCAGAGGTGAAGGACGATTTTTCAACAAATTGCACCGCGTAGGATAAGATTTAATCGCATTGCACCGCGTATCATAAGATTTATCGTATTGTGCCCTGTGCGAAGTGTCAACGATGTTATAGGTCGGTTGCTGCGTGGCTTTTAATAGGTACATCCCCAGCTTATCCTTTAGCACCATTTTAACTTAATTTATCTTCAATATCAGGTTTCTTAAAAGGTAGCTAAGTAATTAATTATGCATCAGGAAAATAATAAAATACCCCAAAGGAGAAGAGGAGGAATCAGGGGGGAAATAATAAAAGACATCCAAAGGAGAAGAGGAGGAATCAGGGGGGGGAATAATAAAAGACATCCAAAGGGGAAAAAAGACTTCATTTTCAAGGCCTTGGCATATGAAGGCGGTGGTCAATCCCCTCTCTCTCGCCGTCTCATCATCCACTGACCGTGTACTCATCATAGCTGAGTCGACAGTCCAGCGCGCTAACCACTGTACTACCGAGCACCCCCCTCAGGAAATAATAAAAGACCCCCAAAGGGCACAATTAACTACTACTGTTATACCACTTTTAGTGAGGCAACCCACCGTTTTTTGACGATTCAAAAACGAAACGCCAAAAAATTAGGTTTTTTGCTAATATCATGGCCAGAAGTAAGAATTTCGAAATGAAATTTTACAGGCTTAAAGACGCTTCATTTCTACACATGATGGCCATACTTCATCAAAATATTTCAAACACAACACAAGTTATACCGCTTTTAGTGAGGCCACCCACTTTTTTGACGATTCAAAAACGAAACGCAACATAAAGTAACAAAAACACGATTTTATTAAGTCTCATCTCAAATAACTGTTGTCAAATGAACTTGGCAGTGCTTCACAACTTGTGTTCAATGTGTCCACCACCAGTGTCAAAACTTCTTTTGAGTCTCTTTGCAAAGTTCTTGACCTGTTGATGAATCTGACAGATTCCTTATTTACCAATTTGATTGTCATCTCGCTAAGTGACTTCTCAGTGACGTGCAGTGCTGGTACCCTGTTTCTTTTTTAAATAGTAATAATAATGACCATCCGGCAATATCAAGGCTCTTTGATAACAATTATTTGAGATGAGACTTATTAAATTCCTGTTTTTGCTACTTTTTGCTGCGTTATGTCTTTGAATCGTCTATAAATGGGGGGTGGCCTCACTAAAAGTGGTATAACGTTTGTTGTGCTTGAAATATTTTGTTGAAATCTGGCCAGCGTGTTTAGATATGAATTGTCTTTAAGTTTGTAAAATGTCATTTCTATAGTCTTACTTATGGCCAAGATATTGACCAGAATAATTGAAATGATTTTTTGTTAGTTTTTGTTGCGTCGGGTTTTTGAATCGTCAAAAAACGGTGGATGGCCTCACTGAAAGTGATGTAACTTTTGTTCTGTTTGAAATATTTGGTTGAAATATGAACCATTGTACGTAAATATGAATTGCCCTTAAGACTGTAAAGTTTCATTCAAAACTTCGTATGCTTGGCCAAGATATGGGCTAAAAGCCGTAGGGGATTACTGTATTTGGCCCACTTTGTATGTAGGCCTATATTATGTAAATGAACATTTTATATAGGGCCTTGCAATAACCTCATGAAAGCATTTTAATTACGACAATCGGGAGTACTTTTACAAATTTATTTTGAACTCTGATTTACAATTTGAGTGAATTTTTAGAGTTGATGTTACATTCTTTAATAGAATTTACATCAGCAAATTACAATTAACTCCCATGAAAAGGACACTGCATTAAAAGTAAATGAAACTGATACAACAGTAGGCCTACAACTGTACAAGGGAGCGATTAATTGTTTGTTTCGTAATAGTCTATCACCTTCACGATTCCGCGGTTATGATCGCCGCAGATAATAATTACGATCGCTTATTCTGCGTGATTGTGTGCTCGCGGTTTTCACAGTAAGCCCACAATCATAGAGATGCGGATTGGAGCTGCAAGACCAGCAAGGAGTCTACCCTCATGGTTTGCACCGAATGGCTCCGCTGCCAATCCAGCGTCTTTATGCGCTTAGTCCGCGAAGTGGCAGAAGTGTTGAAAAAAAGAAGAAATGCACCTCACCTCACCTTGGCCTTGACAATTAATTTATTGTAAGTGACTCTTTGTTTGCATGTGCACATGCTTCTCGCTACTGGTCATTTAGTCTACATGTGCGTATAAATGATTAGTTTTTAAATAGAATGGTATTAAATGAGTGCCACCTTTACTTGTTACAGATCTGGGATTCACAGATGGAACTGCGCTAGACAATTATGCCACGATATACGGAGACATATTCGGTGCAATCGTCTTCGTAAAGAGCGACTGGGTCAGTCTTCCAAAGACTCTCTACTACGAAATCCGTCTGCGGTCAGATGAGAATGGTGGGCGGCGGTCAGATGACATAATCAACTACGATTGGAAAACACAAGAAACGTTTTATGACCTAACTACGAACAAAGAGAGGAGAGTCTCAACACCAGGTAGCTTAGTATACGATGACAAATTATCAATATATGTTTGTTCATATCTTTATGAAATAGGGTTATTAATAATTTTTTTACTGATTTCACAGGACTACAGACCAAGTGCCATCTTGTAATAGATAGATAGCCTACCTAGTACTTGGCCTTTCCCGTGCATAGCCTATCTGCATATCGGACAACAGTGGCATCTGCTCCTCTCGTCTCTGTCTATCGCCAGTTGCTCAGCATCTGCTGGAATCTTACGTCATCTGTGATGATTTCCAATCAGTTTTTCCGCGTATACTTTCCTTTTTTTAATTGCATTAGAGGTAGATGTTTGTCCTCATACTACTTTCATATTTTGTCCTGCAGTATCTAAGCTTACCTTTCCTCTATAATTGTAGTCCTTTTTGTTCCAATGTATCCGCCACCGTCTACTGCTTTTACGCCATCAAGGTGGCGTAGGCCTACGTAAAGCAGTTCCACGACAACTGGTCTACCGACAACTCGTCTAACGACAACTCGTCTCCACACAATAATTGGTCTAACGACAACTGGTCTACAGACGAATAGTATTGATGAAATAGAAGCTGGATTTATAAAAATGTTTTTTTAGCTTAAATGGAAACTGGATTTATGATTTTATTCATGTATTTCGACTTGCATCCAGCTTCTACTTCAGATCTAAAAATACCTTCATCCAGCTTCTATTTTTCACCTGTTATTTTTGTCAATCCAGATTCTATTTCAGATATTGAAAATACCCTCATCCAGTTTCCATTAGGCTACTTAAGCGTTTTTCATCAATCCAGCTTCTATTTCTGATCAAGAAATACGTTAATCCAGCTTTTATTTCTTATACGTTATTTTCGTCAAAACCAGCTTATATTTCACCTGTAAAAGAGCCATAATCCAGCTTCCATTTCTCTTGCGTTTTTTTCATCAATCCAACCTCCATTTCACGTGTAAAAACTTTTTATCCAGTTTCCATATCTCAAGCGGTGGATCTGTAGGCCAGTACTGTTGTCCGGAAACCACTTGTCGTTAGACGAGTTGTCGGTGGACGAGTTGTCGTGACACCACGTAAAGCATTCCTATAGCATCCACTTCCTATTGTATAATACTTCTGTAATGTAATACACTGATCTTGTCATCATCGCTCCATTTTCTGTTCTTAAATTTCCTTGTTTTTCTGGACTGATAAGAGAGTTCCACCGTCGCCGCCTCTGTCTGAGTTTTGCCCTCTTATGCAGGGCTGTAATCAAGGGTAAGCTTATACTCGGGCATACGGCGCAAACTCACCTCCGGCAAAAAAACCGGCATCGTACACTCACCTCCCGAAAAGTAGGGTAGCCTATGCGATGGTAAAAACGAGGGTACACTGTATACGAATACGCTAGTAAATCAGGTGCATGCGGCTGTTATTAAGCGAAAAAGGTCAACTTCAGCTTTTTCGGACGGCGAAATGAAGACTTTTTCCCGAAATTTTGGTCCGATGAATAAAACAAGGCCATCAAATTCACTTTTTTGGGCGGCGAAATGAAGACTTTTCCCTCGAAATTTTGGCTGAACGACTAAAAAACAGGTAAGAAATTTCGGGTCCAAAAAAGATCGACTTTCCTCCCGGCCAGCGTGTAGGCTACTCACCTCAAAATTTGGGAGTAGCCTACAGCCCTGCTCTTAAGTCTTACTAAAAACTTGCTATGAACGTACATGTAGCATCTTAATGCCTTAGGCCTATTTATTATTTTCCAACAGGGCAATAACGTCTGTAAAAAAATGCAGGTCCACCAAACTGTCATCATCCACCCATTTTAGACCGATGTAGCGTTTTCCGATTACCCCCGTGTAAAGGTTTCGAATTGCGCCCGGTTTCAGATTACCCCACTCCCGGACACTAGATTTGCACCAATCATCGCATTTATTGCACTAAAAAATCAAAGAAGCATCCCGCTTCTTGTTTTGGTCTGAAGGTTTTCATCCGTCATCCCACTTCGTGATTTGTTATCAATATTAAATATTTTTGATCGGAAAAAAATAATAGCCTTGAAGTCATTTTCATCCTATCCCCCCGGTTTCAGGTTACCTCCTCTGAATTGCGAATGAATTCCGTATATCCAGCTCAAACGCTGTTTTCGTCAATCCCGCTTCTATTTCACCTACAAAGAACCTTCATCCTGCTTCCATTTCACCTATAGAGAACCTTTATCCAGCTTTCATTTCCCCTACAGAAAATCTTCATCCAGCTTCCATTTCACCTACAGAAACCCTTCATCCAATTTCTATTTAACCTACAGAGAACCTTCATCCAGCTTCCATTTCACCTACAGAGAACCTTCATCCAGTTTCTATTTAACCTACAGAGAATCTTCATCCAGCTTCCATTTCACCCTCCTAGAACTTTCATCCTGATTCCATTTCACAAAAGTTGTTTTCGTCGGCAGCTATGTTGTGTATGACTACTTCTTTACCACTCTGTGACTGCTGCAGTGGATGAGCAAAATATACCACGATTGAGTCCACACAAGTCAACAATCTGAAGATTTTCAATTCCTTTGGGTCAGAAGGTTCAAACTAGAAAACTGAGGGCCATCACATGGACCCGAACACATAGCTGTGTCTATTAAGGAAATGAAAAGCTGATTATGATTAGCCTATACATGTACGAACCAGAAAGTATCGTTCTCTTACAATTTAGCACCAAATTACATCTGTTGTAGGCTACATGTAACTCTGATGCATTGTGCGAATGAAAGTCGGCGAATGTTCGAGAAAAAAGGAAATGCCGGTCCACATTTTTTTATTCAAACGTTGAATTAACGAAAATAATTACAAGGAGGGTTAGGTCAACAATCTACTACACAAAGACTAGGCTATCACTAGCACTTTAGCACTTGAAACAGCTTCATGTAGCCTAACTGTTTTATAAGCTTCAGGTAACAGTGTTGACTGCTTGCTATTGCTACAGCCTACAGGATGTTGATCTGAGACATTAAAAGCATCATTATGAAATGCCGCCTGTAAACAATTTCCCCCCCCAAAATATAAACAATTTTGCATATAAATGTATTTTGGCATGCCATTTTGTTGAAAGTTTGCTGATAAATGTCAATTTAAATGATCCTGAGTCTTCTTCTTTACGTTCTCTGCCAATTGGCAGGTCCAGACGTCCAATGTTTCCACTTTTCCCGCTGTTGTGCCATGTCCTTCAGTTCTCTGTATCCAGCTTCCATCATCCCGTCCAGCAGTTTTTGTACGAAATTCTTTAATTGATCCATTGTACGTTTATCTTGGGAAATGTAGAGAGGTGGGTTCCCGTTTCCTTCCTCTCGGTGTTTTTTGCTGGAGACCCCATCTCCCAGCGTCGATGTCCTCCATCGTCCGTCCTTCGGCTTCTTCGCCCATGGGGCATCGCATATACCGGCGATTATTCGGTCGTCCACCACGCACTCTGCTTCCAACAGGGGGACCACGAGTAGGTGGCGTGGTGGGCAATTGGGTAGCAGAGGCTGTTTGAGGCGCATGCTACCCCATCTCCACCCCTGAGTGCATCCTGATGATGATCCTGAGTGCAAATTGTTTTTCTGTTCTCTAAACTCGACTGTGTCAACAGTCCTGAGTGATATAACCTGCGCATAGCACTATGTAAATTTTCACGTACCAATTCGTGTCTTAGAGACCCCAAACGGGACGCATCAAAAACTTTCTCCTAAATAGAGAAGCCCATAGGTGACATGCGATTGTTTTTATTTATCTATTGCGCACTAGATAAATAGAAATGATCGCCTGTCCTCTATAATGGGCTTCCGTAGGCCTACCTAAAGCATGAAAAGCCAAAATTTTGCAGAATTTGTGTTAGGCATTGTCCAAACTCATCATTTGCAAAATCGTTTTTATAGTTTGGGATAATTTTGAAAAATCAGGCACTAGGCTAATGGGTGAACATCGCAACCTGCGTTTTGTGACGGAAATACATCCACACATATTTATATATACACACGCATAAGTAGATACATGTACATATATACAATTATACATGCAAGCATAAATTATTATATACACATAATACATGCATAGTATGCATACACATAAATACATGCATAGTATGCATGTATTATGTGTATATATGCATGCATGTATAATTGTATATATGTAACTACTTATGCGTGTGTATATATAAATATGTGTGGATGTACATGTATGTATGTATGCATGTGTGAATATGAATGTATGCACATATGCGAGTATGTGCGTACGTATGTATATGTGTGTATGTATGCATGCATGCATGCATGTATGTACATGTATGTATATATGTATGTATGTATGTATGTATGTATGTATGTATGTATGTATGTATGTATGTATGTATGTATGTATGTATGTATGTATGTTTGCATGTGAGTGGGGGTGGGTTTTGTCCGGGGGGGTTTTATACCGGGGGGGTTTTGTCCGGGGGGTTTTGTCCGGGGGGTTTTGTCCGGGGGGTTTTGTCCGGGGGGGGGTATTGTCCTGCTCCCCTTCAGACGATATTGTGGGTGGGGTTACTATTTACTTTATTAATTGGGTGGATGCGTAGGCCAAATTTTCTTTTAAATATAGTAATGTTGGAGTACGGGCGAATTACTTAAGGAAATTTTCCCATACTATTAGGCCTACACCAACGAATATAGTAAAGAAAAGAGGCTAATTAGGCTAATGCGGTGTTCGCCGTGTTCGGAAAAAACGAACCTCTACTAGGCTATTGCTGCAATAATTTATGTAATGATTTGTACTTTTTAATCAAACATGGAAAATCTTCAGTTTACAGGACAAGAATCAGATAATTATTATTTGTTAGTTATAATGACGTGTTCAAAATTCTCTCCTTTGGCCTCAACACGCGCACAAAGACGAACTCGCCACTGACTAATTGCTGAATCGATTAGGCCTACAGCTTGATCAAATTCGTCCCGTGCCTGTATTATACGCTGATGCAGCTCTCCGACATCGCGAACCTTTGTCTTGTAAACCTTTTCTTGCATCACAGACCAGATTTTATAGCCAACCGGATTAAGGTATGGGCTATTTGGAGGCCAAAGTGGAGGGGGTATGAAATCTGGAGTCTCGTTGGTGAGACGTTCAACAGTCTCGCGACCTCGGTGAGCAGGAGCACAATCCTGTTGCAATGAGTAATATTCGGACAACTCTCGGATATCTGGTAGCAATTTCTGCATCAACAAAGTATCACGGTAAAATGAACCCTTAATTTTAGCCCCCGGTTCCACGAAGTGATCGCTGTTCTGCCAAGCGCCGACACACCAACAGAAAATATTATTGACCTGCTGAATGTCGAACGTGCTCGGAGCAAACGATTTCTATGTTCAAATGTTTTTCTTCAGTGTTCCAACAGCAGCAGAAGGGCGACCATTTTGACTATTTGAAGGTGAGGCAACAGTGAACATTTTTTCATCGGTGAACCAAATGAAATGTAGCCTATCAAATTTGGAGGATATCGCATCAACAACTGCCACTGATCGGCCAAGCCGTGCCTGTACAGTTGACCTCCGTTAGTTCCGTCGCACTACGCTCCTTGAATCATTTTAATCGAAGATCAATCTTCACAATTTCATTTGCCGAAGTTAAAGAAATGCCTACTTCTCGTGCTATTTCTTTTTGTGACAGATGAGTTTGTCTTCTTGACTCAACGCAAGATCTTGCACCTGTTGGATGTTTTCGTTACTTCTTAATTTGCAGTAGCCTACGAGATCTACCGCTGCCCGCTTGACGCTTCCACGAACCAGTTCTATCAATCTTGCGCAGAAGTTCGCTTAGTCCACCAAGTTTCCATGTTTTATCAGGAAATTCTCTAATAAAACCTTTTGCACTCTAATTCTGATCGCGTGTCTCTGAATGTGTATTTTTCGCTGTCAAGGTGCCCTTGTAGCAGCATGGCCGCGTTACGGCGCCATAGAAATTGTCATTATTATTATAATTATTTTTGTAGGCCTATTACCATTCTGTGCTCTTTACTAAACGCCATTTTTTAACAGATTTCTTATTACAAATGGCGTCACGGTGACGTCAGTTTTTAACTGGCATAGCGCATAATTATAAAAAGTTAAGTCTATTGCTGGGGGTGTCACGACAACTCGTCCATAGACAACTCGTCCAACGACAACTCGTCCACGGACAACTGGTCCACCGACAACTCGTCCACCGAAATAGAAACCGGATTAACGCGAGAGCACTTGAGAAATGGAAGCTGGATGAAAGTTCTTTATTTACGAAATAGGAGCTGGGTTTATGAAAATAAGTCTAATGGTTTTCTTGCTTAAATAGAAGCTGAATTGACGATTTTCATCATGTGTCTCAACATGCATCCAGCTTCTATTTCAGATAGAAAAAAAACTATATTTATCTTCCATTTCTTAAGCAGTTTTTCATCAATCCAGCTTCTATTTCACCTGTAAAAACCTTCATCCAGCTTCCATTTTTCAAGCGTTTTCTCATTAATCCGGCTTCTATTTCGGTGGACGAGTTGTCGGTGGACCAGTTGTCCGTGGACGAGTTGTCGTTGGACGCGTTGTCGTTGGACCAATTGTCGTGGAACCATTGCTGGGAAGTTTTATTCTACATAATATTTTTACAATTGTGGTGTTAATTTCTCTATTTATTGCAGAGGTTCCGTTTCCCTCTGAACACTGTGTATATGTAAATATCTAGAATTAGATGCCAATGGTGTAGGCTACCTCAAAAACATGGCCGAAGAACCCTTTTGAAATTGCGGCAGTAGGCCCTGATTAAAAGAAACATAAATAGGCCTAACCCCGAATTTGAAAAGTCGCTATCTCCTCAATTTTCTTTAATAAATTCAGTTCATAAAATAATTCTTTAGTGTGGGTGCCATATTTGGTCTCAGCAACATACGGATCACCCGCTTTTTGCAATGTAATCTTTGGATCCTGGAATTATAGGCTACATGGAGGTTCAAACTACACTGTGCTTCGATGAAAAGTGGAATCCAACAAAAAGTGTCATATTAATTCGATCAAATCTTTTAGCATTTGCCTGAATTTTCTAAACCACCAACACTCCAACAGCTGCCATATTACTACCACATCCTAGCGCCGCTTCGAAATGTTCATGTGTTTGTTAAGTTCATGAGCGTTTGAGATGCAGCGCCGAAAAAATGGAGATTTCCAACTTGCTAAAGCTGGAAGGAAGTGAAGTTCAAGTACAGCTGGTGTTCAAAATTCCTCCATGTCCACGGGCACACGCCAGTGGGCGTAGACGCAACTGTTGGTGGTGTGGCCGATGATCACGACCTAACTAAGGTCATCGATATCAAGAATACTGGAACGAAAAACGTGCTCCTCCAGGACTCTCCGGATTGAGGTCTGTATAGCCTGCAGTTGGGCGGCCACAGCTGCGGGATACGAATCCAGGGTGTCTCCTAGGACAGCTACTACACTAATAGGCCTACGTCTGCGATCGTGTGCCAATGAACATGCAGGACATTTTTCACTGCACTCACAGATTTGCTGTTTAGATCCTCCAACAGTTTCAGCAGCTCCTCTAGAGTTCCGTAGTATCTCAACACACGCAGTCAAACGGAAAAGTAATAAAAGGAAAATATTGATAGAGGCCGATAGTAAATAAAATGCCTAAAGCTACATAAACGTCAAAATAGGAATAAAACGATACGAAAAATGTAAAGAACGAAAAAAACGACGTTTTGGCTGTAAATGAAAACAAAGAAGTGCTAAACAACTCTGGTTTAATAACGAGTTACTGTGATGGTATTCAATTTCTTGGCTTCAGTATAAAACAAACAACAACCGTAATTTGTCAGTTTTAATTTCAATTGTCCATTGTTTGACACTTTGAAAATGTTTTAAAAATTGGCATCCCCCATGTTTCATGGCAACGAAATAATTCAAAAACATGCGCATGTGCCGAACAGTGTGTCCTGTCCTACTGGAGCTACTGACGCTATGTGAATCAACTGAAATGGACAATAGCCGATGTTCAATGATCTGAAAAGAACTGGCTGTAGAACATACGATTTTAGGTCTATAATTTTAAACTTTTATATTTTGAACAATAGCCTATAATCAAACCCGTTTTGCGCCAAATAATTAAACGCAACATTTGCGACGTGCTAGCCTATAACAAAATTATAATCGTGGTCATTAACAGCGAACAGCCTAGTAGCAGTAGTTTGCGTGTCATTAAATTTTTTTAACCCCGTGCTTAGGAGTCGATGAAGCTGATGGGGATGCGTATGTGGCTGTACTGGTCTTCGTGGTTCGTCAAATACCTGCTGCTTATGCTCATCTCCGTGATCTTTATGACGCTTATCTTCCACGCTTCAATAGAAACATCTGGACCAGTGATTCTCTACAGCGCACCCACCGTCACATTCGTCTTCCTCCTACTCTACTCTATGTCGCTCATCACCTTCTGCTTCGCTCTTTCAACGCTTGTGTCCAAAGGTAAGCAGATTATTATAGCCTACTGAGGCTGACTCAAGCAATTAAACACAAAATAATGCAAGGTAGGCTATTGCACGTCACAAGAGACATAAGAATATTATGTATTTAGTTCATCTATTACATAGGCCTAGCCTACTGTATAAAATTATTTCATAGCCATCCAAATGTTTTCTGCGTCAATAATTAGGCATATTTGGTTACCATAGCCAATTAGCCATGGTTTCATATTTCGCAACAAAATCAATCCTTTTCGTTATTATTGACTCGCGGACTACAACTACTAGATGCCGGTAGCAATATCTTGTAGCAGAAATCTGATTAATTTTTATGAAATGATAAATAAAACTAAAACCAAATAACCAGTTTCTGATCACCTATAGGCCTATTTAGACTACTCTAGCTGAACAAGTTCATCACGCTTTCTTGTAAGCTTTCTGATAATGAATCTTTCTGAATAGCGACTGCTTTCAGACCTGTTAGATCATTTCCTATGCAGCGACAGGCTACTCAGTAGAATAGTTTTAAAATGGTTTATATGTAGGCTGCTATTTAGCCGCTTTATTCACCTATTAATGATCAAAGAAGAAGTCTTTTTCCCTGCTCCGAGTGCTTCTGAGTTCTGAATAGTTGCTTCGGTTTATTTAATCGATTGCTTGCGAACCCATGGCACTTTAATCTCTACATGTACATATTATTATTATTATTATTATTATTATTATTATTAACTAAACTTGGTATTGCTGCAACGTTTTCATAACTTTCGACATGATAATATTATTAGTAATATAATTCTGCAGATAACGCGCTCGCCAAAAAATTCGGAAGTGAGAATCAGTCGCCTAAACGTCAGAGTTTTCGTTTTGGCCTGCAGTTAGATCTTTTAGCGCTTTCAATTAGGCCTATCCGTAAAATTTAATGCACCTTAAAAGTCCTGATAGGGCCTACATATTAAAATAGGCCTACATACAGATCGTCAGGATATTTTTACCCACAACACAGTAACACTTACATGTAGGTCTACAAGACTCTACATCAGGGGTTCTCAAACTGTGATACGCGTACCCCTAGGGGTACGCCATGCGCCGGTAAGGGGTACGCGAAAATTTCCAGAAAAATTATTTTTTCTTTGAGTTTATGGACTTTGTGTTCATTTTTCTTGATTAGAAATGATTTTTAACGTTGCTTCATGTAACAGCATCGTCATTTCTTTCTTTCACAGCAGTATGATTAGACTCACATACTAAGCTTATAATTAGGCTATAGTGCATGCAACATGTTTATATTTAGGCCTGCCACTATAAATTTGAAAAAAAATGTATAAATGGTTGAAAAAACCAAAGCCAGAAATTCTCAGCGTAGGCTATTATAGAGCCAGAAATTCTCAGCGTAGGCTATTATAGAGCCAGAAATTCTCAGCGTAGGCTATTATAGAGCTCAAAAATAGGCCTATAGCTGAATTCATAGATTGAGTATTCGAATATTATGAATATTAAGAATTTCAAATATTCACGAATATTAACGAATATTAAAACTGCCAACTTAATATTCATAATATTCAAAAAATTATTTATTCTTGTTCTTTCAAGAAATTCTCAATTCTTAATTCTTATTTTGTTATTTATGAAAATGTTTAACTTTTACTTAATGAATTGTATAAAATTTAGTTAGTCTACGCATAGACCTATACCAGTAAGTGACAATAACTTTAATAGATTTTATTGTAAAAACCCTTCAAGGTCTCTGCTGAGTCTTGTCAATGTGGCCATGCGGCATTCATATCACATTCAATACTTAATGTAAGTCACTTTGTCTGACTTCTGCCCCCGAACTGCCTCACAGATGGCAGTTGGAAAGACTAGTAGCAGCAATAGTAGGCTAAATTATAAATAAACTTTAACTGCCTATTAGGCCTATGCCTATAATCTTAATAGTAGCCCAACTGTATATTGATAAAGTAGTTTTATATCAGTGTAGCAGGATGAGTAGGCTAAATATAAATGCCAACGCCGAAAATAATAGTGCCAGATTACAAGCAAAATGTATCCTGATCTCAGCATATTAAGCGCAATGCATATTTTAATTCAACCGTGCCCTGGATGCGAGTGAATGTCATAGAGACATACAGAAGCTTAAAGGCGAAGGTTCAGATATCGGCAGTTTACGGAGAAACCAGACCGTAGGCGTGTCTATACAGAGACGTGCTTGCCAATCAGCCTCCGATTCAAGTCTGCAGTACAGGCTAGTGCCCAAGATCAATTCACTTGCTAAACACACCGAGCTGCCCGGTTCCTCGGAGGTTATTTCTATGCAAATTAGCTATACCTTGTTTGTGTTCCAGATCTCCCCACTCACCTGTGTCTTCACCTCAAACTAGGTCGTACAAGTGATCCTCTCCTACTCCCCTGTGTGTTTACCTCAGCCTAAGTAGGGGGGGGCAAAGATGTATAGTTGCAAGACTTGGACATTGTGGAATATAAACAAACAACTCTTATAGCCTACCTATTGAGATGCATATTAATGCAAGATACGATGTGTTACCATGCAAGCTATATGTATAGCTGACCAGTTGAGATACCCAAATATAAATAACCCTGGCCAATTAGAAGGGACGATAATTATATGATTATTTACAGGCATTATATAAGCAAAGGAACACTTGTATGACCTACAGGCTGAGGTAGGCCTAAAAGACACAATTGTGTGGAAAGATCACTTGTACGACTTAGGCTGAGGTAAACACACAGGGGAGTAGGAGAGGATCACTTGTATGACCTAGTTTGAGGTGAAGACACAGGTGAGTGGGGAGATCTGGAACACAAACAAGGTATAGCTAATTTGCATAGAAATAACCTCCGAGGAACCGGGCAGCTCGGTGTGTTTAGCAAGTGAATTGATCTTGGGCACTAGCCTGTCCGGCAGACTTGAATCGGAGGCTGATTGGCAAGCACGTCTCTGTATAGACACGCCTACGGTCTGGTTTCTCCGTAAACTGAACCTTCGCCTTTAAACTGCTTGATAGGTCTACCGAGTAACATTGCGGTTTCGATCGTTCACCTTAATTCGTTAACGAATATTTACGAATATTTACGAATATTAAAAAATCTTAATATTCACGAATATTTACGAATATTAAAACCTAAAGTCACGAATATTCAATCTAGCCTGGCTGAATTGTTCTAAGAATTAATTTCTGGTCTAGCTTTAGATTTTGTGATTCTTTTCAGGACGTCATATAATTATATACTTGTTTGAAACTAGTTTTTAAACTATTCTTGCTATCAAAAATAAATATGGGATAAATTTGATTTTGAAATTGACATAGGCCTATATTAAACCAGGTAAATCTGTGCTATAGTCAAAATCAAGCACACAGCAATATAACGCTATAGGTTGGCTCTTTCTTAGGGATTATAGACCAATTTCCCTTTTTTCTGATACGATTGCATGGTTAAAACTTTGCATATTTTTAAATTTTGATCCCTGCAGGCTAGTGTGGTCCACAAAGCCATGGGAAAAAATAAAGTTTGAAAAATTCGTGACGGTACCCTTTTATTCTGTTACGTAAGCTTATCATGTGTCAATGATTCCTACCAAATTTTATTGAAATTGCTCAAAGTTTAGAGGTCGCGCGACAAGGTGAGATATATTACAGCACCCCGACTGTACATGTACATTACGTCAACATTCGTTTGTGATTTAGTGATAAGGGTTGTCATACACGCATTGCTTACTTCAGTCTGTAGAGAGAAGCTGATGTTATTATTCTTTTAATTAAATACCTTTTAAAATAGTAAGAAGGAAGGAATAAATTTACGGATGTATATTGTATACCCTACCTGTTGTTAAGTTGATAGTAATGTTTTCGATGGATGGGAAGATCCCTCCTGGTAATACTGCAAAGCAGCTATTTTATAGATTGCCAGTATGCTACTGGCATGGACGGATACGTATGTTTGTGCTGGGGGGCGTCCTCCCCACCACAAACACATGCTCATATCTCCCAACAGTTCAGAAACATACAAAAATTGCATCGGAAATTTTGAGAGTGTTAGGATAATATCGGTAAATCTGTTAAAATATAAGTAGGATAGAAAAAAGGTCATCAACCATTTTGGTTGGAAAAAAAGTAGGCCTATAGCCTACTTTCATTAGATTTCGACTAAATGACTAAAAAGGGCGTCAGAAATATGGTCGATGAAAATGTCGTCAATGACTCAGCCGTCTCTCGGCGATCGTACTTCGGCCGCTCATTCGACCCACCTCTCAACTTCTGGACCAAATCTCCGCCTTAGGTATCAAAGATACATGTATGAAGTGAAATAATTACTCGGAGTGCAAAGGTTAAATCATGGCACATGTGAAAAACAAGACAAGTTGTTGTGATTCATTTGAAAGATTGTGGCTATAGAGTATAGACAGAGTCAAAGTGATGTACTTCGACATTACAGCATTAAACTCAGAGACTATTCTGAGAAAGACCTACTCTATTTTGCTTGTCAGCAGCATGTGATGCATGGTCATGATTTCAAACAATCATTTGCACTATCAACAAGTGGCCCATCAGACATCACATTGTTAAAAGTAGATCTCTGAGAGCTCGCTAAGCCGCCATTCATGGATGCTGTTGCAAGTTACCTCCAGACGACAAATCATGATCCGAAATGTTAAAATATTATGGCAGCACTCATCAACTCAGCCTTGATCTAAATAAATTCGTCAAAAATTATTAATTTAGCAAGCAGCATTGAGACGACTACCACGGAATACTTAAGCTCTTTGTCACCTTTCTTAGTAAAATTACTTCACGTGGAATCCGATCGATGACATCCGGAGCAGTAGCCTACATCGGCTACATGAGGTCAGATGGATGCAAAGATATTGTATTTAATAAGCGTCTTGATGTTCAAGGAACAATTCCTTCTTACAGACCAGAAAATTTTTAGTTAGAGACATCAACCCGTTTCCTAGTTTGGCATACACAGAAGCATGATGTCTTGTCCAAACACGATAACAACACCATCCAGCGACCTTCGAATTCTGAAGTCTATCTTCAGGTGCAAAGCGTTCAAAAGCAAAATGTGTCATTTCTGCAGCAACCACCAAAGCTCGTTCTGAGGATTTGTAATAATTTTGGGGACGGTGAAATCTTTGAACTTCTTACAGGTAGTAGAACCGCCATGTGAGTTCCTAACTGTAGTAGAACCGCCATGTGAGTTCCTAACTGAGATTGATACTGAATAATGGAGACAAAATCGGGATTGTCAGAAGGAAAACAGTGCACAAAGAGTGTCAGCCTGTCAGTGTTGTAAACGTCAATGCCGAGAGGGTTGTTAATCTCATTCAAGAAAACAAATAATCCATCTTTAAAAATGAAGGGGAAAAATATTTAATGCAGGTTGTATCTGAGATCATTTCCTTGACACAATGAACTATGCGTTAGGCATTCTGCTGAGACTCCAACAATCGAAAACCCTATGTTCAGCATATGGCTGCCATTGCTATAATTTGTTTAGTATTTCATGACTAAATTATTAACTTTATATCAGCAATTAGTAAGTAGATCTATAATTCTATATGCCACTCAATCTTTTATGCGGTCTAAAATGATCAGTGTATTTTTAAAGTAGAAATTCTAAAAGAGTCCTTGTCCGTATACTTTAAATGATGTTATTTGCCTATTTTCGGCATGGTGAAAAGTCAGGAGCATTGCGCGACCACTAAATATCAAGCAATCAAGCTGAAATTTTACACTTATTCATACATAAGGCAATGTAACAGAATGCAAAGGTACCATCAACAAAATTTGAAAAATAATTTTTGTGGACCACACTACTGCAGGCTATACGACTCTAATAAGTCACAACATAGCCTACAATGATTAAAATGACTTTTTAGTTGTCACAGCAATGGATACAAAGCAATGGCATTTCGTTTTTGATCTGACTTTGCTGGGGGTACGCCACCATTCGAAATGTTTACTTGAGGGTACACTGCCGTGCTAAGCAAAAAGACAGTGACTCAAGTTTTTCCGTTTTTGAGTTAGAACTTGTTTTCACATCCTGACAACATGTTCTATCATATCTGGAAGCAGGGAAACGGTATCGGTCCGGAAACATGAAAAAAAACGGAAACGAAATTAACAGTATCTCAAAATTGGGTCGCTGTGCTAAGCAAAAAAGCAGTAACTTGAGTTACTGTCTTCTTGCTTAGTATTCCATGTATATTCAAGGCCGCCGATTTACAGATATTTCAATATATCGGCTTTAAAATCACCTAGAATCGTCATCTTGGTGTCAAAACATACACATTCAAGGTCAAGGAGTCCAATAGGGTCATCTAAAAGTTTCCCCATGGGTATGAATGGCGGCCATTTTCCAAAATGGCGATCAAAATATGGATTTTTCAATTTCTCAGCTTACAATTCACTTAGAATCATCATCTTGGTGTCAAAACATACACATTCAGGGTCACGGATTCCAGTGGAGCCATCCAAATTTTCCCAATGACCTTAATGGCGGCCATTTTCCAAAATGGCCGACCAAACAAGAAGAATTTGTCAATATCACGGCTTTCAATTAACTTACAATCGTCATCTTGGTGTCAAAACATACACATCTCAGGTCAAGGATCCCAATAGGGCCATTACAAAGTTCCCCATGGTCTCAATGGCGGCCATTTTCCAAAATGGCGGACCCCAAAAGAAGGATTTGTTAATATCTCGGCTTTCAGTTCACTTGGAGCTGTCATCTTGGTGTCAAAACATGCACATTTCAGTCAGAGATCTCAATAGGGCCATCACATAGTTCCCAGTGACCTCAATGACCACCATTTTCCAAAATGGCCGACCAAAAAAGAGGGATTTGCAAAATTCACATTTTGGACGGCCATTTTGAAAATGACCGCCATTGAGGCCAGATGAAGTTTTGGGTGGCTCCATTGGAATCCTTGTCACTAAATATGTATATTTAGGCACCAAGATGACGATTCTAAGTGGATTTAATGCTGAGATATTAAAAAATCACGATTTTTGTTGGCCATTTTGAAAAATGGCCGCCGTTGAAGCCAGAGTTGGTTTTAGATGGCACTATTGGAATCATCGTCTCTAAATATGTATGATTAGACACTAAGATGACACTTTTAAGTCAAATAGAAGCCGAGATATTTTAAAGTATGTATATTTGTCGGCCAGTTTGGAAATGGCTGCCATTGGGGCCAGAGGGCAAATCTGCAATGACCCTGTAGCCAAATATTTTTCTTAGGACATGTTCGTGGTATATACCAAATTTCATGTTTGTATCACAAAGAGAACAATTATTTTTAACCAGCCCACTCTACCATACGATGAGTTACTGCTTTCTTGCTTAGCATCAAACCGATGTTCAATTCTTCGATACTAAGCAAAAAAGCAGTATCTCATTTTTATACAATTTTTACACAAATTTCACAAAAAAACTAGTTTAGTTTCAAAATTCAGTAGTTTATATATAACTTCTTAAAAAAATTCAGAAAGATTCTAGGTTTATTTCAGGTTGAATTAAACCGATTTCTTCTTTATCGTTTTACGCAAAATCGACTTTTTTGAGTTACTGTCTTTTTGCTTAGCACGGCAGTACAATAAAAATAAAGTTTGAGAACCCCTGCTCTACATAGACTAAGCCTCGCAGAAGATGCAGTGTTAGCCTAATGCTCTTGGTCATTATCGTGGTGAAATTGACTGCTTTATAAGCTAGGTGACGGTGTAAAAATATTCGAAGCCTATTATTTCTTAAAGGGATTTTATTGCTAAATACTGTTTTGCACAGAAATGGCTGAAGACATTCATTTCAACCTATACCATTAATTAATGCAATATTGTTTCGACAGCTTCCTGCACCAAACATCTGCTAAGCTAGTTTTATCGCTTTAGGCTACATGTAACCTATACCCGTATCTCTACACTTTTCTCCCTCGTTTGTTGTTCATTTCGTTTATGCCTGTAACGTTCACTTGCAGCCAGCTTTGGTGTCGCTATCGGTGTCATACTTTACATCATGTTCTACTTGCCGTTTTTCTATCTGTGGATGTTCTATGATGATATGACTCGTGTGCAGAAAGTCGCAGCATCGCTCGACTTCAACTTGGCCATGCCACTCGGATGCCTAAAGATTTGTCAGTTTGAAGCCCTAGGTATGTCAATGATGGTTCCACGACAACTGCTCCAACGACAACTCGTCCAACGACAACTCGTCCACGGACAACTGGTCCACCGACAACTCGTCCACCGAAATAGAAGCCGAATTAATGAGAAAACGCTTGAGAAATGGAGGCTGGATGAAGGTTTTTACAGGTGAAATAGAAGCTGGATTGATGAAAAACTGCTTAAGAAATGGAAGATAAATATAGTTTTTTTTTCTATCTGAAATAGAAGCTGGATGCATGTTGAGACACATGATGAAAATCGTCAATTCAGCTTCTATTTAAGCAAGAAAACCATTAGACTTTTTTCATAAACCCAGCTCCTATTTCATAAATAAAGAACTTTCATCCAGCTTCCATTTCTCAAGCGCTTTCTCGTTAATCCGGCTTCTATTTCGGTATACCAGTTGTCGGTGGACCAGTTGTCCGTGGACGAGTTGTCGTTGGACGAGTTGTCGTTGGACGAGTTGTCGTGACACCGTCAATGATGATGATTGATTACTGATTGTTAGTGGTATCAGTCTAACGAAGACGTGCAATAACGCCCTCCTCATTCACCCAGGCATGAGACTGGCGCTATCAGATGACGAGTGGTGGCGTAGTTGCCGATTGTTGCGAACGTTGCAATAATAATGAGTCAGAAAACATCTTGTCAATTGAATTGATGTTATTTGTAGTTTTGTAGGCTACTGTAGCATTCAACGATAGGTTGGAGTGAAATACAAGCAAAACTAGAATAATGAAAAATAATAGGCCTAGCAACCAAAAGTTGCCCAATGATATAGATTTTAAAAATTTCAAAAAGATTTTTTAAAATATAATTCTCTTCCGCCCCCAGAGGGTGTCACGACAACTGATCCACAGACATCTTATCCACAGACAACTCTTCCAACATCAACTCATCCACGAAATATTGATTCATCGACAAAATGATCAACGAAAAAATGTTCTCTGGGAATGTTTTAGCCGTTGGCTTTTGCAGCTGAAGTAGAAGCTGGATTGATGAGAAAACTTTTGAGAAATAGAAGCTGGATGCATGTCGAAGTACATGAATGAAAATCATCAATCCAGCTTCCAATTAGGTTAGAAAACCAAGAACGTCTTTGCATAAATCCAGCTTCTATTTAATAAAAGAAGAGCCTTCATCCGCCTTCCATTTCTCAAGCGCTTTCTCATTAATCCGGCTTCTTTTTCGGTGGACGAGTTGTTGTTGGACGAGTTGTCTGGGGGACCAGTTGTCGTTGTACCAGTTGTCGGTGGACCAGTTGTCGTGAAACCCCAGAGGGCCAAAATTGCGATAAATTGCGTTTTTTTTACAGAAAATTTAATGGTTTCTTATGAAATATTCTTAGTGCAAACCGATTAATCTCCTTTCAATATAGGCCTACCGTTGGAAAGAGTTCTTCTTCTTTAGGTTAGCTGCCTCTCGGCAGGTCCAGATGCCCAACGACGCCACTCTTGTGCTTTTTCTTTGAGTTTTTCATATCCATCCTCCATCATCCAGTCCAAGAACTTTTTCCTTGGTCTTCCTCTTCCCCTCCATTTTGCCCTCCACAATATCTCTTTGCAATGAGTTGCCTCTCAGTACATGTCCTATCCAGTTCTTCTGCTTTGTTCTAATTGTATTCATCAAGGATATTCCCTCTTCCACCTTCTTCAGTACTTCTTCATTTGATTTATGTTCTGTCCAGCTGACCCTTTCCATCCTTCTCCATATCCACATCTCGAACGCTTCTATTCGTTTGACATCCTCCTTTCTCATCGTCCAGGTCTCTGCTCCATACAGTGTGACGCTCCAGATCAGTGCATATGTAAGCTATCTCTGCTGTCGTATTCGGATTCCACGTATTGGTAATAATGTCGCTAAGTAAAATTTCGATGATCTGTGGTTATGGAATGTGTTTCATTGGCCATTGTGTCCTTCATAACAGGTATAATAAACAGGTAAAAGTGTTTTGGTGCTACCGTCTCATAATCTACCAATTTCAGGAGGAAGACAAACAAATCTTGTAGGTCATGCATATGGAACAACTGCGCGATGCAAGTCTAAGGTCTATGCGGTTTCTTCAGCCTGCAGGCCCGGAAGATTGGGTCTACCAACATGCAATTATGACGCACTATTCTGAGTCATATTTCTTGCAAAGTGTCTGTAACAATAATTCTCTATTGCTGTGTGCCAAAGTTTACTAGAAATTTGTGTTTATTATAATTCTGCTTATGTTATTTTAATAGTTTTATGCTTGTGTTCACTTGCAGTCACTTCCATCTGGACCCCAACTGAAATATAATTTTTTTTTAAAAATTATGTTTGAGATTTTATACCGACCTATAAAAGCATGCAATTATACATGTAGATCGATGAATGACTGACAATTACATAAAATCTTAGAGTTGTGCCACGTTGCAAACAAAAGTTACACCTACGACAATACGCCTGGGGTCCAGGAATGAGGATGAGGGTTAATTAGCTAAAATTACATTGAGAAATGGCTTCGAGGCTATTTTTCCGAATAAAATATTGATAACAAACCACGAAGTGGGATGAGGGATGAAAATCTTCAGACCAAAACAAGAAGCGGGTTGATTTTTCTGATTTTTTAGTGCAATAAATGCGATGATTGATGCAAATCGAGTTTCTGGGGTATTCTGAAACCGGTTTAAAGTTACCGGGCCGTAACCGGGGGTAATGTTTAGGAGGAGAAATTTGAAACCTTTACACCGGCATAGTCATAGGTCCCTGAAAGAAATGAAATTTATAAGAATTGTCTTGATATAAATTTATTAGGCCTATTTAACCTTCGCCATACGCGACTAAAAAAACTACGTCTTCTATGCTCTGGGGTCCAAATGACCCCCAAGGTATACCTGTTCCTGGGCATGGAATTTGATAAATTTTTTCGTTTCTAATGTTTTATGGGTCAGGAAATTCATTGCAGCTACTGCCAAATGCGTGACTTTCACGGATGACCTTGAAATTCAAGGTCACATGATTTTTTACATGACCATACCCTATCTCTGCTACTATACCTGTTAGAACAACGAAGTTGCACATAGCGCATCCGTGATTTGGTTTCATCAACATCCTGAATGGGTGGATTCTGCAAACACTAATCAGAAGGACAGAAGGAGAGCATTCATAGTGGAAATGGGGAAAAGTATGTGTCTTCCATGGATCGACAGCAGAAGAAGCACGCCCTGGGTAAGCAACAGAAAATCGATAAAGCGGGCTTTGGAATACGTGAATCTGCCTGTTCCTACGACAACACAGAACGACACAGTCATCACTCCTCAGAGAGGACGATGTCACATGTGCGATCGAAAGAATGACACCAAGACGAAGCACAGATGCAGCACGTGTGGTCAATTTGTTTGTGGTAACCATTCCACACAATTATTTACCTGTACCGAATGTAGTTAGATGCACTGGCAACAAGTCATAAACAAATTATGAGAAGTGAAACGATGTAACATAAGATGTAGGCTAACATAACATATTCCAGTTGTGTTTTGTTTATATTTTGTTGAGTTCCTTGTACCAAATAACCATAGAAACCAAAAAACTTCGTTGTTCTAACAGGTATAGTAGCAGAGATAGGGTATGGTCATGTA
Organism: Lumbricus rubellus; assembly: GCA_945859605.1. NCBI lineage: Eukaryota > Metazoa > Annelida > Clitellata > Crassiclitellata > Lumbricidae > Lumbricus > Lumbricus rubellus. Next base: position 9,015,483 of record OX243814.1, on the reverse strand, counting down.
AAAAAATCATGTGACCTTGAATTTCAAGGTCTTCCGTCAAGGTCAGGCATTTGTCAGTAGCTGGAGTGAATTCCCTGACCCCTAAAACATTGGAAACAAAAAATTAATCTTCAAGATACCTTGCGTAGAAGCAGAGATAGGCCTACACCTCATTGTGTGGACACTAATGATATGGACATGATTTTCACTCTAAGATCTCACCAAAATGACGTCACAGCGTCAGAACTAAGCGTCAACGTATGACGTCACTCATACCATTTTGACAAGGAGGAATTTATAGGAAAAGTCACCAAAGAAAACTTTTTGGTGCCCACATTTTAGAAAGTTACAGATGAAAATATACCCCTGGGGGTCTATTTGACCTCCAAACGTGTGGCGAAGGTTAAGCAACAATTTTAAGCCTACAAATATAAATTATGATTTAATTAGTAGGCCTACACAGTACACATTTATAGTTTTTACATCCAAGCTGCTCTACCTAATGTTTTGTTCGGCAGAGTTATAGTATCCTGGACGGAATGACCGCACTAACCATAATTGGGTTAGGCCTATGTCGACCAGCATGAGGTTAAGCAGACTTATTTTCACACTTAAAATTTGAAAAGATTTCAATACCTTTAGTTTCTCTCAATTTCTTATTAAACAAGTTATTATAAAAAAATATGTTGTAGATTGATGTCACCTAAGTTATGATGAATTTTAGTCTAATAACAAAATTCTCTATTATAATTGCCGATTAAAATAAAACAAAATTGAATAGCCTAAACAATGTTTTAAAGTTAAAAATGCAATTTAAGATGAAACAAAGTCAAATTATTTTCCATTTCCGTTTTTGTCGCTCTTTTTTCTTTTCAAAAACGACGTTTCTCGTTTTATTCCGTTTCTGTCGTTTTTTTGCATCCATGCTACCAACTAGACCAGGGGTTCTCAAACTGTGGTACGCGTACCCCTAGGGGTACGCCAGGCGCCGGTAAGGGGTACGCGAGAATTTTCAGAAATATAAATTTTTCTTTGAATAATTTATGGACTAGTGTTCATTTTTCCTTGATTAGCAATGATTTATAACGTTGCTTCATCTAAAAGCATCGTCATTTATTTCTTTCACAACATATGTGAATAGACTCACATACTAAGCCTATAATAGGCCTAATAAAAAATTATTATTATAGTGCATGCAATATGTTTATGTTTAGGCCTGTCACTATAAATTTGAAAATTGAAACAAAAATAAATAATGTATAAATGGTTGAAAGAATCAAAGACAGAAATTCTCAGCGTAGGCTATTATACAGTTAAAAAAAATAGCTGAATAAATTGTTCTATAAGGATTAATTTCTGGTCGAGCTTTAAATTTTGTGATTCCTTTCAGTACGTCGTATAATTATTTATCTGTTTGAAACTAGTTTTTAAACTATATATTCTTGCTATCAAAAATAAATAGGCTATGGGATAGCCAAAATTTGAGTTTGAAATTGACAAATATTAAATCAGGTAATTTTTTATTTTAAATCTGTGCTACTCAAAAAAGCACACAGCAACAAAAATATAATGTTTTAGGTTAGCTTTTTCTCACAGGGATTATAGACAAATTTCCCCTTTTTGTTGATATGATTGCATGATTAAAACTTCGCATATTTTCAATTTTTCTCCGTAGCCTTCCTGTAGGCTATATACGACTCTAATAGGCCACACCATACAATGATTAGAAGAACTTTTTAGTTGTCACTGCAATGGGGACTATAACAATGGCATTTTATTTCTGATCTGACTTTCCTGGGGGTACGCCACCATTCGATTTTTTTACTTGGGGGTACAATAAAAATAAAGTTTGAGAACCCCTGAACTAGACCTTTGTCGGCTGACTCATTGACCTGCACTGATAATAAGTTCATAACAATTTTCTTGTTGAAATTTTATTGTTGTTAATGTCTGTTACTGTTATGTGAATATTGATGTGACTTGCAAGTCAATAAATGAATAAAACATAAAACAAAAACAAAAAAAACAACTACTAACGCACCGTAATTAATGTAATGAGGCCTATATAATTATAGCCTTATGTAGGACATTAAAATGAGTAGGCCTAGTGGCGGGCAATAATTATGGTTCCAGTTTTCTTCATTCTCAATATTAGACTTCACGAATTACAACAATTTAGTAAATATTGAAAACAATTCTATTGCATTTGCGGGGTCCCTAATGTGTGGGCCCTGTTCGGCCGACCACGTTGAACACGCTATGATCTGGCCCTGCATTAGGCTACTCTAGAGCGCTTGGCCTACGTGGCAGTGTCATGAGACAGTAACCACATGCTTCAACTGGCAGTCAGCTACACCGAAATACGAGCAGTGGTGGAGATTTTTTATATTAATGGTGAATCTAGGATTCAACTTCACGATCAAACAGAAACTTAAACTATCGTTGTGCTGTTCATATAGGCCTATTAATTAGTTCATCGACTTGAAAATATAAAGTGCAGATTAACGATTATGATAATTATGTAGGCTAGTCAAGCAGATTAAGCTCATAGATCGCGTGGAGTAGGGCTTAATAAGACCAGGTAGGCTAGAATTTTCATGCGCACGCACAAACAATTACCGTAAAAATGTCTGATCACCAGTGCACTACAGTGCTAGGCGAAGATAATAATTAGCCTATATCATAAATTTTCGAAAAACTCTTTGATTAATTTTATCCAGAGATTGGCGTAAATTGGAGCAATATATCATCATCTGGAGACGGTCATACGATGGCTGACATTCTGATCATGCTATTGGTCGATACGATCATACACTTGATTCTTACCTGGTATTTGGATGCTGTTATACCCGGCGAATTTGGAACTACGCAGCCTATTTATTTTCCCTTCATGGTCAGTGAAACTTGTTTTTACTTAGAAACAAAACTTCGTCGGTTTGCTAATTCACTCAGGCATAAGAAAATGTCCTTCTATAACCCGTTGAATGCAGAGTAGGCCTTAATATTCTCCGTTTTTATATTTCAAGTCAACTTCCTTCAATAGGAAAATGGTAATATACCAATATTAGCGTATGAAGAAATGAGCTGCACTGATAGATTATGAAAGACTTAGTGTTAAAATGTCATCCGACAAGAAAAAAGAAGAGAAGTAAAAGGAAAAGGAGGAAGAAATTGAAAGAAATTGAAGGAAGGTAGAAAAATGACAGACACGCGTATGGGCTCAATTTAACTAATATTAAATTTGTCTGCTTTACGTAAGGAGCTAATTCATTGCGTGCGCATTACGCAGGCCTAACTTACAATCCTTGATGCGTGATTCTAAATCCAGAGTTCACTTGTCTTAAGAAGCAACCTTAGCAGCTATGACTAGCCTATCGCTGTTTCGTTAATGTGCCATTTGTTCGTCTGCAGAAGGAGTATTGGGTGGGCAGGAAGAGAGATAAAGTCGAGTTAACGAACGACGATTTCATGACTCTGGTTCCAGAAGACAGAAGACCTTACTTCGAAACTCCAGCGCAGAATGCTAAAGCAGGGATTCAAATAAGAGGACTGCCTAAGGTTTGATCGCCATTGGCAACTGACGTTCAATTATAGGCCTACGTCAAAATTATTTGTCAACATCTGCATTTCGAGAAAAATGACCATTTTAAATTAATGAAATGGTTAATATTCGGCTCAAATGCATACGGTATCTTGACTCTATTATCTGTCACTTAGCGTTGCAATCGAATTATATTTTGAAATCTCGGCAGAATTTTTTTTGACTAAGCCTATTATAGCCTAATAGATTAAACCAAAATTTAAACGGTCAATGCTCTTGCTTGAGCAAAATAAGTCAATTGCTTTTGGGAATTTTACAGTAGCCTAGGCCTACAATGCAATACAATTGGGTATTTTTTAACGCGCTTTCACAAAATAAGTCTTGCACAAAAGCGCGCTTCGCTACAAATCTAAGCCTAGTCAAAATGTAATGAGAATTTTTTAATGAGTTTTTAATTTAGATTTAAACTCCGCAACAGATGTACACTGGCGAATGGAGGTTGGAAGACTGTTCCATTCTTTCGGTTCTGAAACTGAGAAAGCATGACTTCCAAACTTCCAGTTTGTGCGGAGTGTAGCAAAATCAATTCGTGATGACGATCGAAGTCCTCTAGATTATTGGAGGCAGGCAAGACTTGGTTATGGATGCCATGTATGATACTAATTTTGATTGTGAAACTGCCTTGTATTATACTTAAGTGATTTGTTTTGGAATAATGCAAGTAGACGAATCAATTTGAATGTAGGCCTAGCAGATTGATTACCACATAATATTATAGGCAAATAATTTTGTTCGTAGAACTTCGGTTCCAAGGCGAATCCAGCAGTTAACGACCTTAACATCGACATCTATGAAGCCAATATAACCGCTCTTGTGGGACATAATGGAGCGGGAAAAACAACGACCATGTTTATGTTGACAGGTAGAGTTTGTAATAATATCATAAAGACTTTATCATCTTCATAGGTGTTCTTTATATTCAACTTCTAGCTTAGAGTGGTTGACAAATTTTCAGTATCAGTTTTTTCTTCTCCAACCAACCATTTGGTGCTAATTGGTAAGCTACTGTTGAAGCCAAACAATTATCAGGATTGAACAATATTTAGGACTTGCACAACGTGTTTGAAGTTTTGAATTTTATCAAATATTATCGTCATTTCGAGTATTGGTAGGCCTATATTCAAGTCACATTTTGGACCCATCACAAGTTTTGACATAAATACTGCATTAATTCACTTATGCACAACGTGCAAGTAAATGCTGATGATGTTGTTTATGAATTTTTTTTTTATAAACAGCATGATAGCATTTGACACCAAAAATTTATACTAGCAAGCCAACACATTATACGTTCTTTTGATAGGTTTGTTTTAAATCTACAGTGTGTAAACGGATTATTTTGCTACAACACAGGCTTTTTATTACAGCCTATTCATACAGGCGTACTTTAACAAAAATTCAGATAAAACATGGACCAGTCAGGAACCCAATATAAGTTGAACTACAGAAAAATAGCCTACATATGATATTTTCGTTTATTATGGCAATCAGTACAGGATGGCACACCGCATCACAGATAACATCCATCAAGAGATTCAAGAGCTGCTGTAAAGAAATGAATTACCTGTATAGTAAAGGTTGAAGTCATTGAGATCATGTAATAATTATTATCTAGAAAATTAATTACTCGTTGCCACATAATAGTCAGGCAGCAGTTCTTTAAACACCTCCCTATCTAGAGAATCATCCATTACTACATATATAACAGTCAAACAGTTCTTTAACCAACTCCTAAAGAGAGCGTCATACATGAGTGTCTGGTATAGCCTATACTCATATTATTTTCTGTTTCAACAGATAGAAACATTTACATTTAAAGTGTACTTTTAGAGCGGAAAGAATTAACACATAGGAAAGAAATTGGCACAGAAAGTTCTGCCAAGAGTGGACACAAATTACACTGCCTTAATTATAATCTACCGTAAATGAACTAACTAGCCTATTGTAAATTAACGTGAAAGGTTATGGTGTCAAACGCGTAGGCCAGTGGTTTTCAACCTTTTTCTAGTGGCGGAAACTTTCCAAAGCACGTATTCGCTCGCGGAACCCTTCGCGTTTCACTCGTCGCGGAACCCTTCGCGTTTCACTCGTCCAGTATTTCAAGAAATAGGCCTACGTAGCCTTGTAACAGTACTTAGTGATTTGTGAAATTGTGTAATATGTAGTAAACTATGTAATATAATTACTTGCACTCCTGGTGCAGTCTACATGTATTGTATCACATCGCAAATACTTGCTTTAGGCATAGAATTCTAGAAGTATCGGTCCAGTGCGCAAAGCACTGTCAGAAAACAACAGTTGGAAACGTAGGCAATCTATAGGGTCAACGCCTATATAAATTCTCATTTGATGAATGTGCCCTCCGAAAAACAAATATTGAACGACATAATCAGCCAATAGGAAAAAAACCCAATACATTCAAGTAGCATAATAATGCTTGTAAGCAAGAATGACTGAAGTTTGGAAAATAATCTACTCATTGCTGATACTTTTAAGAATTCAGTCGGTGCACTAAAATTTCTACCAAACTGCCGCGGAACCCCTGGCCGACGCCCGTGGAACCCTAGGGTTCCGCGGAACCCCGGTTGAAAATCACTGGCGTAGGCTATGTGCAATGTGCATCATGCTCAGCAATGGGGTTATGTCACTTAGAAGTAAATGTGTCGCGAATACTGGGAGAGTTGCTATGAATGGACCACTTAAGGCAAACTTATGTGTGCTGCATAAATGCTACTGAATTTCGAAAGGGAAAGTGTGCCATATGTTTGGTTGATTATTCATCTATGTAATTAATAAGGAAAGGATTGAAAATATTTGTGGATTTATGAGAAATAACTAAACAAAGCAACAGCTCTAAAAAGTCCAATCAAGGCAACCTCTTTCCTTGAATGGACCGCATGGTATCCTTGATTGGACCAGTTGCCCTGAATGGAACACATTCATTTAAAGTCGTTTTTAAAAGGTAATCTTACCCAAAAAGCAAGGGAATCGCTTTAAAAACACTTAGTGTCTAGCCATACATTTAAAAATATCATACACAATTGGAGTAGGCCTTGCTGAAATCAATTAATTACATGAGTGGCATAACCTCTGCCTGCAGACTAATTAGAGTAGTCTACTTTGTCACAATGACCAGTGCAAGTCTAAATATAGACTATAGTGGAATAAATGATTGTGAAGTCTTACATTAGTACTCAGTTGAATCTATTTGAGAAGAATTGCGCGCAGTTCGCACAGAGGAACACACCTCATGTAGCAGTGTAAAGTTGGCCACACCCAATAACATTGCAAGTACTGGTGTCCTTAAATGGACCACACTCAAATAATCGGCCCAATTAAGGAGACTTTATGTGGTCCATTTCAGGCAACACGGACTACTTCTACTCACACCGTTACAGTTTAACAGGTGTCAGTCTTAACGCAAAATCGAGTATTGTTGCTTAAACATGAAACCTAGCTATGATTAAAACAAACGTGACAGCAATTTTTAAACCTTGCCTGAATTGTGTACACTCGTTGTCAGGTAGGTCAAAAATTAGATCAAAACTACGTGAAATAGAGTTTTTACCACAACTAAATAAATGTTTAGAATTCCGTAAAACTGATTGCACCGATATGATCAATATTCAATCGCGCACGATTACAACATTTGAAAACGATGCAAAATATGCATCTAGGGTGTGAAATGGCTGCGGTCCAATTAAGGCAACGGTCCATTCAAGGCAACTCTCCCCTACACATTGCACTTTTAGTAAAGTGCAGAAGAAAGCAGCATATGTCAGAGACCAAATGCAATAGGCCTAGTGAGAAGGAGTAGTTATTCTCTAGGTTTAAAAAACATTACCTCTGAGAGAAAAATAGCATCTAACATGGATCAGTACTTTTGATCTATTACAACATCATTTCCCTGTACCCAATTTAGCCCGCCCCATGAACAATAAGTGTACAATAAGAAATATTTCTGAGAAAATCAGACCTCATTAGGAATGTTGGTGACTTCGCAGAATAAATCAATTACACGCAGGACCCAGATGGAATTTTTTAAATTTTATTTATCCCTCTTTATTTATTATTACTGTGGTGCTTGTCAGTTTCACGACCCCCAAACAAATTATACTTTTGTGAGTTAGGGTTAGGGATAGGGTAAGTGCAGTTATTCTTGCTGAAATTGAAGCTGGATTGATGAACAACAATTTTAAATTAAATAGAAGTTATATTGATGAAAAATATTTACTGACGAAATGAAAGCGGGATTTATCAAAAATATTGTTGCCTAAGCAAAAGATGGATTGATGAAAATGATTCTCGCCAAACTAAAAGTTGGATTAATTAAAAATAACAACGCTGCAGTGTTACTTCTTGTGGGTCGTTAAACTTAAAAGTACCATTACTGTTTTCTAACTGTTACAACCCATGAATGATTAGAATATTATTACCAATCAAGACAACAAGATAAAACATGTAGTTTTGTCAAATAATATATTATAGTATATACACTGTGTCCGGAAAAAAGGGACCCATTTTGTAAATATGAAAATAAATAGTAAATTGATCGATTTTTGCAATTCAAACACCATTTTAATCCTGACATATTTGTCTAACATTGGTGAAAATATAAAAGTTCCAGTCACAATGATGACGTCACAATGACGTCATTTGCACAAAAGTTCATTTAGCCGGCCATTCATGCATGGTTTCGGTTGGTACATGTATATTGGCTTTTGGTAAGACGGAAATCCATTCAATAGAACCAGGAGTGAAAATAAATGCAGCTTATTAGATTGTCTGCTCAATAAAAAAAGCGCTGCCTGCTATCGGAGAATATTCGGAACAATAGTCTGCACATTTCAACAAAATAGCCCTTAATTCAGCTCACTGAGTTCGTCAATCTGTTGAATTGTTGACTAAGGAGACTCGGATTTCATTCCTCTTAGTATTTGGGCGCTAAACGGCCGCCCACTTAAATCCCGCTGATAATAAGATTTGGAGACTGATGGAGGAGAAGGTGTAGGCCACAAGACAAGGATAACAGACATTGAAGAACTCAGTGAGCGAATTGTTAATGCCTGCTGGAGAGGATTTGGATAAGCTGGTTATCAATGCTGCTGTTGGCTATTAGCGCGACCGTTTTGAAGCTTACGTTGAGGCCAAAGGTGTACACTTTGACCACAAATTAATTCAGATATAAAAATAAAATTAAACTTACGATTATTATTGATAAATTACATAATAAAAATATTGAAATATTTGATGATTTTGCGCATTTATCTCTTAAATTTGACTTTTTGTGCAATTATTTGGACTTGAACTTTTATATTTTCACAATTGTTAGAGAAATATGTTAGGATAAAAACGGCTTTTGAATTGTGAAAATCGATTAATATTTACTATTTATTTTCATATTTACAAAACGGGTCCCTTTTTCCGAACACAGTGTATTATGTTATCTGGGATACTTTGATCATACATGTTAGAGCATTTCTGAGTTTTTCTTGAGGTGGCACTATATAAATTCATGACTACAATAACATTATTGTGTTATAATCTGGAACTACTATAAGTATTAAGTAGTTGAATTAATTCATGGTTCGATGATTCGTGGTTGATTAAAACGGTTATGCTCAATGTTTGAATTTCGTATTTTGTAAATGGGCAAAACTTTGTTGGCGTTGTGCTAGTCCTAAATATTAATATTTTTTCATGAAAATTCTGTGTGATGTTTATTGGTGAAATGAAACCATATATGTGACCTTGGAGAATAATATTCTCAGACTTTCATTTTTAACGATCACCCTATTTTAACTGCTCTATTTAATGTTTTGTTCTTCTTATTGGTGGACATCTCGTTCTTCTTCTTCACATTCATTGTTACTAAGTCTTGTTCTGGCACTTGTTAAATTACTTCTTAAACTTCTTTTTGATTCTTTTTTGTCATCCTTCTTTCTGGCCGCTTATTCTCTTCCTAATCTATTATCGTCTTTCCTACTTCCAATTCTGTGTCCTCTTTTCTTATTCATGTTTTGTATAATTATAACAAGACATTCGCAAACATCATCCCAGTGGCTCCCCACCATCATTTTTTCTTGATTTTTCAACACCATGGTCTTATTTATAAATAATTAAATAAAGGTTAAAATCATTTTTATATGAAGCTATTACTAATTATGTCGATATAGCCTAATGAATGTATCCCTATCACGTATTTAATTGAAGCCATCGGATCCCACGGGAAATCTAACTAAGGATTCATCCATAACTGACACAATACTACAATATTGTTATCGCAAAAGTTTGTTAATAATTACAAATCCTAATTCTTCTCTTCTCCTCAGCTCTCTCGCCATCACAACTCCAAACATCACCCAACTTAGCCGTCCGTCTATCTTCCTGTCTGAATTTTGACACTCTGCTTACAGATTTTGCTTTGATTAAGCGCTTTTGAATAAGCTTGTTCCAGTGACTTCACTCTGTGGTCGCCTTAGAAATCTCAAGATTACTATTATCAGAGATGCCACTCTGAATTTGAAAAAGGTCAAAATGGGTTAAGAAAAGGCTATAAAAGGCTAGAATGAGAATTTATTTGAAAAATAAAAAATTTTCCGGCTTGAAATTTTCGACGACTTTTTTAGTCCGCCGACCACGGTTTTTTCATTTTCCAGTAAATATTTCTGAAGACCTTTGCTTTAGTCTTTCGCTTTAAAAAGTATAAATTTTGCTCCAAAATTTGAAAAACTCAACTTTTTATGTCTTTTGTGCATTTTCTCGTAAAAAATCTATTTTTACGTTAAAAAGTCAGAAAACCGCCGTGTGAAAAAGTTTGATCTTGACAAAAATCGATGAATCCTAGACAGTGCTGAAAACCCTAGATCTAAGCGGGAAAGCTATTGGTGGCATCCCTGACTATTGCACTATTGACTTTGTAGGGTTTCTGCCACCGTCGAAAGGCACAGCCTACATAAGCGGTTTCGATATAACACGAGAAATGGATACGATCAGAGAAAACCTTGGTCTCTGTCCACAGCACGACATACTCTTTGATACTCTAACCGTCAAAGAACACCTTCTCTTCTTTGCAGTTGTTAGTTACAACGTATCAATGTCTCAACGTTCGTAACAATAGTGATAGTAGGATAGTACTGTAGTAGTTGTATAGAAGTAGAAGTAGCAACAGCAATAGCAGTAGGCCTAATAGCAGCAGCAGTTGTTGTAGCAGCAGCAGCGACAGTGGAAATAGTAGTAGTGTGTAGTAGTAGTAGTAAGCCTAGAAATTGTTGTTGATTCAGCTTTTCTAGTATTTGTAGTTGTAACAATGGCAGTGCCAGCAGCATCTGCATCGGTCGTTACAGTTGCAGTTGTTATGTTAGCATGTTTATTATTATTTTTATTATATGTTTTTTAAACTATGTCTTCATTGTAAATATTTTGATATTTTTAAAAGCTATTTTGTCACTATTATTGTCGTCGTTCGTTCATAATTGTGGTGCGATTGAGTGTTTTCTTAAAAGTATGTTTGTCTTAGGCCTACATGTGATTCATTCGTCACTTTTCAACTGTGAATACCGATTTACATTGAAGCAGTGCATTACTTGAGTAAACTACTGGTTATGTGGTTCTGATGGTTTAATACAAATGGCAGATCCTATAAAATTGTGTATGGCAGATTCTATAAATTTGTCTATAACTAACAATGCTGTTTTTCAGTGTGTGTGGCCGCATTCTGCAACTATCTACTGGATTTTTCTATTTTTATTTCAACCGCACAATCACAAGTGGCGCAACTAATATGATACATAGGCCTATGCCATCTCAACACATCGACTGTATAGAGGACAAACGTGTTATGTCCATATTTCATTATTTCTAGAAAACTGAATTTCTAATTTCAAATGCTTATGAAAAATATAAGAAAGTAACATTATCATACTTTCTTGGTGTCATTGAATACGTATTTAAACAGGGAACAAGGTAAGCAGAGCAACGGTATCATGTGACATGAGAATAACATGAAAAAGGAAGTTTATAGGGACGGGGTGCCCGAAAATGGACATACGACATTTGTGCTCTACAGAAATCTTTGTAACATGGACATATCACATTCAACAGATCCTTAATAAAGCATGTTTACTGGACTTGTTCGCTACCTAAAAGGCCAAAATAGAGTTAAGCAAACTTGCAAATAAGCAAGTAAGTAAAATTGGACATGTAAACTTGCTTTTACATAAGTCACAGGCTCAAATTTCTGTTTTAGGTCACACATAAAATTATCATTGTTCTTGAGCTCATGGAAATTTAGTTAAAATATTGTAACGATTCATTGGAAAAGAGAAGTGCAAGCAAACTGGATTTGATTTTTGTCTAAAGGGTTAACAGAATTTTAAAAATGGATGAAAGGTCAACGACAATGAAAAATGTTGGTGAAAATGTTTGCTCTCTGGCAAAAGGTATTGAATTACTGAACGTATTGGCCACCTCGATAGCTTACAATGAAGAGATACTGTTTTGCAGAAAAGCTTCTTTCACTATTTTCCTTCGACCATTCATCATAAACAACACGCATGGCTCATAGTTTCTGCTTATTAGATGTTCTAACCAGTAGCTAACAGTTACTATACTGTTCCTGGACAAAGTTGCGCAGAAACTACTTCTTCATAATTATTGAAACTTGTACAACCTAGTCCCATTTCACCATCTACAACTGAATCAGCACTTTCACAGTCTATTGGTCTTTGATACTTTCATATCAGCATGCTGTGCTCTTATCCTTCTTTTGATTATTGATTTCTGTTCACAGTCTGTCTTTGTTGTAAGTGTCCTGTAACAATAATGCAAACAATAATCTCAGGCTAATTGTAACCATTATAGGAAAGACAATATCAAAAATTTCTACTAGTTATGGGATCTCAAGAAACAAAGCAACAGAAAAAACAGAATAAAACGATGAAAGAATGTATCCTACATCACTGACATTAAACAATCTCTGTGATAAAGTTTACCTATGACCAGTGTTCCATTACTCATTTCGGAGAAGGCTTTGCACTGCATAGGTCTATTGCAGTTAAACTCGCAAACATTAAACCCCATCTGTTATCGTATTAAAAACTTGAGAAATAAATAATTATAGGCATACCAAAACCTAACATAATTTATGACTAAAGACAATGTGCAACCCGCTGCTTGTCAAATAATTCTATAGAAATACAGATGCAATATTACGATCAACTTACGATTGGTATTCACACTGTGTGAAGTCGAACTCGAGACTAAGACCATTGACGATGATGACTTCGCAAGTGGAGCGAACATCGGATAATCGCGACTGAACTTTATAAAATCATCTTTGATTACTTTAGACCGACTGGCAGAACATATACTGTCATTTACTATAATTTTTTAACAGTAAGCTCTTATTTAATAAAAAGTAATAGCAAAATCTGAACAGTCAGCATGCCGACTGGCTTGACGCCATCTTGATTTGAATTAGCGTAAACAATAGCTGTTTGGTGGCCGTATTTCTCCGAGCACAAACGTCGTATGTCCAGATATCACATTTGTGCTCTGAGGATTTTTACGAAGAGGACATACGACATTTGTAAACTGTGTATTGTACCATGATAACGCCTTTAGCAGGACATATAACTATTGTGCTCTGAAGCCTTATGCCATTACCTATTAGGATCGCAAAAAACATTGATTTCGAAAAAACAACGGACATAACACGTTTGTCCTCTATACAGTCGACATGATAAGTAGGTCAAGTGCATTTATTTAGTGCAGTACAGTAATTATCACATTTGCGTCCGGAAAAGTTAGGCGATTGTGATAATGGTAGAGGTAGCAGTGCAGGTAATAGAAGTTTTAAGTTATAGGATCTTAATTTGTTGATTTTTAGCTAAAGGGGGTTCCAAGAAAAAGAGCCACATTAGAGATGGACGAAATGATCAAGGTCTTGCACATGGAAGATAAACTCAACGCTCCAGCAAAAACTCTATCTGGTGGACAGAGAAGAAAGCTCAGTGTCGGAATTGCGCTCATTGCAGGATCCAAGGTAACCATTCGAAAACACTCGTAAACTGTACTTTTATCCATCTCGAAACACAGCAGTGCAACGCTCATACGTTCAATTGTTAATGACGTCTTGACATTAATTTTCATATTCTACTAGCTTAGTAACCTGGCTTTTCCCGGGAAATTTGAGTTTGTCGTTCTCAACCAGCTACCCCCGCCTCTACGGGGCTGGTTCGCCACCGCCCTGGGGTACCCGGCGTTGCCCGGTAAATGTTCATTTTTTTAGCCCAAACCCGCCCGCCTCATGCTACCACCCGCCTCATAATGTCCTCCGCCAAACCCGTCTCTAACCCCCCTCATCCCCCCAACCAAATTTGCACCAACTCCACCCTTCCCCGCCCACCCAGCAGGATCCAGGGGGGGGGGCCAATCCGGCCATGGCCTTCCCCATTTAAAACTGCCATGGGACGTGGCCCCCCATTTGGTCTGAAATTAACATTACGAATATGGGTGCAATGGATATTGGCCCCCCCCTATCCGGAAAATTGTATGGAACGTGGCCCCCCCCATCCGGTTTTCAAGTTGAAAAAAAAGGTCATCAACTTTTTTGGCGGATGAAATGGTATGATTTTCCCAAAAAATTTGGCGGATGACTAAAAAAAAAAGGTCATCAACTTTTTTGGCGGATGGAAAAGTCCTTTTTTCCTCAACGACCGTCCACTATTTTTCGAACTTTCCCAAAAATGTTCCTTTTTCCCGCCCAAGATCTAAGATTTTGGCCCACCCTTGAAACAGTTCTGGATCCGCCACTGCCACCCAGCACCCACCTCCCCTTGTTTGACTTGACGTTGCTTTGAAATTTATGTTATTTGGTGTATCCAGCCCTTACCCCTCACTTCGCATCCCCTCTGCACCCGTCCACTCCCCTCCTCACAACTCCTTCTTCCCGCCATTCATGATGTCCCTCCACCCGTGCACCCATTACTTCCTTTTAACCATAGCATCCATGCATTTTTCTGTTCCAGAATTGATTGCTGTAATTCCCTTCTAATTAGTCTTCCAAAGGTTCGTCTATCTCCCGTTCAATCTGTCCTTAATGCTGCTGCTCGATTGATTGCTCGTCTTCCGAAGAAGTATTCTCATATAATTATCATCGTTTATGGTCGACCAACTACACTTGCTTCCTCTCTCTGCCCGCATACAATATAAAGTCATTTCCGAGGTACCTAAATCGAAACTGGACCTTGCACCACAATTTCTCAGTGATCTCAGTCGTTCTCCTCTTTCTGCGTATTCGTATTATTGACCTCTCCGTTCTATGGACAGAGCTGACTTGTTGCTCAAACTCGATCCTTTACCATCATTGGGCCCTCCTCATGGAATTCACTTCCCCCCACTCTGCGTCGGTTTTTTCTGATTCACTATCATCATCTCTATCTCTCTTCGTAAGACCTACTTTTTTCTCTAGTGGGCTATCGCACTGGGAGCGCTACTGAACGAGTGGCGCTATAGAAATTACTGATTACATTGCATTTTTAGTCCTTCCTTCCCAGCCTATGGCGAAAATGACGTAAAAAAACCATCAAGCGACTATGTAAAAATAGCGTCAAGAGTAATGGATTACTTATAATTGTACAACGATGAAAAATCAATGGCGTCTTAAATGAACATTAACTCGTCATCATCATCATCATCATCATCATCATCATCATCATCATCATCATCATCATCATCATCATCATCATCATCATCATCATCATCATCATCATCATCATCATCATCATCATCATCATCATCATCATCATCATCATCATCATCATCATCATCATCATCATCATCATCATCATCATCATCATCATCATCATCATCATCATCATCATCATCATCATCATCATCATCATCATCATCATCATCATCATAATCCTTGGGCTGACAGCCCGTAGGTGCCGACGCCACTCTCTGTCTGAGTCTGTCTCGCGTCATGCTGCCCAGCCTCAACTGGTCCAATCAACAGGTCCGCTCCACACCATTAACATCTTGGAACACCTAGACCACCTGTCTGATTGAGGAGAATGTTGGGAGAGAAGCATGAAGGACAACCTGGGTGTCATTAACATTAACTGGGTGAACATTAACTACGTCATCGAAATTTAAACTTTTCATGACTCAGGACTTAAAATTAATTGAGAGCCGAAAATAGTCGCGCTTACCTAAAAATTTGCATTAAAAATGTTTTGCTAAGTGTTCCTTCGGCTAACGCGCGCCGTTTCAGAGCTTTTGTTGTGACAATTATTCATCGCCAAAAAGAATGACAAACTTTCAGAAATAATTTTAATATAGATCATTCAATATTTCAAATGATACGTTGTTAGGTTTGTCCATTGTAATTTACAACGTGTAAATTTAATTAGAAAACGTAACATAACAAATTCAGTGCCACATATCATTCCATCTTGTCTTTTTTTATTGACATACATGGTGCCAAGCAAGTCCGACCGTCCTACATTCTGTCTAGCCTAGTGCCATTAAACCTTAAATATGAATTCGGGTGTTTCATTATCTTACACTTCTTACAGTTTGTGATTCTGGATGAGCCGACGTCTGGCATGGACCCAGAGTCACGCAGACAGACATGGGACATTCTACAGAGCCAGAGAAAGGACCGGACGATGATTCTATCAACGCATTACATGGATGAAGCCGATGTATTGGGAGACCGCATAGCCATCATGTCCAATGGAGAGATACAGTGCTACGGGACACCAATGTTCCTCAAAAACAAATACGGTAAGAGATTGTCAACTGGACTTTCAGGAATTGTTGGAAATTCATTCGCCTTCGAATTTGCAAATGTTGGCAGCAAAATGTCAATCCATTGCGAAGATATTGCATTTTATCCTGTGGGACTTTTTTTATAATTTCAAACATAGCAATAAATATAAGGGTGGAGCCATTTCACCCTTATATTTATTGCTATGTTTGAAATTACGATATCAATGCAGCGCGTAGTAATGGTGATTTGTTGATTCACCATAATATTCATTTCAGTTCGTGATTCTGGATGATCCGACATCTGGCATGGACCCAGAGTCACGCGGACAGATATGGGACATTCTACAGAGCCAGAGAAAGAACCGAACGATTATTCTATCAACGCATTACATGGATGAAGCCGATGTATTGGGTGACCGCATAGCCATCATGTCCACAGGAGAGATACAGTGCTACGGGACACCAATGTTCCTCAAAAACAAATACGGTAGGAAATCGTGTTCGTTCATGATGGATGATTATTATTATTCTGTTTAACACCATTGAACCTACAGCAGAAAAGGTACTTAAACGGCGCTATAGCAGATAATTATAGCTCACATATACAATTGTACAATGTACATGCGTCTAGGCCTACTGATATGTCTTTGTATTACATTTCATTACATTTAATCTTACTAAAACAAATGTATTATTTATGTAGGCGCTGGATATCACCTGACGATAGTGAAGACGTCTAACTGTGATGTGGATCAACTGCGTAGCGTAATAGAGTCTCAAATTAATTCGTCTAATGTGGTTAGCAATGAGTCGGAGGAGATTACGTTCCTACTGCCGAGTAGAGAGGCTTCGAAATTTGAGAGACTTTTTGAGACGCTTGAGACAGATGACAAAACCCTCGGCATTGTCAGTTTCGGGATCTCGGTCACGACAATGGAAGAAGTCTTCCTCAGGTTAGAATTTGCGTAGTATAATTATAGGCCTATTTCTGTATACAAATGTACATGCAGGAGCTTTTCTAAAATGATGCAAATTGTACATGGGCTTGAAAAGTGGATGAAGTCGGTTTTTTGTTGCGTTATGTTTATGGATCGTCAAAAATCAGAGGGAGAACTCACTAAACGTGAGATAACTTTTGTTCTGTTTGAAAGAATTTGGTGAAAGTCGGCAATTGTTCGCAGCCTACATACGAATTGTCTTAAAAATTCTCACTTCTGGTCAAGATCATTATTGGCAACGAACTTTAGGCTTGTGTGGCTCATTCTGTGAGTGAAAGATCTCCATTAAAATCATACTTGTATTTATGCCTCATACATTTTCCATGTATTCAATTAGTTTATTAAGCCTAATCCAAAGAAACAAGGCATCAAAATTCTTAATAATAAAACAAGATCCATAAGTGTAATATTTGTAGTGATCTGTTGTTAACCATCAGGCTACCAAGCTTTTTTGTAACACTGACTACCAAGGGAGGTGGTTACCACCCCCTGGATTTTGAGTTTGGTTTGAGATTTGATAACTTGTAATACACCAATGGATTCAGCATTCATTTCTGCACAAAATGATATATTTAGGTTTAAAATATATGAATGCACCTTAAATTTTTTCCAGGGGCACCAGTAGATTCCACAAAACGTGTACTTATGCATAAGTAAAATGTTGGATTCTGTGTGTAGAACATGATTTAAGATTTATGTATACAAGAATAGTTTATATATAATAAAGTAACATTTTCAACTATACTCGTATAAACTAGTTATAAGTTCTTTTTAGGTACAATCAAAAGAAAAAAACATGAATATCTACCGACAACCAACATGAAACAATGAAATTATGCCATTGTCGGTGTGCGTCGTTAAAAAAATCAACATTTTCACACATTTTAATTTATTTTGAGCACTTCCGGTCATCACAAAATAAATCAATTGGTATCAAAAAATATCCCTAAATGCCCGCTATAGAATGACATAATTTATTTCTCTTAAAAATGAACCATGAATATTAGGGTGGAGTGAAAAACGTGAAATTTATAGATTCAGAACGGCCTAGTTACAATTCGTTGCCTTTTGGTATAATTAGTTATCACGCAAAATATTTCTTTCAAATTCGTTCTCAAAGATTTGCCCCAACGAGCTTTAAAATTTTAAATTAAAAAAAAAATCAAGAATAAAAAAATTCAATTTTTTAAAAAATGTTTCAAATCAACTGCACCATTGTTTTAAATAAATTAAATGATTGTATTTCGACAATATTAAGCAGCAAACACTTAATTAAACATTAGACCAACGAATCCCAGCTGTCCAAAAGTATACACATTTATCACCGTTAAGTAGGTTAAAGCTAAATTTGTTATTCTAAAGCTCCGATTGAAATTCTGCTCTGGTATTGAAGAAAGGCATTAGTTTTCATGATTCCAATCTGACAAGGATGATCTGGAACATTTTTTATAAAGTTTTAATTTATTTTTTATTTTTTTTATTTTTTAACAAATTTAAAATATTAAAGCTCGTTGGGGCAAATCTTCGAGAACGAATTTTAAAGAAATATGTTGCGTGATAACTACCTATACCAAAAGACAACGAATTGTCATTAGGCCGTTCTGATTCTAGAGATTTCACGTTTTTCACTCCACCCTAATGAATATGTTATAATAGAAAAAAACATGTAAATGTTACGAAAATAAAGCACCTTTATATATATTTTAATTTATTTTGAGCACTTCCGGTTGTCAAAAAACAACTCAGTGACCACCAAAATGTAGCCCAACATTCCCTCTTGGTATAACTTTTTTCTCTTAATATTAAGTGACTAAAAAGATATAAGTGACAATCTAATGGGTAGTGGTATCCACCCTCGGGTACCTCGGGTATAATGGGTATAACTTTTGAACGGTGTGAGGTATCATCTCAAATTTTACCTCAAATGTGTGCCATTAAACCCCCTACAGCTACCTAAAAGGTCAAATTTTTTATTCTATACGGAACAAGTCTGAAATCGAAAAAACCTAGAGGGTGGATACCACCACCACCCCCTTGGTAGCCCGAGGGTTATTATACAATTACACATAATACGGAGCAACAGACTCACCCGATGGCAGCAATCCCGCTGGATGGAGGCCTGATTACACAGAATAACTTGACAACTGTTATGCAGCAAGTGAACAACTAACTATTGTGGCAATGGCTTGGTAATTCTACAAATTTATACAAAATGACTGCCATGGGATAGCTTACCTTTTCTCCGTTTTCAAATAGGAAATTGAGACAACACACCAGAATGGCATCTAAACTATATATTTTCAGAATTATATCGGTATAAAAAAATTTGCTGCATGAACCTAGGCCTATACAATAAATGTTGATTATTTTCCAACGCCCATGCAATGTTTGACCCGGTTTTTATACTGTGAATCGTTGCTTGTATTTGAACTCAGAGTAAAGAATTCGTCTACACTGGAAGGTGGACCAAGGACAAGCATAGCGGTCGATGCAAATCTACAGGAAAACTCCATACGTTAAGTTCTTTCCTTTGTATTAATTTCGTATTGATGACAGTCAGCCAGATCAGAAGGCAATAACTATAATTATGTTAGCTAATAATCAACCAATAGACAAGATGCAATTAGATTCAATTCAAAGTTTCTTATTCAAAGAAATCAGTAGTCAAGTACCGATTCAAGAAAATTATTAGAGAAAGGGTTTCGTGAGGCTTTCACGATGATGCTTCAAACGTTGATAGCCTACCGGACAGTACCGGTAGCTTATGATTATTTGTTTTCATGCATCTTACCAAGTCAAACATCAGAATCTAGTGCATGTATGTAGATAGCTTCAAAACCCCCAGCGCACGCTGGTCTTCACCAAATCATTGGGTGTGTGGCTTTGTCTAATGTCAAAAACCACATTTCCTGTACTAAGACCATCAGCGCCAGCGTCACCCACAGCTCAGGCTATTATGGATTAGGCCTACACGCAGGGCCGGATTAAGCAATGTGAGGCCTTGTTCGGAAAATTTTGGGGATCTATAATTGAACAAACTAATGATCTTTTTTGTCGTTGGTCGAAATTTCTTTACAAAATTATAGACCTACCGAATTTCCTCGTCCAAAACAGTAACTGTTGATGACCTTTTCTTAGTCCCTTCGTCGAAATTTCGTCAAATATACCACTTATTTCCTAAATGTTTTGTCTTCTCGTGTGTGGGGGCCCCTATAGTGTGGGGGCCCCTGTTCGGCCGAACATGTTGAACATGCCTTAATCCGGCCCTGCCTACACGGACAGAAGCAAACATGTAAACAGCATTACACCACATAACACGCCATTAATTTTGTTGCGTTACAGTCTGTTGATCTTAGCATTTTGCCAAAGTTTTGATGACGAATTCCAGGTGCTGATGTGCAATATCAGAAGGAGACCGGTTGGAAATTGGATCTTTTTTGTCGTTGGTCGAAATTTCTTTACAAAATTATAGACCTACCGAATTTCCTCGTCCAAAACAGTAACTGTTGATGACCTTTTCTTAGTCCCTTCGTCGAAATTTCGTCAAATATACCACTTATTTCCTAAATGTTTTGTCTTCTCGTGTGTGGGGGCCCCTATAGTGTGGGGGCCCCTGTTCGGCCGAACATGTTGAACATGCCTTAATCCGGCCCTGCCTACACGGACAGAAGCAAACATGTAAACAGCATTACACCACATAACACGCCATTAATTTTGTTGCGTTACAGTCTGTTGATCTTAGCATTTTGCCAAAGTTTTGATGACGAATTCCAGGTGCTGATGTGCAATATCAGAAGGAGACCGGTTGGAAATTGGAGAATCTTCAGCTACGTGCCATGATCTACAAGCGATTTATGCATTCAATACGGAATTATACACTGATATTGGGTCAGATTCTGATTCCAGTTCTTTTCGCCATACTCTCCTGCTGCATCTTTTTCGATATGTCAAGTGACGATAACATCGTTTCTTTAACGCTTGACCTAACCCCGTTCGAAAATCCAATCACACCATACGACGTTCTAAATGAATCCGCGAACGCAGAGAGACTGGCCGATTGCTATAAAGCTAGTGTTTCAGGTCAGAGTAAACCTATCTTCATCAAGGATGAACCGAGCTACACCACAATGGATGACTACCTGGTAAAGATCATGAAACGTGATAAAGACCAGTTCGTCAGGAAGTACGAAATTGGCGCTACTATAGAGGAGGACAATGAAGGAAAGTTAAATATTACTGGACTTTATAATAACCAAGCGTACCACACTATGGCCATTTCCTTATCGTACCTGGGAAACACCTTGATGAAATGCTTGGGCAGCAGGGACTACCAGATTGTAACCATCAACCACCCACTTTCAAAGAACGCCTCGAAACAGGAGTTTGGTGACTTATACCGGGATATCAGATTAACGAAAGGCTTTGGTTTTACCATAATTTTGTCTTTCGGGTTGGCCATGTTTTTCCCTACTTTTCTTGTCTTTCTGATAAAAGAACGAAATTCGGGAGCCAAGCTCAGTCAACTCGTGAGCGGATTCAGGCTGCTCAATTTCTGGCTGTCAACATTTCTTTGGGATTACGTCAATTACTTTGTTCCGTGTTTGTTAATCATTATCATCATCCTTGGCTTTCACCCCGATGGCTTGTGGCAAAATTCTTGGTGAGTAGGCTAACTGATTATTGTAACGAAATATAATATATAATATATATAAAATATATTTTATAGGCCCTATATATTTTTTTGACAAAACCAAGTGAAAAACCGCATAATGGGTACACAGAGATACATGTAAGAGTATAGAAAAATATTGAAAATGACATATCTAGAAACGGTCATTCAGTTAGATAGGCATCTAAAGATGAGGTGATGATTTTTCTTCACGTCGGTATAATATACGTGGGATGAAATTGCGGTCGTCCTTTACTGGCAGCAAGAAGTTGTGTGGACGTTGACGAAGATCATAGCAGAGTCGAGTCCGTGGGGGAAAGATGCTAAGTAGAACATGAGTGCCGCATTTCCTGACTGAACGAAGGAGGTCAATGTCGGCCTTAGCTGCTCATACCACCGCACTGGCAGCGTACTCAGGCAGGCAAAATAATTTTATGCTTATCAAGAAAACTATAATCTTTATCCATTTTATTGTTTAATCTAAGTACCATGTTACATGTTACATGTAAGCTGAAGAATTTTAATATGGTGTAGGCCTATTAGATAATTATCGAGAGTGGCTTTTATGGATAATACGTAGAATTAAATTCAAACCAGGGTCCTTGCATCAAGACGCTCTAGAAACCTAGGGAACGTTACAAAGCCGACGACATAAATATTAAATAAACCATTCACATTCAAGAATTACTCGAAGGACGTTTTGACGGCGTTGGCAGTTAGAGGAAAGGTATTTTCGATGCTTTTGAGCTGGTTCACCGGAAGTAAAGGACGTAGGTAAAAACGAATGACGAAGTTAAACTTTTGGAGCTCAGACGAAGCAGGCGTAGCCAGGATTTGATTGGGGGGAGGGGGGTGCTACTTCGGCGGAGAATTTCTGACGACTTTTTCAGCAGTCAAAATTTCTAAAAACACCTTATTTTACTCGTAAAAATTTCCGAAGACACCTTTGTTTAGGTTCTGAAGACATCTTTTTTAGTTGTCAAACTTTCTGAAGACACCTTTTTTTAGTTGTCAAAAGTTCTGAAGACACCTTTTTTAGTCGTCAAAATTTCAGAAGCCATCGGAAACCGCTTTCTTAGTATCTTTCGCCTAATTTCATGTTTTTGTTATTATGTGCTAGTGAATAATATTCTATTATTTTTTACATTTTCTATTTCGGATGGTGTTTTCATGGTTTTACTTCATGTTTTTTACATCATGTGCTAGTAAATGCATTCTATTATTTTTTACATTTTCCATTTCGGGGGGTATTCAAACACCCCCTGTCTACGACCTTGAGACGAAGGTAGTATTCGGATCTGATGTGAGTCGATCGGTTAGAGTGCGGTGGACTGTGAAGAGGCTGCCAGTGAGTCCTCACTGTTGAGCGAAGCCAACCTGCAAGTGAGACTCTGAGTTCGATCGGTTTTGAGACTAACTGTGGATCGTTTTTGTGGGTTGAGGGGAAGCGAGAAGTGACATGAAAAATCTCAACTGCTGGTCGTTCTCATGTCAGTGGAGAGTCCAACCAATCAATCCATCCGCATTCCACGTTGAGATGTTGTGGCAAGAAGTTACAAGAATCACCCGAGAAAAAACAAATTGGCAACATATCCTTGAAATTGAAAGAAAAATCTTGACTAAGAAAAAGCTGGAAGACAGATGAGCCAATGATGATTATTACTTTCTTCTTTCTTTACTCGCATCGTAATACTCCATTATAGGGAGGTCTAATTAAGTTTTAACTGCATGCTTAGGCCTATTGATGCTGATTTATCATTATATTTTTAATATTATTTTTAGATTCATCAATATGATTATCTGATAACGGTTCTTTCTTGGTACGAAGTGATGTAATCCATACAAACAAAGCTCTTGGTAACAAAGTAATGCAACTATTAAATTAGAGGGTCGTTACAGGTACAACGTATTTAGTTGTGACCAGAAGCGAGTCATAAGTTTTGAGACATGCTCAGTAAAATTTAGCGATGGATCGCCCAAATTTCGGACACTGAAAATTAAAAGTAAACAGTAGAAAGTTAAGCTTATGTAATTGTTGTTTTGTTCCAAATCAAACCAATAATGTAACGAGAAGGATGCGAAGAATGCAGAGCAAAAAACATGACAATGAGAGGTTTTTGTAAAATCTGCGACTGCTGAATGGCGTGTTTTCAGCCTGGTGTTTGTTAATTTCAGGATAGTCTTGATTGGTTTAATGCTGTATGGCTTTGCAATGTTGCCATTTGTCTACGCAATGTCGTTCCTTTTCGAAGAAGCGTCATCCGGATCCGTTTGGCTTTCCATCATCTGCATCATTACAGGCAAGCAGTCACAGCATTATTATCTTTATAAATCCAGTAGGCCTATGCTAAATCCTTTGCCAAACTTTCCTGGGTAAATCCCACGATTAAACTCAGGCTATAGCTGAGTTTTAAATATGGGGTGACTCGCATGGAAATCATTTGCTTGACATTAAATATATTCTGCAGTAGATGAGCGTTTTACTACTTTTTCTAGAACTTTGCTCCAAAATATCAGATTATCCACTAAGAGTAACAGCAAAGCAGTACTGATGCCATCGACTCCTTTACTATGCGTAGTGCGAATGGTATGCCCAAGGTTAATTATTTCACAAGGTATAGAAGGGATTAATGCTAAACAGTGTGGAAGAGTTGGGATAATTAGAAGAGAAAAGGTTAGTTAACTAGCAGGTATTTTATCAACAAGTGATTGCGCAATGCCTGTGAAGAAATTATTGAATTTAGTTGCTATAGTCCGAGGGTCAGGAATTTGGTCACCATTTACATTCAATGCAGTAATTGCAGTTTATCTGTTAGTTATCCAGTATACTTCTCAAAAGACCCCAGCAGGATTTTTAAGGTTAGTTATTACCACGAGTTAAGAATTCGGATGAATAATAATCCTTTTTCGGCTTGCAATTTAACTTTCTTAAAATTGTTTCTGTAGAGGATGAATTTCCTCTTGTTGGCCTCATTTATAATTATTTTAACGAATTTTTAAAATAAAGTTTCACCTTCTTATTACTAGCTTTTACCAGTGCCCGAGTCTACCAGGGCGTTTTCGAGATTGAGTTAAGGGTATAACTTCTAGTGCAAATTGGAAAAGAATCATCATAAAGCTTCTTATAATTGTTATGAAATAGGTCATAGGCCTTATCAATGTCTAGTTCTGTACAGTGTACAAGCTTCACTGATATCCATAGTTGTTTAAAAGGTTTTTTATTCGCTTCCAAAAAACTTGGTTTTTTCGTGTTTCTTTAAAAAAAATTCCGTCGTTTTACTCCGTTTTTTATTTTTTATGTAACGCTATTTATTTATTTCATGTCTCTTATAATCTTCGTTAATTTTATTTTTTCCTGATTTCCCTTACGTTTTTAGCCCAATCTCAAGGTTTCAGCTAACAGATGTCATTATTTAACTGTTTCACGTCTTCTCTTCTTCTTTACGTTCTCTGCCAAGTGGCAGGTCCAAACGTCCAATGTTTGCACTTTTCACGCTGTTGTGCCATGTCCTTCAGTTCTCTGTAGCCTATCCCTCTTCCATCATCCCGTCCAGCAGTTTTTGTCTAGGTCTTCCTCTGCACCTCTTTTCCTCCAATCTTCCCTCAATTATTTCTTTCTGCAGTGAGTCACCTCTTAGCAAATGTCGCACCCAATTCTTTTGTCTTATCTTTATTGTGTCAAGTAGAGATCTTTTCTCTTCTACCATCATTAGTAGGCTACTTCTTCATTTGAAACGTGCTTTGTCCAACTGATTTCCTCCATCTTTCTCCATACCCACATTTCAAAAGCTTCCAGCCTCTTCACGTCTTCTTTTCTTATTGTCCATGTCTCTGCGCCATATAACGTCACACTCCGTATCAATGTTTTGACCATTCTTTTCTTCAGATTTCTATTTAGCCCTCCTCTTAGCAATTCTTTCCTTTTTAAGGATGCCTCTTTGCCCATTGCTATTCTCCTTCTTATCTCTTTATGACACGTCATCATTTAAGATATGCATGTAGTAAGTTAACAAGGGTTTTACTATTAAAATGCAGTTTAAGATGTAAAAATAGAAATTGTTTTTCATTTCGGTTTTTTGGTCGTTTTTCCGAGATTTTTTCCGATGAAAACCGCGTTTTTTCCGTTGTTTAAAATTTCGTTTCCATCGTTTTTTTACATCTAGGCTATGCTGATATCAGACCAGTACGTAGAGTCTAAGGATTGCAAAAATTTAGCTTTATGGTCATCATATTATACTACACTGTGTCCCAATAAATCGGGCACCCTTTTTATAATGTGAATAAAACTGGTAAATATTCATCGATTTTCAAAATTTCAAAACTGTTTTTATCCTGAGATAATTATCTACAAATTGGTAATTTATGAACGGCCCTCACTAAAAAGTTACGTCATAATGACGTCATTAATTTACATATCGAAACCAAATGCCAACAAGAAAAGTTGTGTTCGTTACTTAACATATGAATTCTCTGATGCAAATGACGTAATTGTGACGTCAATATTCATGCCAGAAACTTCATGTTTGAATCAGTGTAAGATAATTATCTCAGGATAAAACAGTTTTGAAATTATGAAAATCGATTATGATTTACCTGTTTTGTTCCCATTATAAAAAGGGTGCCCGATTTATTGGGACACAGTGTAGATTAAATGTCAGTGTTTGAGCTTTTTTAGAGAGTTTTATGGGACCAAAATCAAACCATGGATGCGATGATTGGTAAGTGACCAGAGATGTCTGCGATGAGAATTGAGGAGCAAACAGGTTTGGTCCAAATGTTAGTGAATATGTTATCTAGTAATGTAGACATATGGTCAGTGATTGATCCTGGTAGGTCTGGTTATGAGAGGCAATAGATTATGGGCAGTAAGGCAGTGGTAGATATCAGCAGTGGCCTTGTGGCTATTAATTTTCAAGAGATCTATGTTAATATCACCTAAAATTACCATGTCTTTTGATTTGTCAAGCATGTAGTCTAATATGTTGTTAATTTCTTCAGAGAAATCGTCTAGTTTAGACCCAGGTGGCCGATATATGACCCCAACTGTGGTTGCCTCAGTTTTATGTGCTAGGCGAATAAAAGTCCCTCAAAATATTGAAAAGGAGAGGAGCCAGATCCTATCGAGTCCAAGATTTGGTATGAGATTCTTTCTCTAATCAAGAATCTCACTCCACCCCTTCCAGATCCTCTGGGACGATGACCAAATTGATAACCAGGTACTTTTATTAGATCAGTATTGGATTCCTCTAGACAAGTTTATGTTGATGCAAGTATAGATACTGGTAAAGAGTTCAGCAGATCTTTGATTTCATTAATGTTAGGTAACATGCTTCTTTCATTTACGTGCATAAATGACAGAGAATGTGTAGAGGAGGCTAGCTTTGACATGAGGGATTGAATAGACGAATATGTGCTATCACATTGTAAATCATTAAAATAGTTGCTATCAGGATCTAGATCAGGGCTATTTAATAGAGTACGAATATCATTGTCCACTGTAAATAGGCTACCTCTAAGCCTGTCTTCCAGGTCTTTTGAATCTTACATGACTAACAGTTGACGTTTTTAGTAGGCTATATCCTCACTGGACCAAATTTGTACTTGGGGAAAAGGGAATAGATTAGCGGTAATAGAGTATTCAATTGTGGAAGATTGCTTTAGGGTATTAGAAAGAACGAATTTGGGTGGTCAGATACAGAATCACAATTGTCAGTGTTTTCGCTTAAGCTAGGGTTATATATACATGTACACCGAAGTGTATGTCTGTCAGTAATCTGGCAGAGAGGCGTACAAAAAAAAATAACCTATTTACAGAAGCACATTTAAGTATAAGCAGGTAAGATTTTGAAATACAATATAAAACAGATTAGGTTGAGAGGAGTGGAGTAGTAGACAGAACGTGTAAAAGTGTGGTTTAATAAAGGTCCCAATGCCACCAATTAGGCCCTACCTAAAATTGCAATTCCGCTATCAGAGATTTTTAACTGCTCACTTACCACTGGGGTAGGCTATTTCCCCTCTGCCTTGAAGACTGCCAAGGTCATACTCGTTCGTAAAAACGATAATGTTTATAACAGTTACTACATAGGCCTACCGATTTCTGTACTCCCGTTCTACGCTAAAATATTTGAAAATTAATGTACGCATGTTTAGATATTTTTAGCAAAAGAGTAGGTACTATTTCAGTTTCAGCATGAATTCCAACATGGTCCTGGGTCATTCTACCAATCTACCTACATGCCCATTCTAGGCATACATTACAAAATCTCTAACGCAGTTGAAAATAATGAATAGGCCTACTCCACTGGGATCTTCCTTGATGTAGCTAAAGCCATTGAATATGTAAATCATCATATTTTGATTTAAAAAAACTTATAACTATGGAATTAGAGGCACACAATTGCAATGGTTTGTTGGCTATCTTGAAAACGTTTTCAACTAGCCTAATTTTTTTTGATAATTGTAATTCTGATCAACT
This sequence comes from Lumbricus rubellus, assembly GCA_945859605.1. Classification (NCBI taxonomy): domain Eukaryota; kingdom Metazoa; phylum Annelida; class Clitellata; order Crassiclitellata; family Lumbricidae; genus Lumbricus; species Lumbricus rubellus. The sequence continues at coordinate 8,986,981 of OX243814.1, read as the reverse complement.
CATTTCTCACTGTGTTCTTCAAGGATCTAATCTTGGACCTCTTTTATTTTTAATCTATATTAATGATTTACCTAATGTGTCGCCTTCTATGTATTTTGTGCTATTTTCTGATGATTCTAACTTAACTTCATTCTGATAAATCTATTGATACCCTATTCAAAACTGTTTATTCTGAGCCTCACCAAGTGGTTGATTGGTTTCGATCAAATAAACTTACTCTCTTCTCTTCTTATTTTCTCTCCTCCATCCAGTCGCTCCACCGATGAGGCCCTTACATGACGTCTCCACCCTGGGTGTAGTTATCATTCTTGTTCTCTTCCGTCCAGTCGCGCCGACGATGAGTGCTTTACATGACGTTAATTGTCATATAAACGTTTATTGGTCCTTTTGCCAGCCGGTGACCATTTCTCGCCTGGTAGGGTAAGGAGGCCGCTGGGTCCATCGGACCTCTTCCGCTCTTAGGTGTCCTTCCAGCACCTGCCTCCTGCGTTGGCCAGCTGTTTCAGGGTGCCCTTGGTGAGCCTGACAGCCTTTCCACCTCGCGTGACGCCCTAGGAGGTCCTTCGGCCGAGGCCTTCTCCCCTGTTGGCCATTTTGCCCTTTCCAATTTGTCTGCTACCATTTTGCCCGTACAATCTATTGAATCTACCAATAATTTTTGTCCTAGAACCGGTGTAAAAGTTTCAATTTACCCCTCCTAAACATTACCCCCGGTAACTTGAAACCGGTTTCAGATTACCGGGGGTAGGATGAAACTGGTTTCAAGATACCCCCGGTGGTAAGCTCAAACCGGTTTCATCCTACCCCTACGGTTTCAGGTTACCCCCCATATAATACATTCATCCAGCTTCTATTTCACCTCTAGCAAACCTTCATCCAGCTTCCATTTCACCTCCAGAGAACCTTCATCCAGCTTCCATTTCTCAAGCGTTGCTTTCGTAAATCCAGCTTCTATTTCACCCACAGAGAACCTTCATCCAGCTTCTATTTCACTTCTAGAGAACCTTTACCCAGCTTCCATTAATTTTCTCAGGCACTGTTTTCGTCAATCCTGCAGCTTCTATTTCACCTACAGAGAACCTTCATCCAGCTTCTATTTCACTTCTATAGAACCTTTAGCCAGCTTCCATTAATTTTCTCAAGCGTTGTTTTCGTCAATCCAGCTTCTATTTTACCTACAGAAAACCTTCATCCAGCTTCTATTTCACCTCTAGAGAACCTTCTTTTAGCTTCTATTTCACCTACAGAGAACCTTTATCCATAGATTGAGTATTTGAATATTATGAATATTAAGATTTTCAAATATTCACGAATATTAACGAATACTAAAACTGCCAACGAATATTATATTCGTAAATTACTTGGCCTATGTTCTTTCAAAAAATTATTTATTCTTGGTCTTTTACGAAATTCTTAATTCTTAATTCTTATTTTATTATTTATGAAAATGTTTAACTGTTACTTAATAAATTGTACAAAATTGACTGTTAGTCTACGTAATGTACGCATAGGCATATATCAGTAAGTGACAATAACTTTAAAAGATTTATTCTTATAAACTTCAAGGTCTCTGCTGGGTCTGGTCAATGTGGTCATGCGGCATTCATATCACATTCAATACTTATTGTTGGTCACTTTGTATGACTTCTGACCATGCATCCTTTTCAACTGAAAAGAGGCACCATGGCAGTTGGCAAATAGCAACAATAGTAGGCTCTAAGCCTGTAACTGTATATTGATAAAGTAGTTTTTATATCAGTGTATCAGGATGAGTAAATATAAATGCCAACGCAGAAAATAATAGTGCCAGATTATAAATAAGCAAAAATTATTCCAATCTCAGCATTTTAAGCGCATTGCATATTTTAATTCAACCTTGCCCTGGATGCGAGTGAATGTCGTAGAGACATAGGCCTACAGAAGCTTAAACTGCTTAGTACTGTGTAACATTGCGGTTTCGATCGTTGATCTTAATTCGTTAACGATATTTACGAATAATAAAAAATCTTAATATTCACGAATATTTACGAATAATAAAACCTAAAGTCACGAATATTCAATCTATGCCTTTATCCAGCTTCCATTTCTCAAGCGTTGTTTTCGTCAATCCAGCTTCTGAGTTTTTTATGTCTAATAGCCTACTTAGTTAAATGGATTGACGAAAACAACTTTTGTGAAATGGAAGTTGGATGACGGCTCGCTAGAGATGAAATGGAAGCTGGATGAAGGTTCTCTGTAGGTGAAATGGAAGCTGGATGAAGGTTTTCTGTAGATGAAATAGAAGCTGGATTTACGAAAAAGACGCTTGAGAAATGGAAGCTGGACGAAGGTTCTCTGTAGGTGAAATAGAAGCTGGATTGACGCAAAAAACGTTTGAGAAATGAAATCTGGATATAAGGAATTCATTCGGAATTCAGAGGGGGTAACCTGGGGGGTAGGATGAATCCCGGTTTCAGAATACCCATAGGGGTAATCTGAAACCGGTTTCAAGTTACCGGGGGGTAATGTTTAGGAGGGGGTAATTTGAAACCTTTACACCGACGTGTAGGGTGTAGTAACACTGTAGTTGCATTGACCACGATATGGATATAATTATCAGGTATACGGACATACAGTCGAAAGAGGGTAACAAAGGAATAGCTGTTAAACCAGTAAACCTAGGTCCTAGGTTGTCAAAGATTCTGGTTAGAGACTAGTCTGCTTCTTATTGTTTCGAAGGAACATTTACGAGCCTGATTATCTTCATCCTTGAAAGTTTAGGAGCTGATTTTGATACCGTGGAGTGGATATTTTACATCTTCTTTCCCACATACTGTTTCAATGCGGTTCTTCAGCATACCTACGAAAACTACAATGCACATAAAGACTGCAACGAAATGGCCCGTGGATTGAACTTTGTCGAACAATGTGAAATTTTTAAACGCCTTGGCCAAACCAATCCATGTTGTCCAGGTAAAATATGATTGTGTCGGGTATATTATAAAAGCCGATAATAATTATTAGTTCAAGTTTTTTCCATGTTTTTATTGATCCATCAACATACACGACATTATGATCACAAATAGTAAATTTACATGTAGGCCTATGCATGGCTTACAAAGTAATGCAATGCGGAAATTAAATAAGAAATTCAAATAAGTCAGCCAGCAGATATATCAAGCTAAAAGCAATCATAGCAGAGGATGTCACATAGAGTGTTTAGGAACAACAGGCCCACCAAAGGGACAAAGTCCCGCTAGGAGGGGCATATTTAGCTAGGTAGGGATAAGAAAATTTAAGATGACAGCTTACAGAACGATAGGTCTAGGAAACACAAACTATAGTTACAGCAATAGATATGCTATAGGAAACCAAACAAGATGAAAACAAACTTAACTAACAATTATAATACAAGCTCCCGTGTGTGTGCTCTTAAAGTACGCTTAAAACACGAAAAGCTATTAAAGGTACACTGTACGGATGTTTATAGGTAGGTTGTTCCAAAGCAGTGGACCCTGAAACTTAATGGAAAGTTTACGGATGTTAGTTCTAGCGAAGATTAATTTATAATCTGGCTTGTTTCTAAGGCCAGCATTATATTGAGTAGGGGGAAAATAAGATAAGAAAGCAGATGGAAGGAGTTTGTTATGATACTTGTACATAAATTCACAAGTTTGGATGAAGTTGATTTGTGTGATGGTTAGTAGTTTAAGTGATAAGAACAATGGTTGTGTATGAGAGTTAAAGGGAGATTTAGTTATGAGTCGTATCGCTTTTTTGTGCAATTTGCAATTTTCTTAAGTGAGAAGCATAAGACTTAGTGGAAGTCCAAATGATATTACAATAAGTAAGATAAGGATAAACAAGAGTATAGTACAAGTTGGTCAGAATGTGGGAAGGGAGTAAGTAGGAAATTCGATTAATTATTCCAATGCTATTAGTGATTTTCTTATTGATTTCATCAATATGGACATTCCATTTGAGGTTTTGGTCCATATGCACGCCTAGAAATTTAGATGGGGTATCTTGAGGAATAGTTATGCCATCAATTACTATATCATTAGTATGAGAGGGTATTTGCCTATTATTAGTTCTAAATAATATGAAATTGGTCTTGGAGAGATTAAGTGACAACTTATTTGCTTTGAACCAGTTACTTTCAGCCTTTAATTCTTCATTACCTAACTCAAATAATTGGTCGTAAGAGGCATGGGATGGGAAAACATTTGTATCATCATCAAACAGGATATAATGTAGTAGAGAAGAAGAGTTAGGCAAGTCATTTATATACAGGGTGGCGCAAAATAAACCGGACTATTAGTTTTTGCAATTGCATCGCTTGAATAATCAAAGTAATTATCGCCTTAAAACTATCATTAGACAGAAATGACACAGAAAAATGGCATTGGTTTGGCATTTAATATAACATTGAATGAACTGTAAAATTTCAGAATTTTCTGAATGCGTAAGAAATTTCAAGACTACCCGTTTAATAAAATGACAGTCCCAAATCAAAGGATCACTTTTAAATTAAATTACATGTCAAATTTGTTAAGCAGCCAACGCCTTTGAATAAAAACAAATTTATTACATACAGAGACTAATTTAGAGCTCTGCGTATAAAAGCTGAGAAAATGAACATCATTCAGAATTTCCAAAATATGCGAATTATCTTTTTAAAACTTGGCAACTCGTTAGAACGCTGACTAATGAAAAACCACTTGATAATATAGGCCTAATTCTTTGCATAGGCTACGTATTAATGGAGAGAAAATAACTAATCCAGAATTATTGGCTGAAAAGCTTAATAATACTCTTTTTAATAGGCCTATAAAATGGTGTTCTCAACCTTTCTATAGAATTTAAAATTTTCGCTGACGACAAAAATACATTTATTTCTAACATGTCATAATTGTCATATGGCCTATAACGAGCTGCTCTATCTCATGAATCAGGAATTGGCTATGTACAGTTACGGACTGGTTTTGTGCTAATAGGCCTAAACTATCCCTAAATCTAACTAAGACTAATTATATCATATTTTGCTCTCATCTAAAAATCCCATTTACAATCAACGACCTTGTTGTTAATGGAATCTCTCTATTCCTCGTGTAACGGTGTAACCTCAGTTAAATTTCTGGGTAGCCTACCTATCTTGATCAATTCCTGACATGGAAAAACATTTATCTCAAAAAGTAGCAATGAAAATTGGCATTATGACTAGAATGGAGTAGACTAGGCCTAGGGCCTACTTGTTGCCCACCCAAACATGTCTTAAGCCATATTAGGCCTACTCTCTTATTCATCTATACCTTACCTACCTTCACTCACCATTGCTCAGCGCTTCGGCGTGAGACTCCGATGAAGTGTCCGCTCTGCATTCGGGAGCGCCTCTGAGTAAAGAGAACTTGAAGGGGCGCTATGACAAGTGCACATACAAACAAATACTGTAATATGGTATGGACCTCAACATAGGCTACTCTGCATTGTCTGCAAGGCTAACGAGATTAAATAAGTTGCAAAGAAGATCTAAGCGAGTGATTGCCGGTACTCAGCAATCGATGTCTACCGACGCACATTTGAATCTTACCGTTTTCATAGCGAATTTATGTTTAAATATTTTCATAATCAGTTACATAGATATCATAGAGTCTTCAATAACTATTTTACTGCTACATCCATCCTAAAAGGCTAAATCTAGTGCGTTCTGCTGCGAATATGAGAGAACCTTTTGCTAGGACTAAATCTAGAATGTTCTCATTAAAATGCGCTGGTCCCCACAGTTAGAACGAAATACTTCTCACCAATGTCACCATAAGCGTAGGAGACGCGTGTCCAGAGGGGGCAAATGCCCCCCAAATTTTGGGCAAGTCGGACCCGAAAAAATATAAAAAGTTTTACAATGTTGTCACTTTTTAAAATATTTTTCCGGGTCTTCTTGCCCGAAAATTCAGACTTGCCCGAACAAAAAAGGGTCGTCAGACCTTTCGGGCAAAAAGTAACGGGAAATTTCAGAAGATTTCGGCCGGATGACTAAAGACAGGTCGTCAGAATTTTTGGACAAACGTAACGGGAAGTTTTCTTCAGATTTCGGCCGGACGACAAAAAATTTTTCGGGCAAAAGTCTAATTGTTGCCCCCCCCCCCTCGCTGAAATGTCCCCTACGCCTATGAATGTCACTATGCCTAATTTAACTCATATCTCGCTCTATAGGATTAGGCTAGACATCGATCTCATCACACACACACACACACACACACACACACATGTTGTTGTCTATTGCTCGATCATTAATTAGATTAAACTTAGTTAGGCTAACTAGAGTGTTAACGTATAGCCTACACTTATTTTTTAAATTAATATTGCTTCTGCCAAAAATGTATTCAATTGTTGCAGGTGGCCCACTAGCTGATCACAGGTTCTTGTCCTCTTGATTCTTTGCAGATAGTTTGTTTTAAACAGTACTTTACTTGTGGGTTTTTTCGATGTCAATTTACTGTTACTTGAGTTTCAATAAAATTTATGGTTATGGCTATGGTTAGCCTATGTATAATGTGTATAAAATTCTGTGTGCACGTGCTTACGCGTGTATGCATGCTTGCATTAAAAATTACATGAATAGGGCCTACTTTATCGTTTCCTTTTATTAAAGACTGCAATTTTTACTGTTATGAGCCAACTTTTTTATAGGTCACTAATGCCTGCGCTATTTATTGAATGTATAAACATCCGTTGCATTTTGCATTTAAGACAACTGTGGCAAAAAATGCATTGTTGAAAACTACCTTTCGTGGACATCGCCTGGAGTTGGACGCCCTTTGTTCTTCATGGTCCTTCAGGGCATTGTTTTCTTCATCATTCTCTACATCGTAGAAATCGATATCGTCGAACGTCTATGCAAGATGACGACCCATAACCGAGTGAGTCAGGCCATGATCACTGAAATGAATGTGGATGACGGTGGAACGACTAGTGAGGATTCGGATGTAAGCAATGAGCGACAACGCATCCATTCAAATCCAATAGATAACCTCATCAAGACGGACCCAGTCGTCCTCCAAGATCTGACGAAGCTCTTTGGAAACTTTGTGGCCGTTAACCATTTGAGTATCGGAGTCTCTCCGAAGGAATGCTTCGGTCTCCTGGGAGTCAACGGAGCGGGAAAGACGACCGTCTTCAAGATGCTGACCGGAGAAATCCGACCATCCTTCGGAAGCGCCTATGTTGCTGGGAAAAGCGTTGAGGATGACATTGCAGAAGTTCGTCAGAAGATCGGTTACTGTCCGCAGTTTAACACCATCATCGACCAATTGACTGTTCATGAGACGCTCTGGATGTACGCATGCGCACACGGAATTCCGCCTGTCATATCAAAGCAGGTTGTCGACGGACTTATTGAACACCTGACGCTCAAGCCATACACCAATAAACGGGCTGGGGATCTCAGGTGAATCCACATTGTGCGCAGTTTCAACTGTTATTAAAGTGGAAGTGAACGTAGCAACATACAGATACATAACATAATTTGAGTAAAATTCTCTGCTCTCAGGAAGCGTGGCTTGACTGACACGACGCATTGCAATTCAACTGTTTGAATCTCATTCTACATGTATATAATTATAACTGCGCCACTTGTTAAAGCTGGAGGCTCAGATCTCGATTCGCTCACTGTTTATGATAATAGAGTATTACGCTTACTTTTTGTGACCTAAATTCGATTCCGTTTTGCGGCTTGCTTTTACCATGTTATGTTAACTTATGTAGGCTATATGCAACGTATATAAATCTTCGAGATTTTTTCAGCGCCTATAAAACCACCCTTAGTTACTTTACCCGAACGCAATCATAATTTGCCATCGTATTGAATAAACTTGCTCTGTATTCTGAACTATGTTGTTGTTAGCGGTGGCAACAAGCGTAAGTTATGTGTGGCCGTTGCGTTGATGGGAAATCCGACGGTCGTCTTCCTCGATGAACCGACAACGGGCGTCGATCCAGAAGCCAGAAGACACGTCTGGAATACTATGGCCGCTGCAAGAAACACCGGCGCCACCATCATACTCACGTCACACAGGTAGGAATATATTCAAACTTTATCGTCCTGCCAATAATTATATTCAGGGCCTCCAAATCTATATCTAGAAAGGAGAATGTGTCGGATGAGCTGGCGGACGGACGGGCGGACTATGTTTGTCCAGAAAGCACGCCCTGAGTTTCACAGCTATTGAAATGAAACCTTGCAAATAGACAGAGGGCCACCAGGACCATCCATTGGATTTATCTGCAACTCACAATTCAATTTAAAAACCCGAGATATAAAAATTTTAAATTTCGGTGCGGCGGTTGGCTCTGCAGAATTAAGACGCCATTTCAATTGTCGTGCTCCATTGCTCATGTCGTCATATCTCTTGACCGCACATAATTATCTTGACGTAATTTTTCGGCTAAGCATGCAATTCCTATCGCAAAAATTATGTGTGCATGTATACATACTTTTTGAGATTCGAAGGTAATCGGTGACTCCAATCTTTCTGTCTGGGTTAGCATATCCCTTCACTATTGTATCCCGTCTAAAAAAAATTCCATCGCAATCGATACGAAGCCTAATGTCAATTGTGAGTCTCCGAGCATACATGCATGCATGAATGCACACGTAGATACGTTAATACATACGCAAACAGCCCTAACACAGTATGACATACTGTCACAATGTAGTTCGGAACAAGCACGTCATTGTAATAACAGGATGTCTCTTGTTTTGCAAGTATGGAAGAATGCGAAGCCATTTGCACTCGGATGGGAATTCTTGTTAACGGTCGCTTCCTCTGCCTCGGGAGCCTCCAGCATCTCAGGGATAAGTTCAGCGATGGATATACACTCGTCATCAAACTCCAGCGCTCAACCAACACGGAGAAGCCCGAGGAACTTCTGGAACGGATTGAGAAACTGAATACTTTCATCAACAACAAATTCCCAGGCAGCATCCTTAAAGACCAACACGAGAACCTTCTTAACTACCAAATCAAGACGCGAAGTTTCAAGTGGTCTGAGATTTTCGGGATAATGGAGAAGGTGAAGGTGACGTACGAGATCGAGGACTATTCGGTGGGACAGACGACTCTCGAGCAACTCTTCATCGGATTTGCCCGTCAGCAGCGAGTGTCGCAAGAAATCACAATGATGAAGTGATGTCTTGGACTTTGCTAAGATAGGCTACCACCATTCTCATCTACGACATCTATTGATCAAAATTTTACATTTTGAAACAACATAAACATAGGAAGATAAAAGCAACTATACCATTCATAAAACAAAAGATCATAATATTATATAATTTGCAAATTGCTTTATTAAATTACCACATGAATAATTCTATGTCGTGTGGCTAATACACATCGTGGCGACGTTGTCATGTTCTTAAACTGATATGAGTAGGCATGTAAAAGGTGTTTCATGTCACTCCTTACATCTTGTGCGACGAACACAGACAGGCTGCTATTGATTTAATGGACCTGCGTTTTCGTGACGGTGCCTAATGCATAAGACGTCATTCAATGGTGCACCAAAGTCAAATCGTGTCGGTTCCTTTCAGCCTAATCTCGCCATGTCCGACATGGATTGAGTCGAAAGCACCTCATCCGTGCAACGCCACAGGCTTAGGGATGGAAGGGGCTGCTGTGAATGACCGATGTGCATGATCGATACACTCTGATCGAGATGGGACCCGCAGTCCCTCAATAGTTGTCGGTTAATCAGTTGACAAAACCCGGGAGGCTCTTTCCATAGGCTGATAGGCTGAAGACAGTTAAGCTCATTATGCCAGGATTCAATTCAATATTACCAGATGGCCATGGCTTGTGGGACGGACATTGTCATGTCTGGAGTGTCCGATCTGGAGATATCCGATTGGACCAATCAGGGTTTGTTCTTCCCCATTTGTGATTTTTATTTTCACCCACCATAGTGCACTATCACGACTGACCTGTCAGAGGACAGATTGGATTGACAAAGACACTTAAGCTAAACGCTTTTTGATAAAATATTTGCAAAGCTATTTTAGCATGTCAGTGAAGTTAATGATCAAGCATGATTAGCCTAATAGCGCAGCCTCTGTTAGTTGCATTTACAGCAGTTTTCAAATGCAGAAGTTCAAAAAAATTAATCGAGTCACTGAGTGAGGTATTGTTCCCGAAAATGATCAAGTTGATTGTGTCATTTGAAATGTAAGCTTATACAATCAGGCAACATAAATTTACGCATAATGTGCCAACTGTCAGTTGTAGGCCTATGCGGTAGGTTTGGTGTAAATGCACGGCTCCGTAACCTGGACGCAGTCACGCAGGGCTAAAATCCTGGTCTGTGACCTAGCATTGATTTTCGTGACATAGCATTGATTTTCGTGACCTGCAGTTGCTGGATCTCAGCCGGGTCGCGGTGTTTAACATTGAGGCCTATGCAATAGTATGCATGCATCATAAACTCTATTACTAATTGCACATTTTTTAGTGAAATCGGCTCAAAGGGTGTAACGGTCTAGCGCTTGCCGTCAACCCAAACCGACCGCTTTACTCAGACCCGGCAACTGTCACACGCCCTCGTGTCGAAGGGAGCATGTTGTATATAACTTCTGGGGCGCGGCGGTGTTGTGGGTATGTTCGTTGCCTTGTATCTGCAGGGTGGCAGGTCTGAATTCACCTCAAGCAGCCTCGTGTGGATCTTGAGCAAGTCCTTCACTCGCAATTGCTCGGGCGCTTCGGCGTGAAATTCCAATGCAGCATCCGCTCTGTAGTCGGGAGCGCTTCTGAGTAGCTTCTCTTAAAGGGGTGCTATGGCAAATGGCAAATGCACACACATACATACATAACCTGACCACTGTGAGCAACCCCTGCTCAAAAAGTGGTGTCTACATCTACGCAAGTGTGTCTTTTAATAAGGAGGACATTTTGAACACCAGCTCTTGAATGTTGAAAAATTCCCCTTTTAGATAGGCTACTGCATCTTAAACGTTTATAAACTTGACAAACTCACTCCTAAAGCATAGAAAGCAATTGATCAATGTTCTAAGCTGCACTAACCATTCTTCTTTGTTGTATTTGTATTCATTGTTGTTGTTGTTGTTGTTGTTGTTGTTGTTGTTGTTGTTATTGTTGTTGTTGTTGTTCTTGTTGTATCTCTTGAGGTCCCTGCTCCGACTTTACGCGCCAATCTCTTCGCTTTCGCTAAAGCTTGCAGCTTCGTGAAGCAGAATTAGAAGCAAAAACAAAAGCTACATTATTCTTGGGCAGCAATTTCACAGTAGGCCCCTAATATGGAATACAAAGATCCAACTTATCCGAATATTACTTGCCGCCACGCGAAGTTGTTCTTAATTAGACCTAACTGAACTGTCCTCTGTTGATGCATGGAATGAACGCTTTGTGAGTAAACAGCGCTGTGTTAAAATCAACGATTCAACATGCATCCAGGTAAACGTGTACAAATTTACATGCACACAAACATATTATATAATACACAGGAGTATGTACTTACTTGTTCATCAGTTACAGTACGATGCGACCAATTGCGACCGCACGAACGGCAGGTAGCCTATAGCCTACAATGTAGGCCTACATGTATTGTGTAACAGACCAACGCTATTTTTTCGATAATGCATCGTGGCCTACGCGTAGCCAACTTTATTTTGCCGTAGTCCTATGTTGGCGTACGTTAACAGCAGTTAATTTTATAGTAGTGGTAGGCCTATGTCGCAACTAAAACCAGTCTTTGGCACAAAATTATTGCAATATTTGTTTGTTTGTATGTGCACTTGTTATACATGTAGCGCCTCTTCAAGCTCTCTCTACTCAGAGGCGCTCCCGAATGCAGAGCGTAGGCTACACTGCATCGGAGTTTCACGCCGAAGCGCTGAGCAATTGTGAGTGAAAAACTTGCCCAGGGTCCTTACGCGGCGAGGTGGATTCGAACCTCGAACCTTTTCGATGATTCAGATAGGCCTAATGATCAACGTCTCCAATACGGTTTGCAGGGCTTATCAATTTTTCTGTGTTCGTATTCTTCCTGAATTTCGACACTAAGGCCTATATTAATTTACTGGTTAACTACTTTAGTAGGCCATACGTCAATGTATCTGCGGTTGAACAATGAACATGGCGAAGAGACACAGAGATTGTAATTGTAATTGTAATTGAGCATTTATAATTATAGCGCCGCTCACAGATTCAGTAGCGCTCCCGACCCTAGTTAGCACTGCCCCTAACGAATAGTAGGCCAATGGTCTTCAGGCGTTTCCTAAACAGAGGGGGAGAGAGACTGAGAAGCTCAAGACGCAGCGATAACAACTAATTGACGTCATAAACAAGTTAAAGGCTGAGAATTGTTTTGTTAAGTTCGCGTATTATGAGTTTAAACTGCTTTGCCATTTTTAAAGGGTTCAACTCTGCTACGGATATAATTATTGGCAATTTGACATTGATAATACTGTATATTGTTGTGTGATAAGAGATTTATAGTTACTATTAGATTTTGGATTATCTGAGAAAGTAACTCTTCCGTAATGGACAAACCACGTGAAACTACACAGACGCAGGGAAAGCATTCGTAAGCTCAATTCATTCAATGTCAATTAACTCATCGTTTATTTTTGTATATAGGCCGCAGCGCATTCAAAATGTCTTATCCCGAGTCTTATTGTTAGCCACTCAGCGAATTCTACAGTTGAAGTGGAAGTGGAGGGGAAGTGGAAGTGGAAGGGAAATGGAAGTAAGTAAGTAAGTAAGTAAGTATATTCTTTAATGTATCAGCTGCAAACGCACTCTGATTTACAAGCATACAAAAACACGATACATAAAAACAAATACAAGACAAATACGGCAGCCATCAACGGCGCCAACTGAGACACAACATAAAAAACAAATACAATTACAAAGCTGGCAGCCAGGAACGGCGCCCATCAGAAACTCTAGTCTACGATGTTACAGAGTCTCTACGACAGACAGAGTCATCCATGGGCAAGCAAAGACGACGCCCGAAAGCAAAATCGAGTCACCACCGACGAACTCCACATAATTATTATGAGTCCAGCCGATAGTTTCTCGTCCGATGTTGAGTGGTGGACCGAATTTATAGTCCCTCGCCAGATGTTGACAGCAGCTCTCTTTCTTATCCCATCCATGTATGCGGGAACGGCAATCACTCGTAAGGTGGCGGAGGTGTTGTTGTGGCAACCTGGCATCCCTTGTGGGTTGTTCGCAATGGATCCGTCCAGTGGCGATCATCGGTAGCGTGGTCCAGGCCAAGAACTTACGAAATGAATTTCCATCCAAAACATCCACGAATCGGAGTCGAAAATGTGAGGCGTGCAGTCACGACTTAAGAAGACATCTATAAATCCAGATGCTTTCGAGCGACTATCGCTAAAGACACAATAATCTGCCGTAGAAGCTCAGAGACCGGATCGTCGACCAACATCTTATCTTAAGTGGAAGTGGAAGGAAAGTGGAAGTGGAAGGGAAGTGGAAGTGAAAGTGGAAGAGAAGTGGAAGGGAAGAGGAAACGAAGGGAAAGAGGAATAAGATGAAGATGACGAAGATTAATTACGTCCATTGCGTTTTTTGTTTCATCCGAAACGTTCTTAAACTGTGGTTGCTCACTTTCCTTGCCATTGCTGCGTTTGTAAACGAAGTAACGAACATCTACATGTATAGCCTACATTTACATGTATAGTTATATAGCGCCGCCCAGAATTCAGCAGCGTTCTCGACCTGCGTCAGTGCCTCAGCTAGAAAAGAAATTCTTAACTCTTTTCTGGAACTGAGAAGGAGAGAGGACTGGTAACTCGAGAGGAAGCGACGGGGGAAGACAGTTCCAGGCTTATGTGCAAACACCGGCAAAGTACCTTGAGTGAGTAGACTTACAGGCTACAGTAGTAGCAGAATGCATGCGTGCTGCAAGAATAAGGCCATGAACGTAAAGAGGTCCTCTACAAGATACAAAAGGATTTCAATTTTCAAGTATATAATAATTAATATTATTGTGCCTCGCTTCGCATATCGTTTGAGTAACTTACGCGCATGTCGTAGTATAAAGATTGCAATTTGACGATGCGTCAAGGCGACGCTGATGTTGTGGGACCTTAATCAGACGTTTCGAAGGTATGAAGATTATCACTAGCATAATTAATAATTATATTTTTACATTATTGTATTGCAGGCTTTTTTCTGTTAGTTGTTAATTAAGCTGGATGTTAATTAATAAAAAAACTACACCAAAACTGTATAGGCCTACTGTAACCGGTGGCGGTCTGTCAACCGGATTGTTGAATAAACGACAATTATCTTTATGATCTGCACTAATTTCGCTGATTTCGTAACGCTAAGCGATGCTTGCATGTGCTTCGTGTTACAGGAACTGCGGTCAATTCTGGGTGCTGCTCTGGAAGAACTTGTTGCTTCAGAAGAAAATTGCCACAAGAACGTTCTTCATCGTTCTATTTTTATTGACTTCGATTTTCGTTGTGATGCGAGAGACGAGCTGCACACTTCGTGTCTCATCAAACGCAACAACCTACGACAGCTTCATCGTTACGACGAACATAAGTCACTACCTGCAGGAATATCCACCAGAAAAAGTGATTATGGCCTACGCTCCAAACACCACCCTCGTCGCGAGGGTTGTGAACAGAGCGGCGATTCTTATGGGCGTCAAGTTTTCACCAGGTAGGGCCGATATATGAGTGGTTTCTCCACTGGCTTCCACTCGATCAGCAAATTAAGTCAGCTTATAAGATCTCTACTCTATGGCACTGCATGCTATGCCTTGAGAGGTTTGAAGGGAGTTCATTCCAGATTTACGGCCCTACAACCGAGAAACCTCCGAGTTGTCTGGCAGCTAAGCGAGCCCGTGGAACTAGCAGCTGTCCCTTCACTTTACTTACAAAGGCATGTACATTGTACAAGCACAACTAGGGCGTCATGAGAAAGAGAGCGAGCAATCACTCGGATCTGACGAAGCTTCAAGCGATTAAGTTAACATGTTGGGTGAGACTGAGTTCACAGTCAAGGGTGACACCCAGGTCACGGGCCTTGGTAGAGAAATTAATGTCATGAAAAATTTGAGCAAGCTGGAGCAAATCAATATTCTCAAGTTGCCGACGGTCAAATGAATTGAGTTTTACCTGAATTTAAGAAAAGCCGATTTGACGCCATCGAAGAGGAAAGGACGTCAACTTACTGCCAGGCACATCTGGTGCACAGTATTAACTGAGTCCGATGGGTTAGAATGTATGTAACCTTGCGAAGATTTGGTGAAGGAACCCCTGGGACTTAAGTAGAGGACAGAGATCAGCCGTGTAGAGAAGATATACCAGGTAATAAGGGACCAAGTACACCAAAAGGAGCATAGACCCAAAGGGACCTAGCGGATCCAATAACCACACAGTTTGAACGGTCAGATAAGAATGAACGCAGCCATTCTAGAGGCTGGTCATTGGTCAACAAGCTCAAATGATGTAGATATACGCTGCAGGAGGATGGAATGGTCCACAGAATCAAGTGCAGAGGAAACAAATGGAATCCATCTAATGTTTATTTTGGTGAATGTATAAACTTAACCTCTAAACTTTTGCCTTGACTTTCTACTATGACCAGTCTCATCTTCCCTTTACTATCCTTCCTGGCTCAACTCTTGTTTTCATATTGCCTATGTCACACACTCATTTTACTTCACTCTCCACCATCTGATTTCTTATTTCCTGATGTGGTTGCCCAGTAATGATAATAATAATAATCATTAATAATGCCCAGGTCTAGCAGGTTCACTCCCGTTCTGGGCTACCTATTCTTAGGGATCCTTTCTATTATTTTTATGAACATTTGTTAGTAAATTTTTACATGCTTCATTATGTTATTATTTTTTTGGATCTATTTGAGTGGTTTTTGCTTTGATCTCTATGAATAAACAAGTTTTGAGTTTAATGTTGATGGCAATTCTATCAGGGATGTTTTTCACATGGTCAAGTGCAATTCATTCATCTTTGTCGTAGATCTGGGCTTTGCATCTGAAAGTGCGCTGCTTAACTCTGTGACGACGAACGAAGACATCTTCGGTGCAATCGTCTTCGACGTTTCAAAGGATTCGGTTAATCTTCCGAAGAAAATCTCCTACAAGATCCGTCTGCGATCAGACAAATGGTTTTCTTTTCTTCACCGGAGAATTATAGATGCGGAGTGGAAAAGAGAAGCCATGTTCTCTGATCAAATTCCGATGGAAACGAGGAGTGATGAAGGATCATGTACCTATTAATTACTAATCTATTTAGGCTTATTGTCAATCTGTTTATGTAAGATAACAAAATGACAAATTAATTAACTCCGCCATTGGTTGCACTCTGCAAGTGCCAGTCCCAGGCATGGATAAAAGAGGAGGGCGTCGCTAATGGTCTTTGTTACCACACAGTGACGTTAGACTGCAAATACACACAATTAATTTTAGCAAACTCCAATATAATTGATAATAGGCCCGTTTAACGGTTGTTATCATTATTAAAACCATTATTGGCAACAGTCGTGGTGGTAGACGAATTACCAGGCCTGTTGTTGGTAGTAATAGGTAGATGGCCTAACGTATTAAACCACTATGAAGCTGACTGAAACGCAGCTTAAACAGCAAGGGATTACTCATGGAACGACATAATTATAGGCTTCTGTAGTACTGTACAGAAGCCGTATAGGCTAGTGGCCGTGTGAATAGTAGGCTAATTATAGTAGCCTAACAGCAATCCATCTTTAAAAGTGTAAAACTGAATAGTAGATACTAGATAGCGCTAAAGTAGTGGATCCACGTTGTAGGGTATTACTACGAAGGTTTTTTGGCGATTCAAATGGCCGTCGGTCTGAGTCTAATTGCTGAAGTGAACCGTAGCTTCGACCCAACATCGATGAATATAACGACTCAACTGAAGCGATATCCGTTTCCTCCATACAACGATGATCCAATGATTGATATCATTAGACACGTTTTGCCTTTGTTTGTTCTGCTCATCTTCGTCATTATTGCTGCGACAATTTGTCAGGAGATCGTGCTCGAGAAAGAAAACAAATTCAAGGTAACAAGACTGTTGCGAACATTTTCAACTAGGCTATTTTCAATTATTGATTGGACCTATAAGAAAAAACGATCTCATGTTTACAATGTCCAATATATAATTATATCATACAAGTTTTATAAAAAAAATTATAACGCAATAAGTCTTGTGAGATCAATTCGGGCTGATCGCTGTCTTTTAAAACTAATAAAAATTAGTGTATATTATTTTAAAATGATGTTAAAATGTATTGCCTAAAACAATGCCTATTATAGGCTATGCCGTTATGGCTGTTTCGTCGTTATTGACAACCAACTAAGTTTCACATAGATTACATTTGAGCTACGTTTAGGGACGCAATTGTATACATAATGAATATAATTATACAATTACATAATTATATACTGTAGGCCTATATAAGTTATATAGGCCTATAAATTCTTCAGACTTATAGTCTATGTTATATTATATAACTCTGAAAGCTTTCCTGTGCACTATATTTTATATAGCCTTAATTTATTTAATTATAATTATCAGTATCTTATGCAGCTTCAACGATCAAGACGAATAGTATTTGATTTTGGTTTTCAATGACGTTCATATCATACATGTAGTTGTGAAGCTAGACGGATGTCTGTCTCGAGTGCCTATCACATCGTATCATTTCTCCTATAAAAGATTAAAGGCGTATTTTAAATTTTAAACGACATGCCGAGTTGAAAGTAGGTCTAGTTGAGGTGACCTAGATATTCGATGGATAACATCAGGTTAATAACTTAATTTGGCAAACCTGTTATCGACACAGTGTTTGATTAGCGAGTTATTAATCGGAAAGATAATAATACTTGTAATGCTATTATTAATGGTTTTCAAAACGCGGATGTGTTTTAGCCATGGGATCGTTTGTGAACTGTAGGAGTTGATGAAGCTGATGGGCATGCGCACATGGCTGTATTGGTCATCGTGGTTCGTCATGTACCTGGTGATCATGCTCACCTCTGTGCTCATTATCACGACCATTTTCCACACTTCGATTTCATCGAATAGATCAGTGCTTGCGAAAAGCTCACCCACCGTCACATTCGTCTTCCTCCTACTCTACTCCATATCCCTCATCACCTTCTGCTTCGCTATTTCTACTCTTGTATCCAACGGTAAGGTTAATTATACACACATAAACATACGACTTTATGGCATATTGGGCAAAGGTGGGCCTATATTTATAACGTGAAAACGTGATAATTAATAGGCGCTATGTTTAATGAATAAGATTAGTGTCAAAAGTCCATGCTTCGGGCAACATCAAACTTTAATCTGTGTTTCTATTTTAATAAGGTAGGTCGTTTCTTGGTCAGTCTTCCTCCTTTTGAATTCAAGTCAGTTGTAATCTATATAGGCCTACTACCCATAATAATTTATTTGCAGTGCGGCGCTATAATAATTGGTGTTATGCTTTTCTTCGTGTCGTTCCCGCCGTTCTTCTGTCCACATCGTAATAGAAGATTAATTCCTTAAACTGTTTATCTATTGTTGGATGGATGACTAATAATCCCGACAAAATAATCTACTTAAGAGCAAATAATATAAGTGTTTGAAATACTACTCTCTAGAGACCTAACCATGCATCCTTAGGCCTAATAAGACTTTTCCATAGAATGCGCTCTTCGGGTCGATAACTTAAAACTTATAGCATTCCATATTAGAGAACAATTGTTTAGCGTTTACTATGCATCTGTAAACTTGCTCGAAAGCTTTACATTCATCTTCACTCTTCAGTGTCTTCACACGCGTTCATTAACAGTTTGTTCATTTAGACCAATAATATTATTAGACTAACTGTTATTTTGCAGCCAGCCTTGGCGCCGCTCTGGGTGTGTCACTTTTCTTCTTGTCGTATGCGCCATTTTTCTATCTGACGAAGATCTATGACGATATGACTATCGTGCAGAAGGTCGCAGCATCTGTCGACTTCAACTTGGCCATGGCATTCGGATGCATCAAGATATCTCAGTACGAAGCTCTCGGTATGTTATTGAAGACGGTGGATTGATGATAATCAGGGCTTTTTTAACGTGCAGTTGTACACAAAATGTGCAGTTCTAAATGGATTTGTGCAGTCGTTAAAGCAGCTCTGTACAGTTAAAACTAGCAAAAATGGTAGGCCTAATTGTCTTAAGATTGGAAGTAATTTACCATGGAGGATGGGAAAGAAAAGAAGGAATTGCGCAGTTCTAATTCCTTAAAAACAACTCTGATTGATGATAATTATTAGGAACATTATTATCGCGATGATTGTGTCAAAAATTGTTTGTCTCTTATAATTTACCCTGTTTTGTAGGATCCTATAAACCAGCAATTGTTTATAAGGCGATGGATTGAAAGAAGACTGCGAATAACAACATGAACGAGCTGATAGAAAGTGCCATTTAGCCAATGCAATGTCACATAGGCAATCTTTACTTCGTATACACGTAATTTGAGTAAAGCGGCTATTATGCGTGTAGTCGCTCAATTTGACTTTAGGCATAGGCCTGTGTCCAGTACAAGTGGCCGTATATTGTACTTAAGAGCTTAGATTCAGGAAGGGCAGTCAGCTGCTCTGTGCCAATTATTGCACAGAACAGCAGTCTGTAGATGTTTTTCGGTATCCAGAACTGGTGGATATTATGTAGTAGGCCTACTGCGTATTCTGTATCACTCGGCAAAAACAAGTGTGGCTTTTACACCAGTTACTGCAGTTGTCTTAGTGCTGGTTTTATACCACTATCATTCTACCAAAATGTCTGAATGAAGAACTAGGATAAGTAAAAACGAAAACAAAAAATAAGATGATTTTTGCCAAGCTGTAGATATGCCCTATATACGGTAGAGTGCAATAGCCTACTGTAGTGCTGCTTGTTTACATGTAAATTGCAAGGTATCGGCGCACACTGGAACAACCTTTGGTCTTCAACGAAAGCAGGAGATGATTACACGATGGCTCACGTTATGATTATGCTATCGTTCGACACAATTGTCTACTCGATGCTTACCTGGTATTTGGATGCTGTTATACCCGGCGAAATCGGAACTGCCAGACATTTCTATTTTCTCTTCACGGTAAGTATTATAGGCTTAATTGGCGACAGAACTTGGTCGATTTGACAATTCAAATAAGAGATATTATTTATCAGAGAATGGAGATCAATATCGCGCTTAACGGGGCGTGATATTCGTCATTTTGAATACATCTACTTTGTTCAATGCAATCAATGTAATGGAGCGATTAGATCATAAGCTCAGTCGCGACTGTATCACTGTTGTGCCAGCTCAGAATAAAAATGTATGACGCTCTCTTACCTCTTGTGCTACAACGGTTCTTACCCATTCCTTTGTTGTCACCCGCCATGACTACTGCTTTGCTATCAATACTGGTCTTCCTGTTGTAGGTCTACGGTTTGAGTGCTTGGAGCGTGTCCTGCCCAGAGCCGCAGGCCTTATTGTTCGTATCCCAAAATTTGATCATGTCACCAGTTTTATGAATGCATGATGTCCTGCATTGGTTTCCTATCCCGCAGAGAATTTTATGCCAGGTCTTTGCTTTGGTGGCGTAGGCTACCTCCTAGGTGCTGCTCCTGTATATTTGCAAGAGCTTTGTCACTGTACCTTGGATGTTCAGTGGTTTCGTGCACTCTGTCATTGGCCACATGAAAATATTATTCAAGAAGGTTCCACTGTCTTTATGCAGTATGCCTAGTTTTGCTTCGATGCGTTTCATTGCAACCATAAAATCGTTCTTTCCACTCGAGGTTGGGTCGCGAGCTCTTCTGAGTGGTAGCCTTTGATTGACGCTATATAAATTTTCAGAATGAATAGACGAATCAATAAGAGTCTTAGTTAGGAAAAGGAAGGCTATGGTCATGTAAGTGTAGCGATCGTGAAAATGGCGATCGTTAGATATAGCCTAAATTTGCGGCCTAAGAAGATTGGCGGCCTAGATAAATTTGCGGCCTAGATTCGCGGCCTTGTTAAATTTGCGAGCGGCTCTCGGAGTTTAACCCCTTTTTGGAACTGACCGCCTGGACGCACTGAATTCGTCAGTGCGAGGGAAGATTTTGGTCAGGTAACAACACCGCACTCGGGTGGCAGAAATTGTGGAGAATTTCCGAAGTTTGGTAGGCTGATTGCCGTGAAATAAACTGTTGAAGGAAATTGTTTTGGAGACCGAACAGTGGGCTTTCTTTCCGTTACGACCGTGGTGTCTGGAGAAAGTTTTTACATTATATTGCCGACGAAATAGAAACGAAATTCTTCCGTTATAAATTCTCTGGTAGACGATTCCTTGTGACCGCCATTGTCGTCATTGCCGATCGCTGCGATAACAATCACTGGAAGGGTAGAGAAGTATCGCTGTGGTTTTTATGTGATATCTTGATCTAGAAAATTGAATAACTATAATGTGTGAATAATACTTTTGCTGTGTGCAACGTTAATAGATAATTAGAAGTGAATGGATCGTGTGCAATAATTAATTAGATAATTAATTGAGTATAAATTGATGAGATAATATTTAACAATTCTTTCAGAAGAGAAACGTGTCTGTAAATCTGATGCAAGGTTTAACCTTAATAAGTCTAAAGTGTTGTACTTAAATAATCAGAGTAAAGTTAGAAGGTGTATTAGAGACGTGTAATAATTAAGTTGTGTAGTTAAATCTTACGGAACAGACTCTGAATACTAATATTGAACATTATATGAGAAAGTTGCTTTAATTTCAGTTATGGTTAAAGATTGACAAAGTTTGTCAACTGCAGTTAAGATACGTTTGCTTAATTAAATAATCTAACACGTGCATTGAATGATATTGACATAAGCTACCTCCTGCAATGTCCGAGATATCTTATGAAGACGAGGTTGAGGAAAATAGGGAAGAGAATGAGGAAGGGGAAGCTCCGGTTGATAATGACCCCGAGGGGATGAGTAAAACAGGAGTTGTTGAGCTCCTACAGTCCCTCACAGGCACACTCGCAGAATTTATGGAGCGCCATGATTCTCAAATAGAGCACCTAAATAACGAGATGAGTCAATTGAATGAACGCACGAGTCAGTTTATACCTCCCTCGAAGGAAGGTGAGGTAGTTTCGGAGCGGCTAAGGGAAGTGGTAACACCACTAAAGGATTGGGGGATTCAAAAACCTGTTGGAGCAGATTAGAACCCTGACGACCTTCATGCAAATGAAGTCGTTGCTCTCAGACCGAGAGCCGCTGAGATGTATGTCCCTTCCACTCGAGCTATCCTTGGTACCTGTAGAAGACAATCCCGGCCGGAGGTGGTGGAGGCTACCTTCCCTTACGGCCAATCAGGAATCGACTCTGTCCTGGCGCATACCGTAGAAACTGCTGACCCTGCTTATTTTGCATTATCTTCGGTTCCCCTCAATTCAAGGACGCCGCTCCAACAGCGCGGCACCTCGCTCGGAAACACCTGGCAGATCCCTACCACCTACGAAGTGGGAGATGAAAAGACGGGGTGGGGGCCTCTGTCTGGGGAACAGTTTCCGAAGGGGTGGGTCGCGACATAAGCTTGTAGATAGATGGGTTTAGTGAGAACGTGAGAACTAAGGCAAAAGCATTCAAAAGCGAAAGCCTAAGATCAAGGGAAAAGAGTATAGACAAATAGGCCTACAGGAGAAAGAATAGGAAAGCAGTAGAAAATAGAAGACGAGGGAAGTAAAAAACAAAACAAGAGAATTAAGACATGAACAATTTAAAAAAAATGAAATCAAGCGTTATTTTTTAAAATTAATTCAAGTCAATTCAATGTCAAATAGCTGTAGCGTACCTTGTAGGCCTATGCCAGGATGTGACTATTATGCTATAGGCTAGCTGTCGCTCAATTTAACTTTTATGAAATGTTTTTATCTCTGTTTCTTTGTTTCATATTTTCTTTGTTACAAAATGATAATGATCCCTGATGCCTGATTTTAAATCCACGTTTCAGATGTTCAAATACATTGACGTAATGCTAAGAACCAAGAATATCGATGCATCGTTGAATGTGTCTTTTGTTCTTCTACAGAAAGAATACTGGATGGGTAGAAATGGAGACAATATAAAGTTAGCAGGTGAAGATTTCATGACGCTAGTTCCAGATGACAGAAGATCTTACTTTGAAATTCCATTGCAGAATGCTAAAGCAGGAAATCAGATCAGAGGACTGACGAAGGTTAGAACCGTTAGACCGATAGTCAGTCAATCATTGGGTTATGTCTTGAATGTGAGAATCTCCGTTATTTAGAAATAACTGAGTAGCTGTTGAATTGTTTACCTTATGCTATAGGCTAGCTGTCGCTCAATTTAACTTTTATGAAATGTTTTTATCTCTGTTTCTTTGTTTCATATTTTCTTTGTTACAAAATGATAATGATCCCTGATGCCTGATTTTAAATCCACGTTTCAGATGTTCAAATACATTGACGTAATGCTAAGAACCAAGAATATCGATGCATCGTTGAATGTGTCTTTTGTTCTTCTACAGAAAGAATACTGGATGGGTAGAAATGGAGACAAGATAAAGTTAGCAGGTGAAGATTTCATGACGCTAGTTCCAGATGACAGAAGATCTTACTTTGAAATTCCATTGCAGAATGCTAAAGCAGGAATTCAGATCAGAGGACTGACGAAGGTTAGAACCGTTAGACCGATAGTCAGTCAATCATTGGGTTATGTCTTGAATGTGAGAATCTCCGTTATTTAGAAATAACTGAGTAGCTGTTGAATTGTTTACCTACTCGATTGACACATTCAGCATTTCGATATCAGTGCTATAATAAATAAATTGATCAAACGAGATTGGAATTCCTTTAACAAACCAATGCCCGTTGCATTACATCATTTAGTCTACGTTCCACTTATAAGCCTAAACTAAATTTTTAGCTTTGATTAAAACACCACCGTGTAGACAATTATAGTGAGTTTTTTATACTTGATAGTATATTGGTTTTGAATTTTTTGGCAGAACTTCTGTTCCGAGACGAAGCCAGCAGTTAACGACCTTAATCTCGACATGCATGAAGGCACCATAACCGCTCTAGTGGGACACAATGGAGCGGGGAAAACAACGACTATGTTCATGTTAACAGGTAAGTATCAATAACTTTCCATTAGCTTAATCGTATTTGCGTTCTTGAAAACGTTCCTTTGTTCGTCTTCCTATTGCTCCCTTTACATGTTCATCCTCCAGTAGAATCTTTCAGTTTCATTTTTCATGTTCATATGTGGCGCCGCACACCAAAATCAGCATTAGGCTAAGTCGGAGATTACACAACAGAGATAGGCCTATAATTAGGGAAATAGTGTGTTTGTGATTTTTTTAAATATTTACAAAAATTAATTTCACAAATTTTTTCAATTTTCTTTTAAGACAAGTTGCTAAGCTATTTTAATGCTCTTGATATGAATATCATTATTTTAATTAATTACATTTAATTAATTAATTTAATTAGATTATTTATTTCCTTATATCTTCGGTTAAAATTAAGCTAGAGCAATAATTTTTGTGTCATTTTGATGCCTGATACAAGGCCTATGAGATGATGTATCAAACTCAATACCTTGGAAAATCACCTTAATGCTGATTACGGTGTGCGGCGCCACATATTCGTTGCGGTATGACCTTCCACCTGTTCTTCTTGTTCTTCTCTTTCTTATAGGCTACTTCTATGTGGCTTCATATCTTCTTCTTCTTCCGCTCCAAATTCGTTTTCATGCTTTGCGTTTAACAATTTCATCATTTTACTTTCTTAGTTCTTCTCCAATTCCTTCTCTGTTTGCTTCTTCCTTTAGTTCTTCTCATTTTCGTCCTCTGTTTGTTCGATTTCAGTTTCATCTTCTCTTACGTGTTGTTCTGTTTCTGATCGCCTCGCTATATCCTTCTTTAATTCTTTAGGAACCGATCTAATGACCAAAAGACTCGTCAATCGTCATCACAGTTCTCTCCGCCAACTTCAGTAGGCTATCTGATTCATCACCACTGTTTTTGTATCGATTATAGGCTACTGTAAAAGAAAGAGTGAAAAGTAATAATAGCAAGTTAGAAATATCTTGCTTGTCCACCCTGTGAGAAGTCAAACTCACCATGTGACTATTACAGTATTACGCCTATTGAAATGACAATAATGCTATTCACTTTGCAGGATTTCTGTCACCGTCGAAGGGCACAGCCTTCATAAACGGTTTTGATATAACACAAGATATTGATGTTATCAGAGAAAATCTGGGTTTCTGTCCACAGCACGACATACTCCTTGACACGCTCACCGTCAGAGAACACCTTATCATCTTTGCTGTGGTCAGTACCGTGTCTCAAGAATAAAAAGATAAAATTGTCCTAACGTTATAAAAATTCACCTTTTTGAAATATCGGTTTGTAATTGAAAATGGTATATTTTTATTCATAATAATCATGACTAGAATTATTACTAATTTTTGTAGGTTGTTTTTCCGCAGGCTGCTAAAACTTATTATTTTTGCCTCTAGGTATTTAGGATCCATCAGGGACTTTGTTGCTAACTACAGTATAAAAACCCATCCCGAATTACCCTACTCTTGTACTGGTCTAGTACCTTGCTCATAAGTGCTGTAAAACGCTGAGCAAATTTATGTCCAGGGTAACGGCCTCTGTTGTCATAGACCCTGGTCAAAATTAATTGGAATCCCCCCCCTACTCTTCGTTGTCTTGATCATCGAAAGTGCCTAGGAATGCGATCGCGTTAAAACGTTTTGTCGTTAAAGAGATACGTTGATACAGGAAGGAGGTTTATCGTGGGTCCTCCGTAACCATGCTGAGCTTTTGTCCTAGGTCAGATAGAAAGGCCTGGCCTTCACTGTTTATCGGTCCCATGGTCTCGAATGCAATGGGGCAAAACAGTGGGTTGTGGAGAGCTGGTGATATTACTCATGTTTGCGGGCCGCCGCTCTTTTGGCCGCCGCTCCGACTGTCTGAGAGGTTTCTGACACATACGACGTGGCTATGGTGTCGGTCACCGTCGCGTCTCAGACTATAGGCATCGACCCACCCAACATGGAACCAGAGTTTGGCCATCGGGTCTTTTGCCGTCAGATCTACCATATGCCAAACCAATTTTTCGAACCTATAACATACTACTATTAGCAGATATAATTAAGTTTCAAATCAGTTTGTTCATTGTTCGCTATCATCACAGATTGTTGCCTAGGACATTTGATGATTATTTTTGTCAGGGAACAGGGAATTGCTGTACATGACTATTTCACCAGAACTCTATTATTACTACCGCACCGATGTTGCACATAATAGGATGAAATTATTTTCGATTAAATGTTCTGGTCCTATGATATGGAATAAACTTCCAAAGTATGTTACACTTAGGCCTATATCCAACATTAACATGTAAGAAAAAATTAAAAGACTGTTTAATCTCTGTTTACTAGATTTAAACTATTGGTCATAATTTGTTTTGTTTTTTAAAATCTGTTTGTTATTTGGTTTCAGTTTGCTTTCGTTCCATGTGTAACATGTTGCTCTTTGCACTGTTTTACAATAGCCAAATATTATTGAGAAAGGAAGGGTCAATCCAGCCTCAGCGGGTCCATACGACCTTTTTGGATTGACCCTTTGACTTATGCACCGATCACTCGAAAGTCATTGAGTTTGTACTGATTTCTGTTATTTTGTATGTGTTTGATGCTTTGTCAATAAACGGTTTGCTTATCTTAGAAAACCAATTACTGTAGTAGACTTATCTTTACTGTTGCCGCCGTCACCTTTGTCATAGTAGGCATATGTATGTAATGCGGGTAGTTTTGCATTTGCCTCAATTGACAAGACTACAGTCACTGTTGATTCAATGTTAAAAGACTGGAGCATTGGCGCATCAGTGCTGATAATTGTTGATTTTCAGCTAAAGGGAAGTTCATTTAGAAGAGCTTTCCTGGAGATGGAAGAAATGATCAAGGTCTTGCACTTGGAGGATAAAATCAAAGCGCCAGTAAAGACGCTCTCCGGCAGACAAAGAAGGAAACTCAGTGTCGGAATTGCGCTCATTGCCGGATCCAAGGTAGACAGTCATAGACAGCTAAACACACTCAACATTTAACATACTGACCCTTATTGAACCATCTTAAGGCACGGTTGAAGCATAATTATAGTCACCAGTGCAGCATCAGCAATCTGAAATATGCTGCTTTGTTTACATACACTGTAGATAAAGATAATTTGATAGGATAAGACCTCATAATAGAGAGAGACTCTCGCTATTATGAGGTCGTTAGCCTAGTGAAAAGTGATAGTATTTGACATGTAAATCTACAAGATAGTGACGTTAATTACTTTTGTTCCGTGGAAATTTGGAAAAACGAAATTGAAAGTTTAAACAGCTGTAGCCTTTGAAAACATGAAAAGTTCTACGTGCAACTTTCAGGAATTGTTGGAAAATCATTCACCTTCAAATTGGCAAATGTTCGCAACAAAATGTCAATCCGTTGCGAAGATATTGCATTTTATCCTGTGGGACTTTTTTATTGGTCCACCCTTATATTTATTGAACAAGTAATGAGGAAAGCCTTGGAAGGATTCACCGGTGGATTCAGAATTGGGGGTAAAACCATTAACAACCTAAGATACGCGGACGACATTGTATTACTGACTACATCACCAGAGGAGCTACAAGAATTGGTGGACAGAATTGAGAGATCTGCAAACGAGTATAGCATGAAGATTAATGCTGCAAAGACGAAGGTCATGACAAATACGGACACGGTGCTGGATATTAGAGTAATCGATGGTAGATTAGAACAGGTAGACTCTTTTGTCTATCTGGGAAGCAGAGTAACGAAAGATGCAGACTGTAATGTAGAAGTGAAGTCAAGGTTAGCCAAACAAATCAGTCATGATTAAGTTGACAAAGGTTTGGAAGAACAAGGCGATCAGCTCCAAGACAAAGATACGACTGATGAGGGCCTTAGTGTGGCCAGTGGCAACATACGGTTGTGAGACGTGGACTCTAAAGAAGGAGGAGGAAAGACTTATACAGGCTTTCGAAAACAAATGCATTAGGAAACTACTACGTATTTTATGTACAGAAATGTTGACTAATGAACGAGTTTACAAATTAGCAGGGACAAAAAGCGAGTTATTATGTCATGTCAAAACCCGGAAATTACGATATTTCGGTCACATCCTGCGACAGCAGGACAATATTGAAAATAGTGTCATGACGGGATTGGTGCAGGGTGTTCGCGGTCGCGGTAGACCTAGAATATGTTGGCTTGATAACATCACGCTGTGGACCAGTTTATCAGGAGCGGCGCTATTGCGGACTGTAAAAGATAGATCTTGCTGGAGTACTTTGGTCCACTCATGTAGCCAACCGTCGCGTAGCGACGTCGGCGTATTGACATGACATGACATTATATTTATTGTTATGCTTGAAATTACGATATCAATGCAGCGCGTAGTAATGGTGATTTGTTGATTCACCATAATATTCATTTCAGTTCGTGATTATGGATGACCCGACGTCTGGCATGGACCCAGAGTCACGCAGACAGACATGGGACATTCTACAGAGCCAGAGAAAGGACCGGACGATGCTTCTATCAACGCATTACATGGATGAAGCCGATAAACTGGGAGACCGTATAGCCATCATGTCCAACGGAGAGATACAGTGCTACGGGACACCCATGTTCCTCAAAAATAAATACGGTAATAAATTTTAAGTAGCCGTTAGTCATTATCATTCTGTCGATTACTGCAATGCATCTTCGTCATCGGTGTCGTTGATCTTTGCTCCCCACGGACTTTTATTTTAACTGGGTTGTTATTTTCTCTTTTTCCCCTTTGTCTTATGACGGTTATTTTCGCGGGATTGCTCACACTGGAAGAGCCTCTGACTATGTTGTAATGGGAGACTAAACCTGCAACTACATAAAATTATTATATAATTTTTTTTTAAAATCTTTTTTAAATGCATAGGCTATAATAAATGTATTTGTTTTTTGGTTATTGGCCTTAGTTATTGTTTCGACGTTGTTTCTGATTATTGAACGGGAGAAGGACGTCTCGGCGCCGGACGTTTTGGCGCCGGACGTTTTGGCGCTGGACGTTTTGGCGCTGGACGTTTTGGCGCTGGACGTTTTGGCGCTGGACGTCTCGGCGCCGGACGTTTTGGCGCCGGACGTTTTGGCGCTAGACGTCTCGGCGCCGGACGTTTTGGCGCCGGACGTCTCGGCGCCGGACGTTTTGGCGCCGGACGTTTTGGCGCCGGACGTTTTGGCGCTGGACGTTTTGGCGCTGGACGTTTTGGTGCCGGTGTCACGAAATAGAGTATTCCCCCGTATTAATAGCATCCCCCAAATGAAAAAAAGTCGAAAAAAACCACTTCCGCGTGGATTTATTTTTGCAAATTAATTTTCATCTGCTTTGTTTTGAACAATGACACTAACAGGTATGTTTATTCCTACTAGATAATTTGTTTTGCTTTGGTTTTATAGCACTTAAAACATTTAAAACACTTATAAACACCCGGAGACACTAAATAAATTCGAGTTGCCTTTCTATGAGCGTTGCTTAGGTCACTTAAAACAATTAGAGCCACCTTAAATTTTTATTAGAGTATAAATTTTTTAATTATACACATCATTTTCCAAAAAAGGGATAGAATGGTTTATCCTCCCCGGATAGTCTAGACCGGTTAATTCCATCCGGGGGGATAGATTAATTCATCCCCCGGATAGCTTTCAGGGGGGATAATCCTTTTCGTGTCACCGGACGTTTTTGAACCGGACTTTTATTGACGAAAATAAAATGTAGCCTATGGCTAAATGGAAGTTGGATTGATAAAACTAATTCCTGGCGTAAGTGGAAGCTGGATTTATAGAAATAACTGTTCTAGTCAATGGAAGATGGATGAAACTAAATATAAAATTAATATTGAATCTGATGGCATGTTAAATATCGTCGATAGGCCTATATAAATATAGGCTATTTATGATAACATGAATAGACGATTTTGAAGCAATGTAAAAAAACTGTAGGCTAAAACTTGTCATCAACATCATCATTAAAGTTATGTAGAACTCATTCTGCTCTCTCTACAATTAAACCGAATTAGCCTATCACTAAGAATACAAAATAATTAGTGTGCGATTTCTAAAGGCGTTGGATATCACTTGACGATTGTGAAGACGTCTACTTGTGATGTGGATAAACTGCGTGACGTAATAAAGTCTCAAATACACAAGGCCCATATGGTGAGTAATGAAGCTGAGGAGGTTACGTTCCTTCTGCCAAGTAATCAAGCCTCAGCATTCGAAAGACTCTTCGAGACGCTTGAGACAGATGGCGAAACCCTCGGCATCGTCCGTTTCGTAGTGTCGGTCACGACAATGGAAGAAGTCTTTATCAGGTCAGTATTTCCATAAGATTGTCTATATACATGATTTCTTTAGTCCAGCTGTCGCACATACTATTTGTCCCGTGTTTCATTAGAAACTAACAGAATGATGTCACATCAAACCAGGAATGGCATAGAGCTGAATAGCTCTAACACGACTTTATATAACATGATCAGACATTGTCAAACGCTGGATTATTAACTAAGTTAAGATAAAATGAGAGACACGTCGTAAAGTGTAACATTCAACGGAGCTACACGTGAGAATAATTTACAAATGTTACATGCTACGGGATATGATGTTATTATTTAGTGACATGCAATTGCTAGCACGTGCAGTCGTTCGACTGGTAGCCTAGGCTATTCGGTCAAACACCGTAACAGAAATTTTCTTATTACATTTGAGACGCACTGAATAAAACTTGGGGGAACTGTCAAATCCATTAAAGCCAATTAACCACCAAGAATCGGTAGCCTACAGCCGCAGTTTCTGATTCGTAGATCAAATCAGCAATAAATATTGTTTAGGCCTATACATGTGCGTTTTCACCACGGGAGGTAAAAAGTAACGGGGAAAAGTTAAATTCGATCAGCTGCAAACCCGGAAAACATAGCATGCGTTCATCTTTGGTACTGTACGAATACTGTTTGGCAGAAAATGTCGTTAATTAAATTTTAGGATAATATCCGAATACAGAATTGTAATTTTCGCAGATGTAGGTTAGCAGGCTAAATGACCCAGTCCCCTATTCGGCCAGAATAGCATAAAATGCCTTTGACATTGTAGAGACGAGCTGCATTGCTTTCCCTGTCTTCGCTGTGCGACGTGTGCGTCACTTTAAGGTGTAAACAGTCTCCATCTATGAAAAACGTAAAGTCCTATCCCGTTCCATGAGGAACATAGGGAGGCGCTCATCTCCATCTATGAAGCTATTATTATAATTGCCAGCACAATCATATCAATTATGTACGTTCATCTGATCCAGTTATTGCGTTGTCGGTCGCAATAGACTATAGGCTCTGAATCGTGTTGCTTATTTGAATTTTGAATTTTGAACACAGAATAAAGGATTCGTCTGCATTGAAAAGCGGATCAAATATGAATATTGCGGTCGATGTGAAAATACAAGGTAATAGTAGGCTATGTTAATGTCTTTCTCTGTGTAGGCTACTTGAAGTCTTACTCGTTTATAGCCATGTAGCGCATAAAGCACCTTACTGCATGTTCTATAATTGATCACTGTTAATCAGCCACAAGAGAAACGTGCCCTAATTAACAGCTGTCGCGATGTTAGACAGCAAATCAAGTTCTCTTCGTTGTCCAAAATTTGCACCTATGCAAACACACACGCACACACACAAGAACAGTAACAATGTGATGCATTACTCATGGATTAGCCTAGATGACACAACATTACATTGCACGACATAAGTAACATTCTGCTTCAGTAATGTAACAGTTACCACGCTTTTTTGCACTAGATGGCTTGATAATGAATTTCAGATGCTGATGTGCTCTATCGGAAAGAAACAGGATGGAAACGCCAGAATCTCCAGCTGCGTGCCATGTTCTACAAGCGATTTATTTATTCCATAAGAAACTATACACTTACATTGTCCCAGGTTCTGATTCCAGTCCTTTGCGCCATACTCGGTTGTTTAACCCTTTACGACCCGCCAAGAGACGATCATTTTCAATCTCTAACCCTTGATCTAACCCAGTTCAAAGGTCCAATCACTCCATACGAGGTTCGACCTACTAGTACTCAATCAGCGAACGCCCAGAAACTCGCATCTTGCTATGTAACGAGTGTCTCAAAGCAGAGTGAACCTGTCTTCATCAACTCCGAACCAGGATACTCAACAATGGACGCCTATCTGATAGGAATCGGGAAATATCACGAAGACCAGTACAACGGGAATTACCAGATCGGCGTTACCATAGAAGAAGAGCCAGATGGAAAGTTGAACATTACAGGATATTTCAACAACCAAGCCTACCACTCGATCGCCATCTCATTATCTTATTTGGGAAACACTTTGATGCAATGCTTTGGCAACAAAGACTACCAGATTGAAACCACCAACCACCCATTGCCAACGGACTCCTCAAAACAGACTATGAAAGGCGAACTTAGGACATTCAATTTCACGTTCTGTGTATCTTTCGGATTGGTCATCTTTTTCGCCACTCTCCTGATCTTCCTCGTCAAAGAACGAAAGTCGGGAGCCAAGCACAGCCAACTAGTGAGCGGATTCAGATCATATAATTTCTGGCTGGCAACATTTATGTGGGATTACGTCAGCTACCTCGTTCCGTGTATCCTGACCACGGTCATCATCATGAGCTTTAGCGTTGACGGTTACTGGCAGCATGCATGGTGGGTAGGCCTATGCCAGGTTTTGATGTTACCCTCAAACTCTCATTAAACGAGAGGAAGATTTAACAAACAACATAAATTACACACACTACGCACCACTTTAACCAAAAGATTATTTGTAGCCATTATTTTGTCTGCACTGTGAAACACCATCCGCTTCTCATTTCGTATTTCCATTATTTATATATTTTTTATTCCTAGATAATAAAGATGCGTAGGTCTACTAACTTCGGTGACAACAGGTTGAATACTATTGGGATCGTACTACATTATATTTCAATGATGGTCACTAATACAGTAAATTTTGATTAAATTAATTTTTATATTTTTCCATACAGTGGATGTAGACCTATAGAAGAAACCAAATATGTGCGAGTTCGCAGAAGAGACGATGGAACGAAAGGAACATCTAAACGAATATCAAGGCTTAGGCCTATTATTTGAGAATAAAAGGATGAAGGGCGAAAATGTAATTCATTATAAGAACGTAAAGTAGAAGAGGAATAACCGTAATCGTAACCTCAAAATGTCTAAAGCGCCACTCGAAACCCAAGCGCTTGGGTTTCGAGTGGCGCTTTAGACATTTTGAGGTGGCACCCCGTCATAATAGCCCGGTCAAAACAGCCCCGTCAAAACAGCCCCGTCATAATCGCCCAACGACAAAACAGCCCCGTCAAAATCGCCCAGCGACAAAACAGCCCCGTCAAAATAGCCCCGTCAGAACAGCCCGGGGCTATTTTGTCGGGGACCGACAAAGTCGCGGAATAACACGATTTTCGTGAAAAAATAGACCGACGAAATTAACGTCTTTTTAAGGAAGCCGTTTTTTCGCCGAATTGATGAAAATAATGTTTGTAGCCTAAAGTTTAAGATGACTTCCGGAAATGATCGCGTTAGTAAAAGAACTTCGCGTTTTATCATACATCCAGCTTCTATTTAAAATCGTCAATCCAGCCTGTATTTCAGATCTATAAAACTTTAATCCAGCTTCGATTTCTCAAGCGTTTGATCATCCATCCAGTTTCTATTTGAAATATAAATACCTTCATCCCGCTTCCATTTCTTAAGCGTTTTACCATTCATTCAGTTTCTATTTAAGATCTGTAAAATCTTCATTCAGCTTCGATATCTCAAGCGTTTTATCATCCATCCAGCTTCTATTTAAAATATGTTTACCTTCGTCCCACTTCCATTTCTCAAGCGTTTTATCATGCATCCAGCTTCTATTTAGGATCTATAAATTCTTCATCCAGCTTCGATTTCTCAAGCGCTTGATCATCCGTCCAGTTTCTATTTGAAATATAAATACCTTCATCCCGCTTCCATTTCTTAAGCGTTTTACCATTCATTCAGTTTCTATTTAAGATCTGTAACATCTTCATTCAGCTTCGATATCTCAAGCGTTTTATCATCCATCCAGCTTCTATTTAAAATATGTTTACCTTCATCTCACTTCCATTTCTCAAGCGTTTTATCAGGCATCCAGCTTCTTTTTAGGATCTATAAATTCTTCATCCAGCTTCGATTTCTCAAGCGCTTGATCATCCGTCCAGTTTCCATTTAAAATTAAAATACCTTCTTCCCGCTTCCATTTCTTAAGCGTTTTATCATTCATCCAGCTTCTATTTAAGATCTATAAAACCTTCGTCCAGCTTCGATTTTTCAAGCGTTTGATCATCCATCCCACTTCTATTTAAAATATAATTACCTTCATCCCGCTTCCATTTCTTTAGCGTTTTATCATTCATTTAGCTTCTATTTAAGATCTATAAAACCTTCATCCAGCTCCGATTAATAATTAGGCCTAGATCCTTTTTTAAAAATTGATCTAGATAAAACGCTTCAGAAAATTTAATGGTAGCTGGATGAAGGTTTTATAGATCTCAGATAGAAGGTTGATGAATGATAAAAAGCTCAAGAAATGGAAGCTGGATGAATGTTTTTATATGTCTGAAATAGTTGTCCGTGTCGTCTATGACTGGACTGTTTTCGCGGAACTGTTTACATGGGCTGTTTTAACGGGGCTATTTTGACGGGGTTATTTTGACGGAGCTATTTTGTCGGGAACTGAATATTTCTGGGCTGTTTTGTCCTTGGGCGATTATGACGGGGCTATTTTGTCGCTGAGCGATTATGACGGGGCTGTTTTGACGGGGCTGTTTTGACGGGGCTATTATGACGGGTCACCGCGCGGGACACCAGCTGATTCACAAGCGCTGCGTTGAGTCAAAAGGGTTGTCCGTAAGAGTAGTCCATGGTGGTCCGGGTCGACTTACCGTAGGTTCAGAGGGGCTTGGAAAAGGAGATGAATAACAAAGATTAGGAGGAGAGAAAGAGAAACGTGAAGCGAGTAAGGAGAAGGAGTAAAACGAGACTCAAAATAAGAATGAGAATGGTGAATTGGTTGTTAGGAAACGAATGCGGTGAGGGTGGAAACGAAGCCGAAGAATAGGCGAAAGAGAAATGTATTCATCATATTGGCGAGAAGAATAAAACCTATGTGAACGATGAAAATTAGAAAGAGAAAAGTAGCAATCATTCACAAAGAAGAAGAGAGAATAGTGGACAGAAAAATTAGTTATCAGATAATATATAAATAATATCAGATTTACCTTGCTTTTGCGGTGAGTAGCCTATTCAATTCTCTTAGCCTACTTCTGACTCAGCGGATCGGATAGCGAAGGGTTATTTATGAAATCCTTGAACGCTGCATTTTTTCTTTTTGTCTAAAGTGTATTAATTGCAGGGTAATCTTGATTGGCTTATTGATATACGGTTTTTCCATGTTGCCCTTTACTTACTTGATGTCACTCCTTTTCGGAGAAGCGTCTGTCGGATTCGTCTGGTTTTTCGCCATCTGCATCATTACAGGTGAGAAGCCGTAGTTGCTTAAATCCATTAGGTCTATGCCTTCTTGCAAATGTTTCTGAACTGAATCGCGCTCTCTGATTTATTTTAAATATATCGTTAATTGGATCGCTACAGAAAAATACTTGCTAAACTAATTTAGCGCATTTTGAAAGTAGCCTAATGTTTCGTATAGAAATCGCAACATCGCACATTGAAAAGAGGGAAGTTCGCAAATAATATTATAGACCAATATTATTGCCGGGCCCGAAACAATAAGCATTAGGCCTACGCCACATTTTAGCGCCGACATGGACGCTTCTACGAGAGTCACGCAGCCGAAAGGTTGACTGATTTTCAGCTCTTAAATCGTGCAGACGTGTATTTCAATAAACAGGCTGATGGTTTTTTTAGGAACAGTATCGACTTTCGTTATTTTCGTACAAACAATACTGCTGTCTCAAAGTACTTTACAAACACTTGAATGGATATTCCTCGCCTTGTTTCCCACTTACTGCTTCAACGCGGTTCTTCAGAACATCTACAGAAACTACATCCGACATATTGAGTGCAGCAGTCAAAAGACCCGTGGAGAGGAACTCACATATTTCTGCACAATCTTGAAACATATGAATCTGACGAATTCTTGTTGTCCAGGTAATGTACAGTAAGCTTAGATGTTTTGTGGAATATTTAAAAGCCACTCACTATGTATTACTTTCATGTCTTTTAACGACGTATTTACGAAAATGTATGCACGTAGGGCCCAATATGTAGGCTCTGCTAGTATGTTCGTAGGCTATTATTATTGCATCGATAATTATGGTTGACAGCTATTAGTCTACACGGTGTTTATTTGAATGCATCAGGCCTTGGGAAGGAATGTGAATAGAAAGAAGTTCAATGTGTATCAATATTTCTTTAATTCCATGTCGGTAGATTATTATTTTATGAAATATGCGACTTTCTAAACAATATATTCTCGCATGTTGTTCCGTTCTCTGTCTCTGTCTGAGAACAGCCAGTGAGTCACTGATAATAGTTCATAAACACAGCTGTTTAATGTGCAAGCATGTGCTGTAAGCCTACTTTTACAAAGAAACTGGTTTTGGATTTAAGGCAACTGCGGCGAAGAGTGCGCAATTGCCGACAACTACCTGTCGTGGACATCGCCTGGAGTTGGACTTCCTTTGGTCTTCATGGGCTTTCAGGGCGTCGTTTTCTTCCTCATTCTCTACATCATCGAAGCCGACATCATTGGACGTCTACATAAAGCATTGGCCCCGAACCGAGTGAGTCAAGCCATGCTCACTGAGATGAATGCTGAGTACGGTGGAAAGACTGGAGAAGAATCGGATGTGTTAGCTGAGCGACAACGTATCAATTCGACTTCTATACAAGAACTTATCAAGACGGACCCAGTCGTCCTCCAAGAGCTGACGAAGCTGTATGATAACTTGGTGGCGGTTAACCAGTTGAGTATCGGAGTCTCTCCCAAGGAATGCTTCGGTCTCCTGGGAGTCAACGGAGCCGGAAAGACGACCGTCTTCAAGATGCTGACCGGAGAAATCCGACCATCCTTCGGAAGCGCCTATGTTGCTGGGAAAAGCGTTGAAGATGACATTGCAGAGGTGCGTCAGAAGATCGGTTACTGTCCGCAGTTTAACACCATCATCGACCAACTGACTGTTCACGAGACGCTCTGGATGTACGCATGCGCACATGGGATTCCAGCTAAGGTCCGACAAGAGGTCATCGACCGACTCATTGAACGTCTGACGCTCAAACCATACACCGACAAACAGGCGGGAAAACTCAGGTGATTTCGAATTAACTGTGTTTGAATTCAAGTACCTAATGAGACATACGCTTATGACTAGTTAGATATAATTACTTTACAGTCCCTTAACTGTTCAGTTAAGCACCGATTGCAAATGCCGAATGCATCGACCGACTCATTGAACATCTGACGCTCAAACCATACACCGACAAACTTGCTGGAAAGCTCAGGTTATAACTGAATTGGCTAATTAACAAATATGTGATTCTTTTGATTGCGATAATTATTATTGTGTTGAGATTCTTGTGGTCTCAACTTGCAAAATCTGAATACTCGGATTTTTATACTTTGCTGGCCTTTAACGTTAACCCGTTGGAGGTGAGGTGGGGTTTGTCACACCCAAGAGGTATTCTACTTTAATTTTTGTGTGGAAAACGTCAAACCAGCTTGGATTATTTTTTTCTACCTTTGTGAATATGAAATACGGACACTTTACCAAAATTTCAGGAATTTTGAACGAACAGTTTTTTTTGTTTTAATGTATATTTGAAGGAAATTGCGCTTTTTCGTCTACAAACGGAACGTACACGGGCAAACTAGACAATTGATGGGTTCACCTTCTGGCCATCTAATAAGGATTGAAAACAGATATGTGTTCGTGATAATCGCCTGTTTAGTTGATAATTGATCATAGAAGAATAGTTTAACTCAAATTAATGTTTACCATTTGATATCGCGACTTGAAAAGAAAAAAAATGTGTTGGGGTTTGTCAGACCCCACCTCACCTCTAACGTTACAATACGTCACCTCACCTCCAAAGGGTTAACCCTGCTTGACTCTTTCATACCCTACTTTTATTTCGCGTTGGTAGGGCCTGCGCCTACTCTTTTCACCTTGCATCGACTTTAGTTACTTTACCATACAGTATTACATTGCATTGTGATGATTGCCATAGAATAGTAGAACTGAAAACTTGCCGTACATCGTGTTTCTCTATTAGCGGTGGCAACAAGCGTAAGTTATGTGTGGCCGTTGCGTTGATGGGAAATCCGACGGTCGTCTTCCTCGATGAACCGACAACGGGCGTCGATCCAGAAGCCAGAAGACACGTCTGGAATACTTTGGCCGCTGCAAGAAACACCGGCGCCACCATCATACTCACGTCGCACAGGTAGCCTACAACCACACGCGTCCGCCTAATGTCGCTTCTACTCAAAGCCTCAAAATGACTGAAAATCAAAACTAATTTATGGATTTTTAATTCACGAATTAATCTATCGAGTCATCGGTCTATGTAGTATTTTATCAGGTTATGTATTAAAAGACACAAACATGCATTCATAAATACTTGCATACATCTAGGCAGAGATCTATTCACACACATTTAAATAATTTAAATTGTACCGTGTCATTAATATCGAACCGATTAGGATATTGCAGATTAGCGAATTTTTGTTTAAATATAATTTATAATCAGTTACAAAGGGTCTTCAATTACTATTTAACTGCTACTATCCCAGTCACATAGCCTGTAAGGGTGTAGGTTCTGCTGCCAATGTAGCGTACGAGTGGTTGCCGCACTCGCCACAACTAATTCACGGATGCTTTCATTCATATGCGCCGGTGTAAAGGTTTCAAATTACCCCCTCCTAAACATTACCCCTCTGCAAACTGTAATTTGCATCAATCATCGCATTTATTGCACTAAAATATCAGAAAAATTATCCCGCTTCTTGTTTTGGTCTGAAGATTTTCATACGTCATCCCACTTCGTGGTGTGTTATCAATATTGTCATCTGTAACTAAAATACTAAATCGCTGCTAAAGTTACATGGAGAAATGGCTTCGAGTCTATTATTTTTTCCCGGTGACTAGGTTATCGGTATAATTTGCTTGCTTTCAACCTGTCGCTCAAGACCTATGTTTTTTAGCCATGGCTGGGCCTGGAGCGCCTCTGAGTTTACCTCTTTAAAGGTCGCTATATACATTTTAAAAATGAACGAGTGAATTGCAACTTTATGTCTCTTGTTATCTTGTTTTACAAGCATGGAAGAATGCGAAGCCATCTGTACTCGGATGGGAATCCTTGTCAACGGACGCTTCCTCTGCCTTGGGAGCCTCCAGCATCTCAGGGATAAGTTCAGCGATGGATATACACTCGTCATCAAACTCCAGCGCTCAACCGACACCAATAAACCAGAGGAGCTTCAGGAACGGATTGAGAAACTGAAGACTTTCATCAGCAAGAAATTCCCAGACAGCGTCCTTAAAGACCAACACGAGAACCTTCTTAACTACCAAATCAAGACGCGAAGTTTTAAGTGGTCTGAAATTTTCAGGATCACGGAGAAGGCGAAGGTGAAGTACGAGATCGAGGACTATTCGGTGGGACAGACGACTCTCGAGCAGATCTTTATCGCATTTGCTCGTCAGCAGCGAGGACCACGGGAAATTGCCAAGAAGAAGAGATGCCTTGGACTTTGCTAGAGAGACACCTCATCAAATTCTACTAGGCTATTCCCAAAGTGTGCCCTTTATTGATCAAGTTTTTACATTGTGAGACAATAATTATAAACATGAGCAGATAAAACAACTGTACCGATTACAATACTCATGTAATGCTTACATATTCTTTCAATAAATTATTTCGTGAGCGTCGCAGCACATCAAGAAACTTTATTTTACGCTTAATTCTAGCAGAAAACTGTCCTCAGTTCACCGTCTCAATTAGTGCACGTAACTAGGTATCACCGTGTAATATAACCCTACCCCACCCTTGCAAGGCGTGGGTGTGTGCTGGGTGGTGGACGTGTGTTCCTGGTGAGTGGGGTACTCTGTTTAGTTGCAATGTATTTTAAAATGCGATCATCGTTCAAACTTTTATTATGCTTATTATTATAATTATTGTGAATCCGCAGGGGTTTCTGCAACGAATAGTTCATACGGCAAGAGGCGCTTTATAAATGTCGTGATACGATAGCCTACGGTACAATACAAATATAGGGATGCGGTCCACTTGTCCCCAAGGTCTCTCCATGAATGGGCCTCACTAGGGCCTCCATAAAGTACGTCACGCTCCAGGGGGGGCAGGGGTGTAAGAAAGTGTGACAGCTTGTGACAGGGGGTCAGGCCATGTGTGACGTCACACATTTTTAAAATGATATGTATTATATAATTGTCTAGTCTAGTTTTTGCAATTTTTTTCCAAATTCAATCTACCCTGAGTTACTGCTTCAATGAATAACTGTGACAACTGTTGACAATTAACTATTCTACTATTAAAGTCATTTTAATAATGTGATAGTTCTTTTAAGTGGAAACTTTACAGTTTAATAGTGAAGTGTGTTTTAGATTAAATTTGAATAAGGTTTTAATTACAAAAAAATTCGAAAGTGCGACCTACTTTAGGAGGGGGGTCCGATAAAGTGTGACGTACTTTAAGGGGGGTCCGAGAAAGTGTGACAGTTTGTGACAGGGGGAGGGGGTCAAAAATGGTCAAAAATAGCGTGACGTACTTTATGGACGGCCCCCTATCTGACTATAATTATATTCTTTGAGTAAGCCGGATATTGTTTTTTAGAAGAGTGGTAAAGTGGAATTTACATTTTAGAAGCACAATGTCAAAAATTTAATTAGCTACTGCAATCTAACGAAAGAATCATAGTAGAAGCGTTTAAATTGCCATTACATCTGTTAGAAATGTGCGAAGAATCCAACTGACCCCTGGCAAATCGTCAGGCGAGCCGTGGGGTCGCGACCCACAAGTTGAGAAGCGCTGATCTAATATGCAAGGTTTCAGACTTTCAGGTCAATGTCTGCGAGACTGATGGCGTGCATTCTAGATAAACATGGTAATTCAACCGCTACATTCTACTTTCTAGAAATGCTCTTGCATAAACTGCAACTATTACGTCAGCTACTTAACCATGTCATTAAATCGGCTGACTGCTCGCTATAGAAACACCTGAATAAAGAAATGACGTCATAAAACTATGGAAACATCAAATTAAAGAAATGACGTAATAAAACTATGGACATAATTATAAACCGTCCCCAGGGATAAAGTTCTTATACGTAGTTCACGTGGAAGAAT
Source organism: Lumbricus rubellus (assembly GCA_945859605.1). Taxonomy (NCBI): domain Eukaryota; kingdom Metazoa; phylum Annelida; class Clitellata; order Crassiclitellata; family Lumbricidae; genus Lumbricus; species Lumbricus rubellus. The sequence goes on along the minus strand of OX243814.1, from coordinate 8,945,405 downwards.
TCAACTTTGCTGCTGATATAATTATTATATGACTATGGGTCTTTAACAAAGCTGATTAGTTTAAGTTGTATTTCGCATTTACTTCGCTAAGATTTGCTACAGCTATACTTTGAAGCAGAAGTGAAATCATTTCAACGTTTTTCGTGCAAAGTTGCACGAAAGTCTTGTGTGCGGACAATCGTTTAAAACCTGGATTCTTGATTTTCTCAGAAAGTGTTTCAACGCCGCCATGTCAGAACCGAGTGAAGTCCCGCAGAAACATGGAGGAAATGCGTATGTTTTCATCATAACATTAGGATAACAAACTTTTATCATTTTGGTTGATGAGTTTATTATAATAGCAGTCTTAATGTGTACTATTTGTATGCCTCAACTGGTCCAGCTACTCACTTCGTCGTTTATTGTTCGTTGACTACAAACTCTCTTTATTAGCCATTCACTTTACAAATATTCGATAAGGACACTAAGTTTGATCCAGATTCTTGCCATTCATCGACCAACGAATATCCACGACATATTGCATTATAACCTACATTATTATACGTCATAGACAGAGAGAAAGGTGCTTTAGACATTATTTAGACAAGCCGAAAGATACAATCATACACAAACTGATAGATAAATAGATAGACGTAGGAATAAATAAGGGGATTCACAATAAGGCTGCAAAAACAGATGATAATGGTAATGGTGATGGTGGTGATGATGATGATGATAACGAGTAGTCATCATTACTACCACCACCACCATTGCCACTCGCACCACCACCATCATCTGAAATATTTGTTCAACCGAAGTAGTCCTACCCCGCTTTCGTAGCCGTTTCACGAATATCGCGTTGCTGTACATAATGCATTATGTACCCTCACGGAAACTGAGACACTGAGGTGATTTTTATTACGTTAAGCACATAATAATATGACGATGATTTTAAATGCCACATATAATAAGAGAGACGGTGTTGAATTATGAAAAGGGAATAAGTCTTCACAGCTATGTGAAGCTGGTGAATATTGTTGTGTTACAGGAAGTGGAGACAGTTCTGGTTGCTGCTCTGGAAGAACTGGTTGCTTCAGAAGAAGAAGAACATAAAAACTGCCTTCATCGTTTTATTTCCCATCTTCGTTGCTTCGTCACAAGTTGCGTTCCGAGAAATAATCCCTTCCGGTGAAATGATAAACGCAAGGACCTTCAAGAGTCTCCCTATTTTTTCGAAATTGACAAATGTGAACAATAGTTTCGGAGAAGATGAACATTTCGCCACTAAGTCAAAGCTCGTTTACGCTCCTAACACAAAGCTCGTGACGAGAATTGTCAACAGAACGGCGAACTTAAGGGGCCAGAAGATTTCAACAGCAGGTACGTCTTATTCATATAGCGTGGGTTAAAAACTTAAAGTGCGCATAATTACATTGGCAATAATTGGGGCGCCTGACGTGTTTGTGAGAACTGTGTTGCTCGAGTTAAAGTTTCCATGGTCAAAGAAATCTTCGTTTCCCTGCTCTGGGTGCATTAGACCAGTTGTTCTTTTTCGCATGCTGGCTCTTGTTTTTCAATGTTATGACCATCAACACCAAACAGACGCCTTTACAGTTACGTGTAATAGACCCTACATTTGGGTAGTCATTTATTTTCTTCAGTAGGCGTAAAGGTATACGCAATTGCGAATACAAATCAGGCGTGTGAAGTAAACCTCAGCCAGTGAATGTAATTCATCATTGCTACAGGTCCGACCCTCATGTGGTCTGATGGTAGTGAACTGCAGTACACTCGCTGGGCCCCAGGAGAACCAACCGAATCGGACATGACTCAACCTAAACAATGCGTGAACATGAACGCGGTAGATTTTCCAGGAATGTGGAACGATCGTCCGTGCAACCAGCTCGCGCCGTACGTCTGTAAAACGACGCTAAGAGGTCAGCTTTCCTTTCAGGGCGTTTATTTCTAAAAGCATAATAAATTAATAATTAATTATTAGACTCGAGCTTGGATTCTACAAATAGACGCTATTGAATAAAGGGCTATAGGCCTACTTCAAACTTTGTGACTGCTTTTGTAAAATTGCATTTAAATTTGTTATGTTTGCTTGTTTGTATGTGCACTTGTTATGGGGGTGTAGACGGTGACCGGACAAAACCCCCCTGGACATAAACCCCCCCGGACACAAACCCCCCGGACAAAACCCCCCCGGACAAAACCCCCCTGATTTAGCCTAGGACATTAACCCCCCGGACAATTCCCCCCCTTTGCTGCGCGAAGTGCAGGTAGGCCTACAATATGCTTAAACTTAGGCTAATTATCCAGTTCCCCGTGCTGTGTCAACTAATTAGTGTCATACGGGTAAACACCTGTCGCTGTCATTCAGGCGTGAACTTATAACTTGTTAGTGTCATTCAGTCACTCCGATATGAAGCTACTACCTGTTGGTGTAATCTAGGACAGCATGAATCGTTGTCAGTAATCCAGCTTCCATTTAAGAAAGAGTTTTT
>OX243814.1:8637916-8937916 GCA_945859605.1 Lumbricus rubellus | reverse complement strand
ATTTTAGCTCTTGCAGTAACGAGCTTAGAAATTTTAACTAAAATATTGTCGGACTTAGAAATTTCAATCTTGTATTGTGTCAGGCTTAGAAAATTTGGTCTTCTAGTGTGTCGGACTTACAAAATTTTGGCTCTTGCAATTTTGGCCTTAGAAGTTTTAGCTTGTAGTGTGACGAACTTAGGCATATTTATCTAAAATCTTGAATTTTTTACCTAAAATTTTGCCAAACCTAGAAAATTTTAGCTCTTGTAAGAAAATTTTATTATTGTAGTGTGTTGGACTTAGAAATTTGATCTTGCAGTGTGTTGAACTTAGAAAATTTTGGACTTGTTGTGTGTTGGACTTACAAATTGTTCATTCAGTGTGTTGAACTTAGAAAATGTCAAGCGTATAATGTGTTCGAACTTAAAAATTTTGATCTTGCAGTGTGTTGAACTTAGAAAATTTCAATCTTGTAGTGTGTCAGGCTTAGAAATTGCTCATTCAGTGTGTTCGAGCTTAGAAAATTTCGATCGAGCAGTGTATAAGTCTTAGAACGTTTGATTGTGTAAGAAATTTTAGCTCTTGCAGTGTACTGAACTTAGAAAATTTCAATCGTACAATGCGTTCGGGCTTAGAAATTTTGATCTTGCAGTGTGTGGAACTTAGAAAATTTCAATATTGCTGTGTGTCGGACTTAGAAATTGTTCATTCAGTGTGTTGAACTTAGAAAATTTCAATCGTACAGCGTGCTAGACTTAGCAATTTTGATCTTGCAGTGTGTTGGACTTAGAAAACTTCGAACTTGTAGTGTGTCTGACTTATACAATTTTGTTCTTGTAGTGTTTCGAACTTAGAAATTGTTCATTCAGTGTGTTGAACTTAGAAAATTTCAATCGTACAGCGTGCTGGACTTAGAAATTTTGATCTTGCAGTGTGTTGGACTTAGAAAATTTTGAACTTGTAGTGTGTCTGACTTATACAATTTTGTTCTTGTAGTGTTTCGGACTTGGAAATTTCTCCGGTCAGTGTTGTCGAACTTATAAATTTTTCATTCTGTGTGTTGAACTTAGAAATTTTCGAACGTGTTGTGTGTAAGTCTTAGAAATTTTGATCTTGTAGTGTGTCGAACTTAGAAAATGTTTCATCTCGCGGGCACAGACGTGTTAGCATAGTTGTGTAGACATACAGGACTTGTAATTTTCGCATCTTTTCAAAGTAAGACATGAACTTTTGCAATGCATGGTGAGCGAAGTAAGTGACGAGAATTGGTGCGTAGAGAGCATATTTTTTAATTTTAAGGAATCAAAGTATATTTGTAGAAACAAAGGCATGCAGTATTTGTGAAATACCATCAAATTTTGGTAAAGTACGTTTAATGACGAGCGAAGAAATGCAACTTAGGCTTAGAAAGGAGGTCGTCCGTGTGGGAAGGGTCGCCCGCCGCCACCGCCACCGCTGCGCACGAAGGTGCTGTCGGACGATTTTGAACGGTGAAAATTTTGGACTTAGCGTTTTCAGAGTTGACGAGTGCAGATTTATGCTGAGTTGTGTGCGCCTGCTAACCCTAATACTCATTGCAAGTTGTCGCTCGTAAGCCTAATTCGTGTTTCTTTGTGTGTTAATTTTCGTACTTTACTAAAATTGATGACACAGCACAATTATTGAACGCCTTGTTTTCACAAAGTTTAAGAATTGGACTCCCTCCCCACCCCTGGAAATCACCAACTTAACACTCTCACACCTAAACAGGCGTGTAGCTTGCTGCTTGTAAGCCTAAGTTGCATTTCTTCGCTCGTCATTATACGTACTTTACCAAAATTTTATGGTATTTCACAAATACTGCATGTTTCCACAAACTTAAGAATATGTACTTCTCTCCCACCCCTTTACTTCACCAACTTAACACATTCAATCCTAAAAAGTTTTCTAATGTGTTGTTTGAACCTCTAAGTTGTATTACTTCGCTCACCATTGCTCGAAATTTATCAAAATTTGTTTGGCATGTCGCAAAGATTATATACTTTGATTCCTTAAAATTAAAAAATATGCTCCCCACGCACCAATTCTCGTCACTTACTTCGCTCACCATGCATTGCAAAAGTTCGTGTCTTACTTTGAAAAGATGCGAAAATTACAAGTCCTGTATGTCTACACAACTATGCTAACACGTCTGTGCCCGCGAGATGAAACATTTTCTAAGTTCGACACACTACAAGATCAAAATTTCTAAGACTTACACACAACACGTTCGAAAATTTCTAAGTTCAACACACAGAATGAAAAATTTATAAGTTCGACAACACTGACCGGAGAAATTTCCAAGTCCGAAACACTACAAGAACAAAATTGTATAAGTCAGACACACTACAAGTTCAAAATTTTCTAAGTCCAACACACTGCAAGATCAAAATTTCTAAGTCCAGCACGCTGTACGATTGAAATTTTCTAAGTTCAACACACTGAATGAACAATTTCTAAGTTCGAAACACTACAAGAACAAAATTGTATAAGTCAGACACACTACAAGTTCGAAGTTTTCTAAGTCCAACACACTGCAAGATCAAAATTGCTAAGTCTAGCACGCTGTACGATTGAAATTTTCTAAGTTCAACACACTGAATGAACAATTTCTAAGTCCGACACACAGCAATATTGAAATTTTCTAAGTTCCACACACTGCAAGATCAAAATTTCTAAGCCCGAACGCATTGTACGAATGAAATTTTCTAAGTTCAGTACACTGCAAGAGCTAAAATTTCTTACACAATCAAACGTTCTAAGACTTATACACTGCTCGATCGAAATTTTCTAAGCTCGAACACACTGAATGAGCAATTTCTAAGCCTGACACACTACAAGATTGAAATTTTCTAAGTTCAACACACTGCAAGATCAAAATTTTTATGTTCGAACACATTATACGCTTGACATTTTCTAAGTTCAACACACTGAATGAACAATTTGTAAGTCCAACACACAACAAGTCCAAAATTTTCTAAGTTCAACACACTGCAAGATCAAATTTCTAAGTCCAACACACTACAATAATAAAATTTTCTTACAAGAGCTAAAATTTTCTAGGTTTGGCAAAATTTTAGGTAAAAAATTCAAGATTTTAGATAAATATGCCTAAGTTCGTCACACTACAAGCTAAAACTTCTAAGGCCAAAATTGCAAGAGCCAAAATTTTGTAAGTCCGACACACTAGAAGACCAAATTTTCTAAGCCTGACACAATACAAGATTGAAATTTCTAAGTCCGACAATATTTTAGTTAAAATTTCTAAGCTCGTTACTGCAAGAGCTAAAATTTTCTATGTTTGATAAAATTTTAGTTAAAAAATTCAAGATTTTAGTGAAAAATTTCTAAGTATGTCACACAACAAACCAAAATTGTTGAAGTTCATAAAGATTTTAATGAAAAGATTCTAAGTTCGTCACACTACAAGCCAAAATTTCTAAGTCCAACGCTGCAAGAAGCAAAATTTCTAAGTTCAACACACAGCAAGTCCGAAATTTCAAAGTGCAACGAGATTTTAGTTAAAATTTCTACGTTCAACACGCAGCAAGCCAAAATTTTCTACGTTCTTCAAGATTTTAGTGAAAAATTTCTAAGTACATCACACTACAAGTCAAAATTTTTGAAGTTCAACACATTGAATGAACAATTTTTAAGTACTTCACACTACAAGCCAAAATTTTCGAAGTTCATCAAGATTTTAATGAAAAGATTCTAAGTTCGTCACACTACAAGCCAAAATTTTCTACGTTCTTCAAGATTTTAGCGAAAAATTTCTAAGTAGATCACACTACAAGTCAAAATTTTCGAAGTCCAACACACTGCAAGAGCTGCAATTTCTAAGCCTGACACACTACAAGATTGAAATTTTCTAAGTTCAACACACTGCAAGATCAAAATTTTTAAGTTCGAACACATTATACGCTTGACATTTTCTAAGTTCAACACACTGAATGAACAATTTGTAAGTCCAACACACAACAAGCCACAATTTTCGAAGTTCAACACACTGCAAGAGCTAAAATTTCTAAGTTCAACACACTACAAGACAAAATTTTCGAAGTTCCTCAAGATTTTAGTTTAAAATTATGTTGGATAATGAGAAGGCGCTTGAGGAGGTGTAGGAGGTTGAAGGGCGTACGAATAGGATTGAGAGAGGAGGTTGAGAAGGAGGATGAGGAGGTGATGTTGGAGAGAGAAAGGAGATAAATTTGTGCGCAGAGGTTTGGAATTGAGGGTTGGTGGGTGTTGAGAATTGCTATAGCGGGGAGAGGCCGTCCCTAGGTGTTCTCGACTCCTTATTGGTCGGTTTCTAGATTTCTCGCTTTTTGGTTGGTTGACACTTAGGTGAAAACATCTAGTTTTGGGTGGGGAAAGTGGAATGGAGGATTGGAGGGTGAGGTTGAAGACTGTGGTGGGAGAGATTGCATACTTAGGGTTTCGCGCTTGCCGATTGGCCTGGTGTTAGGGCTCGCCGCTTCCTGTTTGTGTGATTCTTATGCATATAATGCAAATTTGCATGTGTGGAGGGGTGGACTGGAGGGTTGGAGGGTGAGGTTAGATGTTGTATAAGGAGGAAGAGAGGGAAAGGAGGTGCAGAGGAAGAGAGGGGAAAGGAGGAGGAGGGTAAGAATGTGTATAAGAATATGTGATGGGTGCGAATAAGAATGGCCAATACTTTGTTGTGGCATTTATGGCTGTGATATAGCAATGCGTATGCAGCAATGTGTGTTGCTGTCCAAGTGACGCATACACAGATGTGTGCGATCAAAGGGTGTGTGTTCAGACAGCCGTCTTTGCATTAAACGATTGATGATTTCAATAGACCACTCGACCAGTGCCCGGCGCGAGACGTAAGACCGTTATGTTTGACAGATGTTTGTTGTTATGTGTTTGACTGACTCGTCTGTCGGCCGCTTCTTTGATGCGTGCGGCATCCTATCGTGTGTAATTATTTTGACGTGTGCCGTATACAATACAAAAGATAGACAGACAGACAGACAGACAGATAGACAGACAGACAGACAGACAGATAGACAGACAGACGGACAGACGCATTACCGATGCCGCGTTCCCGGGGCGGGGTGGAGCGGACCCTGTACCGCTGCTAATTAGGGTTAACTAATTACTATTACTAATATAATTACCTAATTAATATTACCTAATTAATATACTAATTAATATACTAATTAGTATGACCTAATTATATTGGCCTAATTACCCTAATTAATATGACCTAATTATTATAATGAACTAATTACCCTAATTAATATGACCTAATTAGTATGACGTCACTGGTCACGTGATAATTGATGGTTAAATATCCCTTTTACCCCTACTTGTGTGAATGCGGGAGGGTCGGTGTAGGGCGAGATGTAGGGTGGAATCCGCAGCAGGGTGGACCGGTTGGAACGAAAACCATAATTTAGGGTAACGACGAAGGTACACCCAGAGGGGCTTACGTTGAATTCAGCACGCACATAAAAATTTTCAGCGACATTCATTTCAGCGACCTCAATTCGCCGCCGCACATCACAGCGCATATTCAATTCGGCGACCTTCATTTCAGCGACCTCAATTCGCCGCCGCACATCACAGCGCATATTCAATTGGCGACCTTCATTTCATCGACCTCAATTCGCCGCCGCACATCACAGCGCATATTCAAATCGGCGACTTTCATTTCAGCGACCTCAATTCGCCGCCGCACATCACAGCGCATATTCAATTCGGCGACCTTCATTTCAGCGCCTACTCAATTCGCCGCCACACATCACAGCGCATATACAATTCGCCGACCTTCATTTTAGCGCTGCTGCAAAAGGACGTTGCTTTAGGCATAAACCGTGCGCAAACAAAATGTTTTATTGATAATAACATCAATGCAAAATCAAAGCAAAAACAGTTGTGGATCTTCGTCAGCTCAATTCAGTATAATTTTTTAATCGAACTTCAAAGCTAAATTGTTCTTAATAAGGCTGGCTCAATTCATTACTATTTTATTATAGGCCTAACCAGGGCCGTAGCAACGATGAACGTGGCCCCCTCCGAGCATAATGTCCCCGAAATTTCTGACGACCTTTTTTTTTGTCATTCGGCCAAAATCTCGGGAAAATTTAATCAATTCGCAGTCCGAAAAAGTTGATGACCTTTTTTAAAAAGTCATTTCATTCTTTTTTAGGACTTTTAGGGGCCCCTTCTTTGCGGGGGCCCCCTTCGGTCGGAGGGTACGGAGGACGGTCGCTACGCCTCTGGGCCTAACTTCAAAGCCAAATTCTTCTTAATAAGGCTGGTGGTAGCCTACGCCTATAAAACCTGTCCAGTGTCCACGAACCGAAATGAGGACACATTCAAGTATTTTTGTATACAGCGTTTAGATGTCTCTCGAATACGTTAAGAGTAGCAAGGGCCGTGATCTTCTGTTCGTCGATGGATTCACCTTTCGGAAGGAGAAAATTATCAAGACGAGGACAATCTGGAAGTGCACGGAAGGCGACCGGGTTCAGTGTCGCGGCCGTTGTCATACGGTTGGAGAGGAGATTGTGAAGGTCTCTACTCCGCGCAATCCTGTTCCTGACGTCGCGACCATCGAGGCCAGGAAAGTAATGGCGAAGGTGAAAGAACGTGCTCTCGCGTCCCAGGAACCTAGTCACCAGATTGTAGCCAGTGTTTCTGGTGAAATGGGCTCATCTGTGGCAGCCCAACTACCAACAAATTGGCACATAAATTTGAGGCCGCAATCCATCATGACCGACTTCGAGCACGCTGCGCTCTTGGCGTTCAGATGTGTTTTCCCCGACGCGGAACAGCACGGATGCTTTTCCCACTTCAGCCAATGTCTTTGGCGACGCGTTCAACAGACCACATCTTGCAGGAAATGTACACAACTGATCCAGATTTTGCCTTTCCATTCCGGATGCTGGCAGCACTAGCTTTCATTCCGCTCGTTGACATTGTCCCAGCCTTTGAACAGCTTCTGGACTCACCGTTTTACCAGCAGCACGAAGCTGTAGTTCGCGACCTCGCAAATTACTTCGAGGACACATGGATTAGCAGACCTAACAGACGTGGAGGCAGAGCAGAACCACTATTTCCACACTCCACTTGGAATTGTGTTGATGCTGTTTATGGTGACCTACCGAAGACCAACAACGCTGTCGAGGGGTGGCACCGGTGTAAAGGTTTCAAATTACCCCCTCCTAAACATTACCCCCCGGTAACTTGAAACCGGTCTCAGATTACCCCCCGGAAACTAGATTTGCATCAATCATCGCATTCATTGCACTAATAAAATCAGAAAAATCATCCCGCTTCTTGTTTTGTTCTGCAGAATATCATCCGTCATCCCACTTTGTGTTTTGTTATCAATATTTTGATCCGAAAAAAATAATAGCCTCGAAGACATTTTCTCCATTGTAACTTCAGCGGCGATTAGTATTTTAGTTACAGATGAAAATATTGATAACAAACCACGAAGTGGGATGACGGATGAAAATCTTCAGACCAAAACAAGAAGCGGGATGATTTTTCCGATTATTTTAGTGCAATAAATGCGATGATTGATGCAATTTACAGTTTTCAGGGGGGTAATGTTTAGGAGGGGGTAATCTGAAACCTTTACACCGGGGCTTCAGCGAACTCATGGGAGCTAATCACACTTCAATTTGGAAATTCATTTCTGCTTTGAAGAACGAGCAGAGCATGAATGAATTGGCAATTGAACAGTACATCGCCGGTAGGAATCCTGCTGCCGGTCGTCGTATCTACAGAGACACAGCGGAACGCATCAAAACCATCGTGTTGGATTATGCCAATCAACCACTTCTGGATTAGGCCTAATTGCGTGGCATTGCGCACAACTTGAACCTGCAGGTTTAGCTATAACTGAACAAACGATTTCAGAAACGTTAGGTTTAGCTATTGCCTACTTAAAATTGAACTGAGTAGTCCTAACTGAACAAACGATTCATTAATATTGCGTCTGCTGCATTTAAACTGTTTGAAAGTTGTTACATTAAAATTTAACTGAGTAGTCCTAACTGAACAAACGATTTATTAGTATTGTGTCTACTGCATTTAAACTGTTTGAAAGTTGTTACATTAAAATTGAACTGAGTAGTCCTATAGGCCTATATAACTGAAACTGTTTGAAAGTTGTTACATTAAAATTGAACTGAGTAGTCCTAACTGAACAAACGATTTATTAGTATTGAGTCTACTGCATTTAAACTGTTTGAAAGTTGTTACATTAAAACAAACTTTTACATTATTGTCATAAGAGTCGCTGAAATGAAGGTCGGCGAATTGTATACGCGCTGTGTTGTGCGACGGCGAATTGAGTAGGCGCTGAAATGAAGGTTGCCGATTTGAATACGCGCTGTGATGTGCGGCGGCGAATTGAGGTCGCGGAAATGAAGGTCGCTGAAATGTGCGCGCTGAATTCAACGGATACCCACCCAGAGAGGTGGGGCGAAAAAAAATTCAAAAAAGGACACCAAAGCTAGTGTTTAATAAACTAAAGTAATGTCTTAACAAGTCAACTAAATTCTAACTTAATGTCGTAATGTGATGTCGTGTGTGCCCACATCATCCATCACTAGAAAAGATGTTTAAAATCGAAGGTAACGTTTCCTCCATCTCTCTTTACCGTAGTTCTGGGCTTCGCAATTGAAAGTGAGCTAATCGACTATGTGACGAGAAGCCAAAAACAATCGGACGCGAGCAACAAAGTTGGCCTAGATTATGACGCAGTCGTCTTCGACTTTTCGGATAGCATCCCTAACAAGATCAGCTACAAAATCCGTCTTCGATCTGGGCGGGACGAGTACCGTGAATCTGGACCCGCCGCGTGGAAAACCGACGAAATTTTCTCTTCTGAAATTGACATGGAGGTGCTTGCATACGATGTTCCGCCAGGTATTTGTAGCTGTAGGACTAATACAGAATAACTCTGCATATTCATTATTATTATTATTATTATTATTATTATTATTATTATTATTATTATTATTATTATTATTATTATTATTATTATTATTATTATTATTATTATTATTATTATTATTATTATTATTATTATTATTAAGCTATTCTTTGTCTAACAAGAGAGGCCATTAGCAATGTAGGAAAAGAGGCGAAGGTTGGTGGTAAAATAATATAGGCAATCAGATAGGCAGACGATAAAGCAATTGTGATCAGCACCGAAGAAGGACTAGGCCTACATGTAGGCTATTAATGGGCAACTTGAATTAAGTAACGAAGAAATACGGCATGAAGATCAACGTAAAGAAGACCAAAGTAATGTGTACTGTATATCAAGGAAAAAAGTGGAGGGAATGAAGACATTGATTAATGGTCAACTATTGTTGGAGCAGGTCAGCGAGTTCAAATACCTGGGCAGTGTACAGTTTTGTGAAAACGTTTCGCATCACCCATAGACCCTATATTTTGCGATTTTATGCATAATTTCTTCTGTATTAAGATGAATAATGTACTGGTAAGCATGTGGGCATTACTTAAAGGTTTTCTTGTTGTTTGGTTCGAGTTCATAAGCATATTTCTTTAAATTGACATGATGAAAGTTCGTTTACCACCTAGTGACTATATAGCTAGTCTACCAGTATGACACAGGCCATAATGGCCTGCTAATGATTGTTCTGTGCATAGTGCAATAATTATGCTGGGATGAAATAACCGGCATGTGTGTTCGTAAGCCATCTTTATGATTTTAATAGCCTTGAAAAGCCATTTCTGTGTGTCAGTGATGCAATATTTTATTGGCCAGCCCTTATTCTTCAACACTTGTCTGCAACGTTTCGGCATCGAGTGGACCAGCTTGACGAGGTGGTCATGGGTCACAACGCGGTTCCAGGCGGTGATGAGCGATTCGATGAGCTCGCACTTGGAAGCTGGATATCTTTTGGATATATCCAAGGCTGCTTTATGCCACAGATTCTCAATTGGATTGAGAACCTGGGACTGGGCGGATCAGTCCAGTGTCCTAACATTGTTCTGTTGGTCACCAGTTTGGCACGATGGCATGGTGCATTGCCATCCTGAAAGAGGAATTGGTCCTGGAAGAGTTGCTGAGCTGATGGCACCATGCACTTCTGCAGTACGCCGATGTAGGCCTACTTGCTTGTGTTGACCATAACATCGACGATATGCAGATGCCCGATGCCACTGGCAGCCATGCAACCTCAAACCATAACGGAAAAACCAACACTGGACTGGTCCGCCCAGTCCCCGGTTCTCAATTCAATTGAGAATCTCTGGCATAAAGTAGCCTAGGAGCTACCCAAGATATCGAGCTTCCAAGTGCGAGCTCATCGAACCACTTATCGCCGTCTGGAACATATAAGTAGGTCTAGTTACACATTATGTCATAGTAGGCTTTATAAAAATGTAATTTTAAAATTATTTTTTTCCTTCCGTCCTTTGACACCATTAACTTTTGGTAAGCTTATATAAAATGTAAAAATTGGCACATAGGACGACTGCATCTACACCATAACTCTGAAAGTTTGTCCTTCTGTGTGTGATGTTTGTACGTAGTCATATGGGGCTGTGCTAAAACCACGCTCTTCCGGGACGAATTTTGTTGTAAAACCTTCTCAATAAAATTTGAAGGTCAACGCTATTATTTTCAGCTCTCAATTCACTTTAAATCTCGAGATAGGCCTAATTATGATCATTTTAAAATTCGAGGCGGTTTTAACGTTGCAATTAAGACGCCAATAATATTGGCATCGTTGTACAATGACGACCCCCATTGCTCGTGGCGTGATTTTGACGTCATTTATTTACGCAATTTCTCTGTGTCTTTATCTTCTCTGATAACACTGGACGACAAATGTTAACTTTTTTTACTTCCGAAAAATCTTTGACCGTTTCAAAAAAAATGAAATTTCACGTGCTGAACACGATGGTGTGCTCAGAATTATTGTATCACGTAAGGTTTTTGAGAAAAACAATATGCAAGATTTTAACTTACATGTATGTGCTCATATATTGCATATATTTTACAATATTGGCTATTTAGTAACAATCAATTATTTTCTGCAATTTTCCTGGTCAATGCAATGGCTATAATATTATTCTGAAGCCTACCAAATACATCAAACGGCATAAAAATCGAGGGTCTATTTTCCAACTGGTGATGAAATAACAGGCAACTGCCGAATTGAAGAATACAAATGTTTGAATTAATGAGTGTAAACCAGCGGTTCTCAACCTTTTTAGTGCAGCGACCCCTTGGTAACATCTAGAAAGTTGTGACGACCCCCAAAATTTGATTGAGTTAGGCTACTCCTCCCTTTCAATGCATTTTAGGCTCCACAATTGAGATGCATTATCATTCTCATAATTTCAACACTGATTTTGGAAATTGCCTATGAGGTTCCGGACTCTTGTGATTCTGAGAGCCATTCAGTAACAATGCCATCATGGGCGCCCGCACATAGGGGCAAGGAGGGGCACTTGCCCCCCTGGAAAATTGAAACTTGTTTTTTAACTACTCCTTTTGAGTTTTTAACACATTTCTTCGCATTAATGCACTAATGATACGAATGATACATACAGTGAAAGTCAGAAATCTATGTTTAGACATCTCTGTAGAAATAAACATGCTCTTACTTTTCTGCCTTGCCTTATCAACCATCTTGTTAAAAGCTGAGACAGTGACCGTTGGCTGTTAACCCTGGCAGACGCCCTTGCAAATAGTATTTTTCTATCGATTATGGCCCACTTGATTGGAATCTCGCTTTCATGCAACCTTTCACAACTGCACAAAATTAAGTATTAATAGAAGTAGCTAGAGGAACACTTGCACCTTGAAAACTGACACCAAATAGTATTGTTTCACCTATTCACTCATTCAATGAACTTATAATATTACAGCGCCGCTTCAGGAACCCACTTTTAACATCTACTTTTAAAAAAAAATTCTTCACACTAAAGAAACTATTCATATCAAAGCTGATAGGCCTACACAAAACAAAACTGAAAATTTTGCATTAGGAACATCATTGAAAAACACTCGTGCTCTTAATTTCCAGCTGTGCATTTTTCAAGCTCTTGTTACTAAAACATTTATGGTAGGCCTACCTGTGATCATGGGAAAAAAATTTGCCCCCCTGCAAAAATTTCTGCCGGCGCCCATGAATGCCATCAAGAACTTTACAAGGAGATTGAAAACAGGTTTGAGCGCTGTTGGTGGACACATTGAACACAAGTTGTGACCAAATATCAAGTTTATTTGATAACAATTATTTGAGATGTGACTTAACAAAATCGGGTTTTTACTTTTTGATGTGTCACGCTTTTAAAAGTGTTGTAACTCCACAGGCGCAGGATGCTGGAACCAAGGGGAAAATGTCCTCCCTCGGAAATTTCGGCGAGTCTGTTTTTAGGGCAAATAAATCCGGGAAATATTAAACAAACCATAATTGCAGTTCAATGGGAGTGGATGAGAAAGGAATGTTGGAGGATGGAGGGAGGAGGGAAATATTTAGGGAATAGAAGGAGGGGTTGGACTGAGTGAGACAAAAACCGGAATCTCATGAGCAATGTCGGGCACCCGAGAGAGGGGTTGGGGCTGGGTGAGTGGGAGTTGTAGCTGGCGCTGGGGTTGGAGCGGATGATAGGGTCTGTAGAGCAGAAAAACGAAATTTATCGGGAAACGCTGGGTATCCCAGATAGGCGGGCCAACCCGACCCAGGGCAGGTGGGAGCTGAGGCAAAGAATCTAAATGTACCGCCCTTCCGCTGGCAGCCCAAGGCTTAAGACTTAACGACGAGGAGATGAGGGTGGCAGTAGGCCTGAGACTTGGATCAGTCAGAGTAGCGGTTGGTCTCCGGCTAGGGGTTCCCCTCTGTGAACCGCACAGATGCCCTTGCGGCTCTGCTGTGGCCGCTGACGGCCTGCACGGGCTCTCCTGCTCTTTGAGTCCAAGTCGTTCATCCAGACACGCGGCCTTGAACGATATTGTCTTCCGAGGTTTGTCCCGGGCTGGCTTCCCTTCCACTAAGGAACCCGTTGGTCTGTCAAGGGCTGACGGCAAGAGACCTGATGGTCTCACTCTGATTCTGTGGCGTGCTGGTCGCCTCATTTGGGATGCGACCGTGACCGACACCTCAGCAGTTTCTTATCTACCGGACACTTCTCGGGTGACGGGTGCGGCGGCCGAGAGAGCAGCGGCCCTTAAACACACAAAATACTGTCAATTGTCTGAAACCCATCTGTTTATTCCTTTGGCTTTCGAAACCCTAGGCCCCATCAACAACGAGGGCTTGACTTTCCTTTCTGCTTTGAGCACAGCAACTCGGGACGTCCGCGAAACGTCTTATTTGTTTCAACGCCTTTCGCTAACGATCCAGCGCTTCAACTATGTTGCTTTTAGAGGTACTTTTTCCAACTGGGACCTTGTTGACGATTAGGGTCCATTCCAGACAAATTTGTTTTTATCGAGAGAATTGAAGTCCCCGAGGGATCATGTTTAGGCTACCTCGGGGCAAAAAAAATAATAGCTGCAATTGCCGTTGCAATGGTGGCAACAGTCATAGTACAAACATCAGCAGAATGATGTCATATGGTAATTAAGCCAACCTGCAAAGACGGTGTTCATTGAAGATGTGGTATTTACATTGCAGACTATTATGGCTGGGGTTTTATCGCGATTCAATTGGCCGTTGACTTGAGTCTAATTGCCGAAGTGAACCAGAGTTTCGACCCAACGACGATGAATATGACGATTCAACTGAAGCGATATCCTCTTACTGCATACATACGTGATGGGATGTTATTATTTTCAAACTTTGTCTATCCTGTGTGCATTTTACTGGGATTCATCATTATTGCTCCAACAATCTGTCAGGAAATTGTACTGGAAAAAGAAAACAAGTTCAAGGTTCAACCGCTTGCGTATATTTTCAACTATTTGATAGGCTACATTTAAGTTACATTGAGCATCATATTATAATTATATAATTATAATTATATTATGAGTTAGGCCTAATATTGAGTGGAGCACAAAAAAGTACGTATATATGTATGAATTACCTTTAAACCCCGTAAAACATTATTTGAGAAATTCTTATTTTTTTCCAAGATACAGTCATGTACAATTGTACATGTATTTGCCATAAACGGTGATAGATTTTTGCCCACCCTATATATAATCGCAAATTGCTGGTTCTAACTTCTAGGACAAATTGGTATTGGGCAAAATGGTACGGACAAAATGGTACGGACAAAACTGTACATGGATAAATTGAAGCTGGATGAGGGTATTTTTGGCTGATATAGAGGGTGGATGGCTTTTTGTGGCTGAAATAACAGCTCTGGTGAAGAGAAAACTTGAGAAAGGAAGGCGGATTGGCGGAAAAAAATGCTTGAGAAATAGAAGCTGGATTGATGTCTATCATTCATGTGTTTCATGATGTATTCAGCTTCAATTTCAGCCATAAGATTCCTTAAGCCAACCTCCATTTGTAATGCATCTTTCATTAATCCAGCTTCTATTTCAGTTATATAAATGACCCTGATACAGCTTCTACATATAGGCTAAAGCGTTATTTTCATCAATCCAGCTTCCATTTCATATATAAAAATATCCATGCAGAGCCTTCATTCAGCTTCCATTTCACATGCGTATTTTTATTAATCCAGCTTCTATTTCATATATAAAAATTCATTAATCCAACTTTCATTTCATCCATACCATATTGTCCATACCATTTTGTCCGTACCATTTTGACTGCTACCGTTTTGTCCGGTCAACCAAATGGCTAAATGAAATGCTTCTAACAGTGATTTCTAGAGCCTTTTGGAATTCCAAGCCTCGTTTATGACGCCAAGCCTTAGGCATTAGTATAATACATATTGGACACCAGATGGAAACAGTATTCGTTAACTTCATACCCACGTATTGATCACCAGGTGGTGTCATAGGCATACTTCAAAATATAAATGTATTTTTCTGTAGTTAAAATAGACTAGCGCCTGTGACTAACCATGTCTCATCTTATATGTGGAATATTTTACAACGGCTCCCTTCCCCACAGCAGATTGCATACAGGTCTGTACATTGGTTAGGCGGTCCATTGACTCTTTGAGGTACTTGATCCACCGTATAATCCAATGTTCTCAAGGGTCCTGGCTAGCGGGACCTTATTTTCCCTTTTGGGTCTCTTGCGTTCACCAAGATATTTGAAAAATTTGATGTAGGCTAATTACGACTTGTTCTGAGTTGGTTGAGAAATAAAAATGTTATATTGTGTTGTTATTCAGAGGCGCTCTCTGGACGGAAAACCTGGGGGTGTTTTTAAAGAAACAAGATAGCCTAGTAACTGATGATGTAAAACGAGTCATTTGCTTAGCCCGTACTGCGGAAGAAGGTTATTCCCAATGGAGAGACCAACCACAGAAAATGTCCGATGTTGGGCAAAAGCAGTCCTAGTCCTAGGAGAAAAAGATTAAGACGATCTACAGAACACATTGAGCGAGCCGAAGATGCAGATAAGGGCTTTCACATAAAAGGCCTATAGTTTAAGCGACTTAAGATGCCTGGAGCTGACATGGGAGGAGGCGGAAGAATTGGCGATGGATAGAGACGAGTGGAGGAGATGCGTCGCCCGGTGTGCAGACATGCACAGGAAGGACTAAGTCTAAGTAAGTCTAAGTTTGAGAGGAAGGTCTATTTAGGGGCATTTCCCAGATGTGCCGTGGAGACCAGATTTAGTATCTGTAGTGAATGCGTGAAGTGATAGGTATAGCCTACTCACTGTACTCAGTGCAATACTTCAAGTAGGCTATACAACATGTAGAAATATGCGCAGAACGAGGGAATCGAGCTTTGAGTCAAGCCGAATGGGAGAAATACATCGTTTCAAGGGACTCTCTAGAAGAGAGTTGCAGAAGTCTAGGCGGGAACGGATAAACGCAGGAACTGTGGTAGTAAACACCGGTGTAAAGGTTTCAAATATCCTCGGCTTCAGATTACCCCCCCCCCCCCCCGACACTAGATTTGCATCAATCATCGCATTTATTGCACACATAAAATCAGAAAAATCATCCCGCTTCTTGTTTTGGTCTGAAGATTTTCATCCGTTATCCCACTTCGTGGTTTGTTATCAATACTTCGATCGGAAAAATAATAGCTTCGAATCCATTTTTTCTTGTAATTTCGAGTATTTTAGTTACAGAGTGAAAATATTGATAACAAACCACGATGACTTTTCTGATAATTTTAGTGCAATAAATGCGATGATTGATGCAAATTACAGTTTGCAGAAGATAATGTTTAGGTGGGGGTAATTTGAAACCTTCACACCGGGGCCGTATTAACCATTAACAAACGAACCAACGTGGAGGCCCTGTTCAGCAAAATAAATTGGGCCAACCTTACAAAATTACTGAAAAGGACACACTAGCATGGCCGCAAAGAGCTTAGTGTGTTATGGATACCATCCAATGACTCCTTGTGGGAACCCACCGGTCCACCACGCATAACTATTACAACGAGACCGAAGATGGATTAACCCTCAGGCTACCAAACTTTTTCGTGACATGGACTACCAAGGTTCTCTCAAGGAATCTTTTGATTCCACAAACGTGTACTTATGCAATATACATGAACAGAATATTAGATTCTGCGTGTTTTAAAAATGCGCCTCTGAACGGTTCACCCTAGTTGAGGCGCTTTATAAATGTTTTAAAACAATACATACAATCCATACATACATACATACATACACACATTCATACATACTTCATACATACATACATACATACATACATACATACATACATACATACATACATACATACATACATACATACATACATACATACATACATACATACATACATACATACATACATACATACATACATACATACATACATACATACATACATACTAGTGTGGTCCTCAAATCTATGGTAAAAAATAAAATTTGAGAAATGCGTGACGGTACCATTCTATTCTGTTATGTATCATGTGTCAATGATTCCTACCAAATTTTATTGAAATTGCTCAAAGTTTGGAGGTCGCTCTGCAGGGTGAGATATACCAGTACCCCGACTGTACATTATGTCAACATTCATCTATGATTTAAAGTTAAAGGTTGTCATAGATGCAATGCTTTCTTCAATCTGCAGGAAGAAGCTGATGCTAATATTCTTTTATTTAAATGCTTTTTTAGATAAGGAGTATAAGTGACCTTTAGATAATTGTTTAAACAATAAGAGAGGAGAGATAAATTTACGGATGCACTTGGTGCTAAGATGATAGTAATGCGTTCGATGGATGGGAAGATCCTTCCTGGTATTACAGGAAAACAGCCATTTGATAGATTGCCAGTAGGCTACTGGTCTCAAGATATGAAGTGAATCAATTACTCGGAGTGCAAAGGTTAAATCATGGCCAAGGTGAAGAAGCAAGACAAATTGTTGTGATTATGTTGAAAGATTACTATAGATAGAGTCAAAGTGATGTACTTCGATATTACAGCATTAAACAGAGAGACTATATACTGGAAAAGACCCACTGCACCTTGCTTGTCAACATTGTGATGCATGGTCATGATTTCAAACAATCATTTGCACTACCATCAAGTGGCCCATCAGACTTTACACCTTTGAAAGTGGGTCTCATGCGAGGATACTATTGTAAGTCACCTCCATACAGCACTCCAGGATCCGAAATGCTAAGATATTCTGGTAGCATTCATCAAGTCATCAACTCAGACTTGATATAAATGAATTCGTCAAAAACTCTTAACAATTCAGCATCCAGCTTTGAGATGACTACCATGGGCTACTTCAACTCATTGTCACCTTTCTTAGTAAAATTCCACCACGTGGAATCCGATCGATGGCACTCGGTGCAGTACCTGAGGTGTAAGATGGTTGGCAGATATTGTTTCCATCAAAGTCTTGATGTTCAGAGAACAATTCCTTCTTACATACCAGAGGAAATGTCAGTTAGATACATCAACCTGTTTCCTAGTCTGGTATTGGCAGGAGCAGGATATCTTGTCCCAACCAGATTAGCCTACACCACCTTCCAGCGACCTTCGGATTTTGAAGTCTATCTTCAGGTACAAAGAGTTCGAAAAGCTTGTCTCATTTCTGCAGCAACCACCAAGGCTCTTTCTAAGGATTTGTGATATATGCGTGAGGAGATGTTAGCCTAGGCCTTTTTTAGACACCGCCATCAACCATGGAACATGCATGTGCAGCGAAAGATGGTCAAGCCATCTCAAATTCAAGAACGAAATGAGCATGTGAAACACACATTCAAGTGCAGGTGAGCAGCGCATTTACAATTTGAAGATTTTAGTACGGTCAAAACTTTTAACTTCTTACGGATAGTAGAACTGCAATGTCAATTCCTAACTGAGATTGATACTGAACAACTGAAACAAAATCAGGACTTTTAGAAAGCAAAACAGTGCACAAAGAGAATCATGGTTGTAAACGGCATTGCCGAGAGAGGTGTTAAACTCATTCAAGAATTCACATCATCCATCACTAAAAATGAATGGGAGAAATACCTAACGCAGGTTGTATCTAAGCACAGAGCTCAGTTCCTTGACGAAAAGAAGTACCAATCAATCAATCAATCAATCAATCAATCGTAATTTATATAGTGCCCCTTCAAGGTAACTACTCAGATGCGCTCCCGGCCGAGGTCAAGCGAAAAAAGTCTGTGTTGGGCATACTGCTGAGACTCCAACAATCGAAAACCCTCCCAAACTGAGCATAATGGCTGGCTTTGCTGTACTTTTAAAAATTATTTTAAGACAAAATTATTAACTTCATACCAGTATTCATAGATCTATATGACACTCAATCTCCAACAGTCTACGATGTTCAGTTTATTTCTTTGATCTAAATTCTAAAAGAGTTCTTGTCCATTATACTTCAAATGCTATGATTTTCCTAATTTTCACCATGGTTATCAATGGTGAAAAGTCAGGAGCATGGAGCTACCACTAAATATCTATGAATCTGGCTGAAATTTTACACTTATTCACTACTAAGGCAAGGTAACAGAATGAGGGGGTACCATCAGCCAAATTCGAGAAATTACTTTTGAGGACCACACTAATACATACATACATACATACATACATACATACATACATACATACATACATACATGCATGCATACATACATACATACATACATACATACATACATACATACATACATACATACATACATACATACATACATACATACATACATACATACATACATACATACATACATACATACATACATACATACATACATTTATGAAATGGCATCATTATGCACTCTGTTTTTAACAAATTAACCGCGTAACCGCAAAACCGCGAAAATATATGCTAGTTTGTAATCAGTGGCGGCATTACAGAATGCAGGGCAAATACGAAAAATCCCCTTTAAAAACACTTTGTCATTATAGCCTAATTGTCCTGCCGCAAGACTGCCATCACTTTCCCCTGCCAACAATTTATTTATGGCATATTTTACATTGCTCCTGCATCAATTGTTTGCACGAGTGCCCTAGTCGTGTGATATTCTATCCCCCCTTAAAGCTATGTGGGATGGATGAATTAATCTATCCTCCCGGATGGAATTAACCGGTATAGACTATCCGGTGGGATAAACTTTTCTATTCCCTTTATTGAAAAATGCGCATAATTGAAAAAATTATGCTGTAATCAAAATTTAAAGTGGCTCTAATAGTTTTAAGTGTCCTAAGCAATGTCAGAGAAAAGCAACTCGAATTTATTTAGTGAATCTGAGTGTTCTTAAGTGTTTTTAATGTTCTAAGTGCTCTAAAACCAAAGCAATAAAATTATCTAGTAGGCTAGGAATAAAATGCCTGTTAGTGTCATTGTTCAAAACAGAGTAGATAGAAATTAATTTGCAAAAATAAATACACACGTAGGCTAATTAGCTTTTTCGACTTCTCTTCATTTGGGAATACAGTAAATACTGGGATACTCTATTTCGTGACACCCTAGCTATATCCTGGTTAAAACTGTCTGACCATGAATCACTCTAATAGTAGACCTAGCCTATAATTCGTAAACTGTAAAAGATGCATAGGCTACTTTAACACTAGACTGGAATATTAAAAGACCTGAATATCACGCGACTAGGGCAATCGTGCAAACAATTGATGCAGGAGCAATGTAAAACATTTTAGGTAGCTGTATGCATAGAGGCTATCATTGCAATCATTTTGTAAGTTCTAAAGATGCTCTAAAATTATGTTATAATTCAATTAGGCCCTAAGTACGTTATTGTTTTAATACTATGCGCAGGAGTCGATGAAGCTGATGGGGATGCGTATGTGGCTGTATTGGTCTTCGTGGTTCGTCAAGTATCTGCTGCTTATGCTCATCTCTGTGACCTTTATCACGATTTTCTTCCACGCTTCAATATCAAAACATGGACCAGTGCTTGCCAAAACCTCACCCACCGTCACATTTGTCTTGCTCCTACTCTACTCCATATCCCTCATCACCTTCTGCTTCGCTATTTCTACGCTATTCTCCAAAGGTAAGTATATTTGTGCAGATGGACTCAAACAGATATGTCGCAAATAATTTGGACAATCATGGTGACGCAAATTATGATAATTCTTCGGAGAATGATTTTTAAAAGCAGGTTTTAAATTATTGTATTAATGACAGAAGAAAGAGTAAATCCCTTAGAATAACTGTCACTTTTACAATTATTATATTTTCAATAATAATGATAGTTTGAAATATAACAAATACAAACTGACCTTCTGCAGTAGTCAAGTAAGTAAGCCATTTTATTGATAGACGATTCACACGCCTACATAACAACAGCAGTACAATTCAATCGGCAATTAAAATTACAAAGTAGTGGTAAATTTAATTTCTTATTTATGGACAAGCGACTTTGATCAACATAGGTGGTTGAATCATTGACTTGATGAAAGGCTTTGAATATTAAACCACTTGTAGGTGAGAAGTATAGGTTGGTATTGCTTTAATTTATGTTAGGCGAAGTGAAGGTACTGCCTTTGGTCCACGCCGCGCGCTTATGTCGGCGCGCATTTGACCCGAGCGCGCTTTTGACGGCGCGCTTTTGTCGGCGCGCAATTGTCGGCGCGTTTTGTCCTGCGCGCTATTGGCGGGACACGAGCCCAATGATGATGATGACGATGATGATGATGATGATGATGATGATGATGATGATGATGACGATGACGATGACGATGACGATGATGATGATGATGATGATGATGATGATGATGATGATGATGATGATGATGATGATGATGATGCAACAGGAAAGAAAGATGGAAAATGGGACTCAAATAAACACTGAAAAGACAGAAATTTCCTTAAAAGAATTTTTTTAAACCCAATGAAATCCTATCTACAACTTAGCTTATGCGTAGACTTTATTGGTTTGACCTTCAAAGGTACAACTTTCAGCATGCCTATTATAGGCTATTAGCCTAGATTCTCCCTAGAAGATGCAGTCTTCATGGCGTTGGCCTATTCTTAGACAGGTGACCTATAATTTATGTAGATGATGGCAAAATATAGGCCCTACTGTTGCATAGAAAATAGAATCGGGTTTTGATCATATTGATTGATAACCTATTCTTCTTAAATGAGATCTTTCTACAGAATGAACTCTAAATATTCGATTAGATTTGTCGTAGGCCTATCCCATTACTGTTATTGTTCTTAAACTGTTCATTACATGACCACTGCGTCTACTAGGCCTACTGAAAGCTATTCTTCTCTACTTTCAGCCTCGTTCATTTTCTATTCTTTCGTTTACGACATTCATTTTTATCTACAGCCAGCGTTGGTGCGGCTGCTGGTGTCATACTTTACGTCCTGACATATTTACCGCAATTCTACGTGCAGACCGTCTACAGAAGATTAACTCTTTCGCAGAAGTTTGGAGCATCGGTCGACTTCAACATGGCTATGGCATTTGGATTCCTCAAGATATCACAGTACGAAAGACTCGGTACGTCACCGGTGGCTTTTTGATGAACGATTGGGCCTAATGGTATGGTATGGTATGGTATGGTATATGGGCATTTATAAAGCGCCTCTTACAGACTAGCTATTCAGAGGCGCTGTCAGCGTGACAGCCCCGAGGAAATAAAAGACTTCAAGTAGCGAAAGGCTGAAGAAAAGGTGAAGATGACACCCCCAATAAGATCTTACTACGGATAGTCGGAGGGAGGTAAACAGCTTCGAGCGATTAAGTGAGGCAATAAGTGAGGCATGGGTAGAAATCAGTGCGACTAATTTCTTAATGATTACTGACGTCCTTCTCTTCTACTGACGCGCACTTCTTCAACAACACTGAATTATAATACACAGTGTAAGCTTACATATACACAATGCATACTATTACATGTAGTTAGCCTAGTTAGTAACACCGGTAATTAAGCGAGAGCGGCATACGTCTGTTGGTTGCAACGGACGGCGGTTCAAGCCCCGGGCTGGGAGTTGACATTCAGAGATTTATATATCTCGGGCTGGCACGTGTGGGACGCAGGGGAGCAAGCTGCTGCGGAGCGACCTTGGGCAAGTTGCTTACCCATCATTGTCTGTGGGGAAGACAATGGGAAACCACCTCACTCATCTCATCCCCAGGGTCGTAAAGCCAATGAACCTACCTACGGGCAGAGAACCACCACCACCATCATCATCATCATCATCAGCAGCAGCAGCAGCAGCAGCATCATCAACATACTATTACGGGGCCTAGTGTATTATTAAACTTTCACTCTATCTCGGCCGATGTCCGTTTGCTTAGGCCTAACTCTCTTTTACTACTGCTGTCATTTGCCCTCTACCGCGATTGAACTACGTCGAGTAACTACCAGAAATTCTAAAGACTTAGTAATCAATTCCCCGACATTAGGCCAATACACAAATAATATTCTTAAAGATATTAAGTAGGCTTACAGACAACTGAAACAGATTCACCATATTGAATTTGAGGAAAATCAGGCTAATCAATAAAGAAATAGGCAATGAAGTGCTGAGAAAGGAGACACCTGAAGCAGTGTCAAATGATCGATCAAACTGATCTCTGGAACAAAATAATGGAGGTTCATTATAAGGAACAGGACAGGAACTATTCAAGTCACAATATCTGGTTGTCTGGTCTGTTTCATTCGAAAAGGTATTGGTTTGCACTGGAGCGACATTGGTGACTTTTCGAGATCAGGAGACGATTTTACGATTGGTCATATTCTGATGATGCTATTGGTCGATATAATCATTTACTCGACTATAACATGGTATTTGGATGCTGTTATACCTGGCGAATTTGGAACTCCTCAGCCTATTTATTTTCCATTCATGGTAAGCGAAATTGGTGCTTACTTAGGCCTACTACTTCGAGTCGCGCTTTAGAAATGAGGAAATTACGATACGGTTACAATTAGCCTACTTAGAGATAGAGTTAGGTCGATTTTTCAAAATAAACACTCAGACATCAGTGAACGTTTTATAAATGCATCGCTTCGGAAAGGACTGGGTCTACATGATTGTGATGATGATATTCGTTTAATTCAAAGTAGGCCTAGGCCTATGACAAATCCAGGTGACAAACCGCACCAGGTTACAGGTCAGAAATGTAAAATAATACACAGAAGTAATAATTAATAAAGTTTAGTAAAAATAATGTAGTAAAGTTACGGCAGCCATGAGCTTGCACCCAACAGTAATGTTGTTGATGTTAAAATAGACAGTTGATGGTGAATTACTGTCATTGAATCATGATAAGCCCAAAACGGCACGTCAGTTATTAGCAGGTACTAGGCCTAAGCCTATAATATTATGAGCGCCACTGACGCTTGCTTCGCGATGGTGACGTGTACGAAGAATCGCCAGTTCATTTAATTGGTAGGTTTAGCCGATACTACAGGCCCTAACATAGGCGTACAAAGCGGGGAGGCAAATGCCCCCACACCCAAATAAATTCGGGCTTTTTTTGAGCGACCTGACGCGGGAAAATACGGGGGAAAACTTTTTCAGGACATATTTCAACTTTTTTTGTTTGGAAAAAATAGTATTTCCCACCACGAGATTTATATTTCAGGCTGAAGTAAAATATTTGACACCCCACTTCTGAAATCTCCCGTACGCCTATATGGGCCCTAAAGTCTATCCATCGAAGTATAGGCCTAAATGCTCGATAAGACTGTAGGCTATTCGTGATTTAACAGAATTGTGGATAGAGTCTTTGTAATCCGTGTCTGATTGCTTGCGGGAGAAGTGCGTCGAAATTCGGATCCGGACAATTCGTTTTTAGTTCTTACCGACCACGTGACGTGGTTGCTGCTCCCACGCGGAGATGGTACTGAAACGTGGAAAAAAATTCGAATATTCCACGCGATTGTCCGAACAAATAATTTTCACAGAAACAGAGTCGAATGCATTGTACGCTCAGATAGACGAGGCAATGTCATTTGAAATTAAAAACAAAAATTAATTTTCTCTCCGTGCAAAAATCGGCGTTGACGGGATCTTGCTAGCGAAACGACCAGCGAGATCCCGTCACGTGCTTCATGTTCAATACGCAGAAAGTGACTGACATCGCGTACGCGTTTAAAAATCTAAACCAAACCAGCCCCACCATACGCATGACACCTGCATTATCACGACAGGATACTTAACTCAGTACGGTATTGGAGATATGTGGGGCGCGGTGGTCTAGTGGTGGCGTCGTTGCCTTGGAACCGGAAGGTCCGAGGTTCTTATCCACCCTCAAGCCGCGTAAGGACCTTGGGCAAGTCCTTCACTTACAATTGCTCAGCGCTTCGGCGTGAAACTCCGATGCAGTGTCCGCTCTGCATCGGGAGCGCCTCTGAGTAGAGAGAGAGAGAGCTTGAAGGGGCGCTATAACAAGTGCACATACATACATACATACATACATACATACATACATACATACATACATACATACTTACATACATACATACATACATACATACATACATACATAGATACATACATACATACATACATACATACATACATACATACATACATACATACATACATACATACATACATACATACATACATACATACATGCATATAGTTATACAGCGTAAGAGGTTTATTAAGCAAAGTATTAAAAGATAATAGGCCTACTGTAAAAATCGGATTATGAGATGAAAGTTTTAGTAGAGTATGAGAATGAGAGACAGGGATTATTAAAAAAGAGACAGGATGTGAACAAAAGAACCAGATAGATTAATGAGAAGAGAAGACCAAGGCGGCAGAAAAGAAAGTAATAAGAAGGCGATGGCGTGAGAAGGATTTTGGGAAATAGACGCGTTTTAAGGTGATTCAAAAACAGTGCAATGTAACTTTTTTAATCATATTTGGCCTGTCAGATTTTATTCTCTGTGACATTCCAAAAGCGCATATTCTTCGCTTTGTTGGCGTGTATTCGGCAACGAGACTTAGGCCTAAGCCTACTACCATCTTCGACGCGTCATTTTAATATCTAAGTTTTAATAGTCTTAAAAAGTAGGCCAATGATAAGAACCAAGAGTACACGGTATCAATGCCTACTTGAATGCACGGTTATTTTTTGCTTGTCTGCAGAAGGGGTATTGGATGGGAAGAAAAGGTGATGAGATAAAACAATCGAATGACGATTTCATGACTCTGGTTCCAGAAGACAGAAGACCTTACTTCGAAACTCCAGCGCAGAATGCTAAAGCAGGGATTCAAATACGAGGACTGACTAAGGTTTGACCAACGAGCGATCAATGAGTGTTAATTATAATAAGTTCATTAGAGTACCATCTAGAATATTATCGGACTGCAATTCAAATTACAGCATTGTTAAGAAGGAATACTGTCAGCATAGTGGAAAATTTTGACTCATAACAACATGGTTGAGTATAAACTTATATATTATAGTTGAACTGTTATAAAGCGACAATTCTGAAAAAACTAGGCACTAATCATGAGAGGTTCTCTGATCTGCGCAAACCTAAATGATATTGAAATTTGTCGCCCAGAGCAGAAGTGCATCAGTTACAGGATTGATGCATATTATAATAGTCCCGTATAAGCAATAAGCTTATGTCTCATTTTCTGGCACACAATTTAACGAATCTGCAGAATTAGACTAGGGGGCCTACTGGTTCACGACCCTTCGGCTGCCTCAGAAATCTTAGGGCAGCCCTTTGTAGGATTGATGTATATATAATAGTTCCGTACAACAATATGATATCGACGCACTCCATAGTTACGGCAAAAAGAAATGCCACGAATGAAATGCCACGAATGAAATGCCACGAATGAAATGCCACGAATGAAATGCCAAGAATGAAATGCCACGAATGAAATGCCACGAATGAAATGCCACGAATGAAATGCCACGAATGAAATACCACGAATGAAATGCCACGAATGAAATGCCACGAATGAAATGCCACGAATGATATGCCACGAATGAAATGCCACGAATGAAATGCCACGAATGAAATGCCACGAATGAAATGCCACGAATGAAATGCCACGAATGAAATGCCACGAATGAAATGCCACGAATGAAATATCACGAATGAAATGCCACGAATGAAATGCCACGAATGAAATGCCACGAATGAAATGCCACGAATGAAATGCCACGAATGAAATGCCACGAATGAAATGCCACGAATGAAATGCCACGAATGAAATGCCACGAATGAAATGCCACGAATGAAATGCCACGAATGAAATATCACGAATGAAATGCCACGAATGAAATGCCACGAATGAAATGCCACGAATGAAATGCCACGAATGAAATGCCACGAATGAAATGCCACGAATGAAATGCCATGAATGATTAGGCGCAACGATCTCTACACCAACCCCCCTAAAGGCTTGTGTTGCTCCCCTTCTTCCTGTATGAACAAAACCCAGAATATAAGTGTATTTTTGTCACCCGAGACTTGGCTACCCACCCGAAGCCTACTCCTCTGATAATACTCAATACTCATGACTCACGCAGTTTTGCATGTTAATATATTTAATACGAATATCCAAGTTTATTAGAGAATCACACAAATAATTATTGTCCATAAGTCAGCATAATGGCATACTTGACTTATGGCTTTGGCGATGCTCTTGCTCGAGACAGTCGCCCATGTATTGAAATTCTCTCCCTCTCCCTCTCCCTCTCTCTCTCTCCCTCTCCCTCTCCCTCTCCTTCCCCCTCTCCCTCTCCCTCTCCCTCTCTCTCTCTCTCTCTCTCTCTCTCTCTCTCTCTCTTCCTCCCTGCCTCCATACCTCCCTGCCTCCATACCTCCCTCTCTCGGTCCCTCCCTCTCTCCATCTCTCTCTCTCGTGTGCTTTGTGTGTAGGATCCCGCACAGACCAACCCATCTTCCGCCAGTCCTCCCATATCTTGTCAAAACATCGCTACTATCAGAATCTATACCTTTTCCTTTTTCCATGAACATATCCGTTGACAGCAGCAGCTGCTGCTACTATCTTTGGATATCTTTCATTCCGCATTTTGGTTAGGTGGCCGAAGTAGCGCACTGTTAACCGTTTGCTCAGTAATATGTCTAACAAATCATGATGGTTAACCCTCCCCCATTGGCTTAGGAAAACAATTTAAATGTTATTTTTCTACTTAATTAAGAAAACAATTGTTTGTAGTGACATATGTTTTCTTACTTTAATTCCTTTGTTACTTTATTTCTTTGTTATTTACTGTAACACTGTTGGATTGGTGTCAGAAAGGACATATAGGCCTAAACCCAAACCACCCATCAGAAATTATTCCTGGCTACGCCACTGCCAAAGCTATATACTCAATGACAACAACACTACTGTATATACTTTGGTACACTGAGTCATTGAAAATAAAGGTACGTTATCATTTTTAACTGGCGAAAACTTCGTGCAAAATTATGGTTTTTGGTGCTCATTTTTTCACTTTTTGGCGCACATTTCTCGGGAATAATAGGTGGCCCTAACCAGCGGGACTCTGTACCGTCTGCAGTCATTTCTGGCTTCCATGTGTGAGCAATAGAATGCCTGTTTAGTTGTTATTCTATAAATTTTTGGCTCAATAAATAATGATTATGGCTATATATCAACGCTATAAAATAATAAAATCAGACTAGATTACTTTCTGACAATTATTCTGCTACATTAAATTTTAGCCTAATCAATCCAATTCTTTATTCCTGTGAGTTTAATGTCAATTGCCTTGTAGACGATAGTGATTAAATTTGAGGCAGCTCATGGTCTGAACTGAACTGAAGCTAATTAATTATTTTTACTGTAGAATTTCGGTTCAACTACGAATCCAGCAGTTAACAACCTAAACATCGATGTGTATGAAGGTAATATAACCGCTTTACTGGGTCACAACGGAGCGGGAAAAACAACGACCATGTTCATGTTAACAGGTATGTACTATAGTTCATCTACAATCTACAAGGATGAGTCTGAATTGTGGACATAGGCTCCTACTTGTCCTTTTACTCGTCGTGTTCTTCCGTTTGTTTTTCTTCTCCTTCTGTTTTAGTTGCACTTTTTCACATTTCTTCTTGCTTGTATTCTCCTTATTTTCTTCATGTCCACTTTGTTTTTTAGATAATTTTGGTTAATTTTATTCCTGTCTCTCCATATCTTGGCTCCTTATTTTCCGGTAACTTTACTTTCCCATTGAACAATTCTCAGTGTTCTTTTCCTCTTCCTTCTATGTTTTTAAACCTTAGTTAAAACTTATCAAAAATACGTTGATAATCATCATCGTCATCGTCGTCGTCATCATCATCATCATCATCATCATCATCGTCATCATCACCTGAATTGTCATCTTTTTCATTCTGTTATTGATGTTACCAAAAGTGAAAAAAGGATTTTTATTTTTAGTGATGGCCTAATTATTATTTTTCAGATATCTATTCTTATACTCGTTACGTCTCTAGTCTCTCCGTTACTGCTATCCCACGAGAACTTAAACGCAACATTTAGCCGTAATAGTATATTTGTTGTCTTTGCAGGGTTTCTGCCACCGTCGAAAGGCACGGCCTTCATAAACGGATTCGATATAACGCGAGATATGGATACGATCAGAGAAAATCTCGGCCTTTGTCCGCAGCACGACATTCTCTTTGATACCCTAACCGTCAAAGAACACCTTCTCTTCTTTGCAGTTGTTAGTAACTAAGTTTCGATCTCAATGTCAAACATTCCACATCAAATATGCCTGTATGTAAGAAGAAAACACACATGCTTCACAGTATAATAGTATGATCGTAGCGTGGGTAATGCTCTAGACTGCAATCTTTCCTTAACTTCACGAAGTTCACATTATTAATCTCTAGGCCTAATCTTTCTCGATCCAGCTTCTATCATATGCGATGTTTACGTGTTATACGTGCCATTCGACGATCTGTCCTCTTTTCGATTTATTTCTTCTGTTGTTCATGGCTTCATCAGATCATTCTGTTCTCGAATTGACTACTGTACAGTAGGCCTAACTCATTGCTCATTGACCTACCAAAACCCCGCCTGGCTCCGCTCCTATAATAGTACATGTTTAATATGATCCGTCTGGTAGGGCCTACTATAGTATTATTGCTTCTACTACTCAACGAATCTTATACTAGATAACTACTACTACTGCTGCACCAACTGCTACATTACTACTACTACTACTACTACTACTACTGCTGCTGCTGCTGCTGCTGCCGCTGCTGCTGCTGCTGCTGCTGCTACTGCTACTGCTACTACTACTACTACTACTACTACTACTACTACTACTACTACTACTACTACTACTACTACTACTACTACTACTACTACTACTACTACTACTACTACTACTACTACTACTACTACTACTACTACTAGCACTACTGCTACTAGCACTACTGCTAATAGTAGGCCTGCTACTGTTACTGATGCTAGTGGCAGCTGCAGAATAATATTAATAACTTGATGGTTGAAACAGTGCTAGTGCAACTATCTAGCAGGAGTAGTAGTGGCAGTAATAGTAGTATTAGTAACTGCAGCAACAGTAGTAATAACATCCATAACCTATATGAAGTGCCATTATTGCTATTTTTAATTATTCTATTGCTACTATAATTAGCCTACATTAGTGTTTGCTATGAAATGTGATTATCGTAAAAATGATTCGTTCATCAAGAGTTCTGTCAACTTTGTGCATTGCTTGTACTTCATTCTGGACAGTAAACAACAGATACTGATGATGATTTGTTTCTAATGATCTAATTGACACGACGACTGTGTTAGTTCATGTAGGCCTAAAGAAAAGACTGGACTAAGTTCTTATTTAGTCTGGACTTCAGTACATTTCGCGGCAGCCAATTGACATCTTCTTTCATTCTAAGCGATGTAGTGCAATGTTCTGTTTCACTGCAAATACCTTCACAGCTATTTTAATCATGATCCCTGAATTTTTTTTGAAGTGCAACTATTCTTACCTTTACGTCCATAATTGAGTTACCTTACTGTGTTTAGCGAAACGGAGCAGTGATGTTTCAGATGTCGTTATTGATTTTAGTTAAAGGGAAGTTCGTTTAAAAAGGCATCCATAGAGATGAACGAAATGATCAAAGTCTTGCATTTGGAAGAGAAAATGAACGCACAAGCGAAAACGCTCTCTGGTGGTCAGAGAAGAAAACTCAGTGTCGGAATTGCGCTCATTGCTGGATCCAAGGTAAACAATCACCAACCGCGCACATGTATTCACATTTGACCATCTGAATACACTGCGACACAAAAACGTCCAATGTCAAGTCAAGCTGCATGGTTGACTGGAATGTTGATATTACTATATCAACATTTCAGTTGGATCAACTCGCAGTTCTGATGACGTCTACTGTGTAGTAGCCATAGGCGTAGGATACGGGGGTCCAGAGGGTGGCGGGGGGGGCAAATGTTCCCCAAATTTTGGGCAAGTCTGTTTTTCTGGCAAGCAAACCCAAAAAAACTGGAAATGGAATAGGGGAAATTCCGAAGATTTTGGCCGGATGACTAAAAAAGTCGTCAGATTTTTCGGGAAAAACTAGGATAAATTTCTGAAGATTCCGGCCAGCTGACTAAAAAAGGTCGTCAGAGTTTTGGGCAAAAAGTAAAAGTTTTGCCCCCCACTTCTGAATGTCCCCTACACCTATGGCAGTGGCGTAGGCAAGGGTGTCAAAACTCCTCATTGGCTTAGGGGGAAAATTTTTAAAGGTTATTTATCCACTTACATGAGAAAACCAAAATAATCGCTTATAGTAACAATTCTTTCTCTGAATCAGAGAAAGACAAAAGAAATGGATAGGGCATACGCTGAGAGGAGACAACCTGGTAAAAACGGTGATAGAAGGAAAAATGGAGGGGAAAAGAACAAGAAGAAGACCACGACAGATGTTGCTGGACACGTTGATGACAAGGATGGGATACCAGAGACTAAAGGAGAAGGCCCAGCGGAGGGAAGAGTGGCGACACTGGACAGCCGAACCTGCCTAGGGGCAGAGACCCAGAAGAAGAAGAGTAACAATTGTTTTTCTTACTTTATTCCCTTTTTATTTACTGTGATACTGTTGGGTTGGTGTCAGAAAGGGCATCCGGTCTGGCCATATAACCCCAAA
This sequence comes from Lumbricus rubellus, assembly GCA_945859605.1. Taxonomy (NCBI): domain Eukaryota; kingdom Metazoa; phylum Annelida; class Clitellata; order Crassiclitellata; family Lumbricidae; genus Lumbricus; species Lumbricus rubellus. The sequence continues at coordinate 8,906,261 of OX243814.1, read as the reverse complement.
ACCCCGCCATAATAAATTCCTGGCTACCGTTAGCCTTATAATTGGTAAAGTCACTACTGGATATGGCCTATCGTACATCACAGATTCGACTAGATAACCTACCTGTAGTACCATACATGTTAAATTCGTGGGTAAACGTATGACCTACGCTATTATAGCGTAATTAACTATTGGCTTCTTGCAGTATTATTATTTTTAATCAATCCAACTTCTAATTTGGCAAGAATCATTCTCGTCCAACCAGTTTCTGCTTAGTAGAAGAATTCGTTTAATCAAGTCCGCTTCTATTTCGGCAGTAATTTTCGTAAATATAACTTTTATTTAATTAAAAATTACTTTCATTTCACTGATTTCAGGAAACATTAATCTCATCAATCCGACTTCTATTTAGCAAGAATTACTATTGCATATTCATCACAATAATTAGCCTACTATTATTAATAATTACTACTCGCTCTGGTAGTCTTTCCTCGTCTTTCACTAGTCTCAAAACCTGCCTATTCTCTCGGAGTTGCACGCACTGGGAGCGCTTCTGGAAGGCTCTTTATAAATGGCCAGAAAAACACTAGCTTATAATTATGCAGTTCGTGATTCTGGATGAGCCGACGTCTGGCATGGATCCAGAATCTCGCAGACAGACATGGGACATTCTACAAAGCCAGAGAAAGGACCGGACGATTATTCTATCAACGCATTACATGGATGAAGCCGATGTATTGGGAGACCGCATAGCCATCATGTCCAATGGAGAGATACAGTGCTACGGGACACCCATGTTTCTCAAAAACAAATACGGTAAGAGATTTTCAACTTGACCAGGTGTCAGTTATCTGTCGATTGCTGGTTTGCATCTTCATGGTCGATTTTGTTGATGGCGTTCACCATCACATGATCACAACCACCAACACCACCACAAGCACCGCCACCACCACCACCATCAACGCGAATGCGCGACCACCATAGTCATCCGAAATATCATAACATACTATAAATCCTAAAATAGCCTACATAATTATATATAAATATATATATATATAATAATTATATACAATTACCTGTATTCAAACAAACACATGGAAGCTGAGTGCGGTATGTGGGGACATGCGAGGCAGCGAGCGAGCAGTTAGCAAGATCTGATAGTACACCCCATTTTTCATGGGCTGCCAGACGTTAGAACAATTTCTACACCGTCGGCTGTATGACGGAGGTAATGCAGAATGTCGAATATTCTGTATTCTGATGATGCTGTCGTCTGTTCGAGGATCGTTGCTCGATCATAGCCAGAGGTCGGTGGACATATTCACGTAGTGACCTACCATTCACATAGACTTCCCACGGTGAGTTTGCTTACTTGACTCCACAGTTGATGTGTGACTGATTGCCCACCGCTGAGCTCGAAGTTCTTAAGGTGTATCCTCGTGGCCTTATCGAGGAGAATCCTCACTCTTCCAGCTAATGCAGGTGTTTCATCCAGTCTTCAGATTATTCCTTAGAATCAACAGCTTGACATCAGGAGTATGAAAACGATGGTCGGCAGAGCTCATGGTAACCGACAGTGGCGGCGCCAGGGGGGGTTAGGGGGCTAAGCCCCCCTATCGGCGGCTCAGCCCCCCCAAAACAAAACGAGGGAAATCTCTGCAAACTGCTAACTTCGAATAAGAAAGCTAGACAGTGCCCAACGGCAATGAAATCAACTATGTAGCCCAATCACCGCGTAATAGAATACACACCATATAATATTATGCCAAACATGCCGCCGACCCGTGATGAGGCTATGTACACCATAATATGCAGCCTGCCGACCGGCTGAGGGCTACGCCTGTAATCCTATAGAATCACATGCGAAATGGGGGTTTTCAATTAGCAGCAGCACTCATTGGGAAACTTTGGGGCCATGGGGACGGTCCCCAAGCTTGTGGTCAAGCCCAGCCCTATATAGGGTGTGTGGGGCCCAAGGCAGAAAGCGATTCTCTGAAAAGGGTTCTCAAGCATAACATTTGCGAAGTTAATTTCCTGCCAATAAGGCAGTGACTGTATACCATAGGCTTTAATATTCTAGAAAACTCTAATTGTACCGGAAGGCCTAGGCCAGGGCTGAAAGTGGTTTGGGAAAGTTGTCGTGACCTTCTGGTCACCCTGGTGCCGGGTCTCCGCCGGGTAGCAAGTTTAAAAATTTTTGGGCAAATAGGGCCTAACTAAAAAAAACAGGTCGTCAGACACAAAAATAGGTAAAAATGGTATGATTTTGAAATTAAGGTAAATGAGTTTTTTAAAAGGGTCGTCAGGCCTGGTACCAAAAATGGGTGAAATTTGTATAATTTTGGGCGAATGACAAAAACAATCGTCAGAAATTTTCGGCTCAAAGGTTTCGGCTCGTTCGCCAAAGTCAGACCCAGGCCCTGTTGTTTTCATGATTTTATCGTTGCCCGTACACATGGAATGGACTCCGGCTTGCGCTACGCTCACTACCTCGGAATAATTTGCCTGCCTTCTACCAGTTGCTTAAGACCTATATCTTCTTAGCCGTGGCTGGGCTGGGAGGGCCTCTGAGTAGACTTCTTGAAGGGGTGCTATAAAAGTTTTCAAAAAGAATGAATCAATGAATAAAAAGCTGTCAAAAAAGAGCCTTAAAAGGGCTCCAGTTGAGGTCAACACAGGTAAAAATGCGTTGGTGGCTGGGGCTCCGCCCCAGATCCCGTTTTTTCATGATTTTATCGTGCATAAAATAATAGCTGTCAAAAAAGAGCCTTAAAAAGGCTCCAGGTGAAGTCAACAGAGCTTAAAAATGCATTTGTGGCTGGGGCTCTGCCCCAGACCCCGTTGTTTTCATGATTTTATCGTGCTTAAAATAATAGCTGTCAAAAAAGAGCCTTAAAAGGCTCCAGGTGAGGTCAACGGAGCTCAAAAATGCGTTGGTGCTCTGCCCCAGACCCCGTTGTTTTCATGATTTTATTGTGCTTAAAATAATAGCTATCAAAAAGAGCCTAAAAAGGGCTCCAGTTGAGGTCAACACAGCTAAAAATGCGTTGGTGGCTGGGGCTCCGCCCCAGATCAGGTTGTTTTCATTATTTTTTCGTGCTTAAAATAATAGCTGTCAAAAAAGAGCTTCAAAAGGGCTCCAGTTGAGGTCAACACAGGTAAAAATGCGTTGGTGGCTGGGGCTCCACCCCAGATCCCGTTTTTTCATAATTTTATCGTGCATAAAATAATAGCTGTCAAAAAAGAGCCTTAAAAAGGCTCCAGGTGAAGTCAACAGAGCTTAAAAATGCATTTGTGGCTGGGGCTCTGCCCCAGACCCCGTTGTTTTCATGATTTTATCGTGCTTAAAATAATAGCTGTCAAAAAAGAGCCTTAAAAGGCTCCAGGTGAGGTCAACGGAGCTCAAAAATGCGTTGGTGCTCTGCCCCAGACCCCGTTGTTTTCATGATTTTATTGTGCTTAAAATAATAGCTATCAAAAAGAGCCTAAAAAGGGCTCCAGTTGAGGTCAACACAGCTAAAAATGCGTTGGTGGCTGGGGCTCCGCCCCAGATCAGGTTGTTTTCATTATTTTATCGTGCTTAAAATAATAGCTGTCAAAAAAGAGCTTCAAAAGGGCTCCAGTTGAGGTCAACACAGCTAAAAATGCATTTGTGGCTGGGGCTCTGCCCCAGACCCCGTTGTTTTCATGATTTTATCGTGCATAAAATAATAGCTGTCAAAAAAGAGCCTTAAAAAGGGCTCCAGGTGATGTCAACAGAGCTTAAAAATGCGTTGGTGGCTGGGGCTCTGCCCCAGACCCCGTTGGTTTCATGATTTTATCCTGCTTAAAATAATAGCTGTCAAAAAAGAGCCTCAAAAGGGCTCCAGTTGAGGTCAACACAGCTAAAAAATGCGTTGGTGGCTGGGGCTCCGCCCCAGTGCCCGTTGTTTTCATGATTTTATCATGCATAAACAGCTGTCAAAGTGGGCCTAAAAAGGGCTCCAGTTGAGGTCAACACAGCTAAAAATGCGTTGTTGGCTGGGGCTCCGCCCCAGACCCCGTTGTTTTTATGATTTTATCATGCATGAATAGTTGTCAAAAAAAAGCCTTAAAAGGGCTCCCGTTGTGGTCAACACAGCTAAAAATGCGTTTGCGGCTGGCGCTCCGCCCCAGACCCCGCTGGGGGAGCTTGCGACGCTCCCCCAGACCCCTAGTCGGTATGGGCTTCGTGCCTTTGGCACTCGCAGATTTGCGCCTTCGGCGCTTCGTAAAAAATGTGCTAGTTGGGCTTAGGGCTTCAGCCCCCCAAACCTGAAATCCAGGCGCCGCCACTGGTAACCGACGGAGAGGATAAACTCAACCCAACGTCCTTTCTCTTGTCTCCATAATAGAAACGGTCCCTAACTCCTGCGGTCCTGCGGATCACGAGTGGCAATGATAATTGGATAGGCTATAGATGATCCACAGTTAGTTGTAGCAATGCGATGCGGAAGAGTTGCATTCAGCTGAAGTTATCTTCGTCGAAATGTTATCCTTTCAATTCATTTATTCCGAGTGATTATTTTTACCAGACGTTGCGATGATTGCACTGTGGTAGGTATTTATTGCCGAGGTAACCTGCAATTTGAATAAATAAAACGACCTTGGCTGAAATGCCGGTATTGCTCTTTAACAACGTAATGATATCATGGTAAATGTAATTTGTACAGGCCTAAGATAAAAGATAGGCAACGTAAAATAATATTATTTATTAAAATTTATGTCGACGTTATATAAATGATATTAAGTAGGCCTACCAGTAGCCTATATGATAAGAATTACAAAAACAAGATATGATAAATATTAGCTAATGCTCAATAACATATGCAATGTTTTGTACGATTTGCAATATTGGGTTATGTGTTAGGCCTACTAGTAATTAAAGAAACTATTTCTGAAGGTGTTGGATATCACCTGACGATAGCGAAGACGTCTACTTGTGATGTGGATCAATTGCATGGTGCTATTGAGTCTAAAATCCACAAGTCCCAGCTGGTGAGCAATGAGACTGAGGAGGTTACGTTCCTTCTGCCGAGTAATGAAGCGTTGAAATTCGAAAGACTCTTCAAGACGCTTGAGACAGATGGCGAAACACTCGGCATCAAGAGTTTCGGAATCTCGGTCACGACAATGGAAGAAGTCTTTCTCAGGTCAGCTTTTGCATAAGCGCGTTGGTGTAGTGGGTACATGTATGTTCAGCAGAATACCGGAGGCTTTCAGGTTCGAATCCACGTCAACTTCTTCAATCCGCCTATGCGTGTAGGCTATAGTCTACATAAATATTCGACGCCATCGATTTGCGCATAATTTATAGGCCTAATCTCTGTCTATATCCTTGAAATTTTGCAGTGCTTGCATATCAATGCTCGCATTCACTACCAGATCCAATGGCGGCACCAGAGGGTTTAGAGGGTTAAGCCCCCAAAAAGGTCCTCGGGTTTTTTAGACAGGGAAAATGAAATAAAATTATTTTCACGAAATTTCGACTCTAAGTTCCTCTTTAAAAAGGTCATCAGATTTTAAATATTTTCATGAGACTTCGAACAGACGACTAACAAAAGTCGTCAGACATTTAGGCGAATTACATTATTCAGTGGAGCCTACACATTCAATTAAATCGGTAACTGTTAGCACAGGTTCTAGGTTTCATTGCTATGAGAGTGACATGAATCGTGTTGATTATTTAAACACAGAGTAAAGCATTCGTCTACATCGGGAGGTGGACCAAGGATGAGCAATGCGGCAGATGCAGAAATACAAGGAAATACTTCACGTTAAGTTCTCTCTTTTATATTTCTTTACTGATGGCCAGTAGCCTAAACGTCGTGATCGATTGAGTCAAGTGCTAATCTACTAGTCAGGTACAGGACGGTTTTGCGCGATCGTTTTGATCGGGAAAAATAATAGCCTCGATGCCATTTCTCCGTGTAACTTCAGCGGCGATTATAGTATTTTAGTTAGCCTACAGGTGAAACTATTGATAACAAACCACGATGTGGGATGACGGATAAAATCTTCAGACCAAAACAAGAAGCGGGATCATTTTTTTCTGATACTATTAGTGCAATAAATGCGATGATTGATGCAAATTACGGTTTGCATGGGGTAATTTTTAGGGGGGGGGGGTAATTTGAAGCATTTACACCGGTGTGTCGCGACATACAAGACTAGTGCCTCGCAAATAAGCCGGTGGTGTGTCGCGTAATATGGTGCCTTTGGTGTGTCGCGAATTCTCGTACAATTATACTCCCGTCGTTTTTGCATTACACTGAGATGGACAAAGTCCAGTAGTCCCGAGGTAGCCTACCTATGATCCTGAACTTTTTAACGTAATATTTCTTGTAGGTCTGCTTTTCTGGTTTTTCGTGACAATAATTGGACGTCTTCAGGAGCAGCTGTCTCTATCACATATTTTTTTATACGTTGCTTCTAACTATTAGAGTGACTTGTAGGGCATGTAGGCATACTATGTAGATAATTGATCAATCAATCAATCGTAATTTATATACAATTTGGTGATGACTTTCATGCTCTTTTTTATCTAAAATAGTTTAACCTCATAATACCAGCTTCTATTTCATCAATAGGCCTACGAGTCGCCTGTAGACCAGTTGTCGTTAGATCTATTGTCTGCAGACCAATTATCGTGGAACCCATCAAATGACATAGAATCGCAGTAGATTTACATTGGTGGAATTTAGTATAATTTTACAATAATTAGAAACTTAAAAAAATCATGACGAATCAACATTTTCATTAATTAGAAAATTATAACAATTTAAAATAGATAGGCTATTTTAACTTTAATATAGGCCCATTTTAATTTTAAAGATATTGACATCGTGACGATTGGATTTTGTGTCACCAAAGTTATTTGTGAGTTCAGGTGAGTCGAAAAAGGTTGAGGACATCTTGTGTAGCCTACTGTATGGATCGAACTCACGGACAGGGTAGGACTGCGAGTGTGAGGGACGTGTCACGTGATAAGGGTTTGAGAGAATTGGGAGGAAAATGGTTAAAAACAGGAAATTAAGTCGATACAAATCTGCGGTGATCATTCGCCTTGCAATGCACGCCATGTTGATCTATTCCAGCCACTTTTAGATAAGAATTTTATTCGTTCCATTCGTTAGATAAAGAGAAGACGGTGATGATTTCAATGAATTTATATAGAACAGAGAGTAACCAAGTAGGCTATTATCCTCTTTGTAACCAATATTATTGGTAACGATACAGTTCATTTGATAAAAAAAACCTGCCTGGAAGAATAATAGCCAACATTTATTAAAGTTTAATAATTTGAAACTCTAATAAAAAAATTACTATATAATTCTTCCAGATAGCTACACTGACTTGCTGATGAATTTCAGATGCCGATGCGCTATATGAGAAAGAGACCTTTTTGATACTCGAGATTCTCCAGCTACGTGCCATGTTTTACAAGCGATTAATTCATTCCATTAGAAACTATACTCTTACTTTGGGCCAGATTCTGATTCCAGTAATTGCAACCATACTCGCCTGCGTTATCCTCTACGTTCCGCCAGCTGAAGACATTTACAGACCTCTGATCCTTGACCTAGCCCAATTCAATGGTCCAATCACACCATACGACGTTCTACCTTTTGAATCCGCCTACGCCAAGAAACTGTCAGATTGCTATGTCACTAGTGTCTCAAACCAGAGTGAACCTATCTTAATCCAAAACGAGCCAGGCTACACCACAGATTCCACAATGGATGACTACCTGTTAAGAATCGGAAAATATCACAGGGACCAGTATATCAGTAAATACGAAGTGGGCGCTACCATACAACAATGGCCAGATGGAAAGTTGGCCCTTACAGGATTTTACAACGGCCTAGCCTACCATACGCAGGGCATCTCCATGTCAAACTTGGGAAACACTCTGATGCAATGCTATGGAAACAAAGAATACCAGATCGAAACCATCAACCAACCTCTGCCAATGCATTCAGATGGAAGAGATCGATATTCTTATTTGTCGGTGATAATTAAGATATGTGGTTTCGTCGCATGCGTGTCTTTCGGTTTGGCGTTACTATTCGCCACATTTCTGCTGTTTCTGATCAAAGAACGAAAGTCTGGAGCCAAACACATTCAACTCGTGAGCGGAGTCAAGCTTCGCAATTTCTGGCTGGCAACATTTCTCTGGGATTACGTCTCCTATGTCATTCTGTGTATCTTAATCATCGTCGTCATCCTTGGCTTTCACACCGAGATATACTGGCAACATTATGGGTAGGTATACTGAAGAATCACCCTCAAAATTTCGTTAATATCGGTTTCGATGCGAGAATAAAAGGCCAGACCAAGAAAAAAACAGGCTAAATATGAAGGAGGTAGAAGAGGAATTGCTTGGTAACACATTCACTAATGCCTGGTCTAGTCTGATTGATTCGTCCATTATCATCGCTGACTTGTCTTATCATCTGCCAGTATTTGCACACCTTGCATTTGCCTACAAGAGAAGTGTCCCTAATTATTACGACCATCGTATAATCAATGAGGAAAGATCAAAACAATTTTAAACCCTACTTGCTGATAGTAATATTATTGGGATAATATCACGACTGCATGCAATAATATTAATGGAGATGCTGGCCTGAACTGAACTGTATTAACTGTTTATTGAAAATTATAAAAACGCATATGATCAGGCGTTCCCGATAGTGTCTAAAAAAGCAACGCTAGGGGCCTAGGTTTAAGCAACCCTGGGCTCCTCAAATCCAGCAAGAAGAAAGTTTCATTGTACTTAAAATATAAAAAAAATCCAAATGCTCATAATACAAATAAATTTACTGTATACAGGAATAAATTTAAGGTCATTGGAGTCAAAGCAGAAAAATTACTATGCAGCGGAATTCAAACATAAAGACGACCTAAGGAAGACCTGGAACTCATTCGCTCGATAATGCAATTTGAAAATAGGGAAGTACAATTGAGTCGTTAAAAATTAACGGAGAAAATGTTAAAGATCCAGAAAAATGGCCAGTAGCTTCAATAACTACTTCACCAACATAGCCCATTCTTTTGCAAAGAAAATGCCAGATTCACCAGGTCATCTCCCTTACTATAGTTGCTTACAGGCCCCTCGGGAGAACTCTATGGGTATCCTAATGGTCTCTCCTGAGGAAATTATGGGTATTGGCCGTGATATGCGTTTAACGCATAGCAAAGGTATTGACAACATAGGCCCCTGTATCGCGGCCCCAAATCTCTCATTGGTTGCCGGACCTTTGGCGGAAATAATAAATTGCTAATTTAGTAGTGGGATTGTTCGACAAGCAATAAAATAGCTAAAGTTGTGCCAATAGTAAAAGAGGCTGATGAAGACAATGTAATCAATTACAGACCCATTTCCGTTCTTCATTACTTCTCCAAGTTCTATGAAAAACGTATGTATAACTAGATGTGGGCCACGGCGTTGCCCGGGAGATTTAGAGTTTTCGCCCACCCCCTAGTCCATCCACGGGTAGATGAGCTCATGAGGGCAGTGAAACGCTGCTCCATGCAGAGAGACAGAAGCCGAGGGCAAAATCTCACAGATCCACAGTAAAGTTTTCATTGCATGACGCAACTTCACATAAATCAACGGTTGACTCCCATGCAGCTATTTCTCTAAAATTCTCATACTGCACCCAATGCATCTAAGATTTATCATAATAAATATCGTCAGGTACATACAAAATCAATGAGGAAAGATCAAAACAATTCTTTTGTCTTCTTAGAAAAAATTATCTGACCATGTAGAAAAATAGCTGCGTGGGAGTCAACCGTTGATTTATGTGAAGTTGCGTCATGCAATGATTTTAAAAGATTAAAAGAAGATAATCATCATGAAATAATTAAGTTTTCCCACCAATTCCCATCATGGTTTCCAAATTGCCGATTTTAAAGAAACTTCCCATGTCTTTTCATAGGCCTATTGTAAAGTTTTTGTGTCGGTGGCAAGGCTTAACCTTTTTCAATTGGTCTGAAAATTGGTACAGTTGATCAAACTGTTAAATGGAATGGGAAAATTGCCAGGGAGCAGGTGTAGGCCTATATTGAGAAACTTTTTGAAAGTGCATTAAAATCTGGAGCACTCTCATGGCTATGCCTTGGTTAGAAAAAATTATCTGACCATGAATCACTTTAATAATTATTGTTAAGCCTTAAAATATGTAGGCCTATACTTTAACCCTCAGGCTACCAAGTTTTTTTGTAACACTGACTACCAAGGGGGGGGGGTGGTTACCACCCCCCTGGATTTTGGGTTTGGTTTGAGATATCATAACTTGTAATACATCAATGGATTCAGCATTCATTTCTGCACAAAAAGGTATATTTAGGTTTGAAAGATATGAAAGCACCCCAGAATTATGATTTTGTTTCCCTAGGCACCCGTCGATTTCACAAAATGCATACTTTCGCATAAGCAAAATATTAGATTCTATGTGTTTTTAACATTATTTATTTATTTAAAAATAGTTTACATATAATAAAACCAATATCCAACTATAAATGCTAGTAATAAGTTAGTTTTAATTACAATAAAAAGAAAGAAAAAAACATGTATTAGCTGCTGAAAAACCTTTACGCAGACTTATCGAATGGCATAATTTACTTCTCTTGAAAAATAAATTATGAATAATTTTTTATAGGAAAAACATGAAATTTTTATGAAAATAAAACACCTTTTATATATTTTAATTTAGTTTGAGCACTTACGGTTGTCAAAAGACAACTCCGTGACCACCACAATGTAGCCCCACATTCCCTCTACAGAATGGTGTAATTCGTGTCTTTTCATGTCAAAGGACGGATAAGATAAGCCGATAATCTAAGGGGGGTGGTATCCACCCCCCCCCTGGTGCCTCGGGTATATAGGGTATAACTTTTGAATGGTATGGTATATCATCACACATTTTAGCTCAAAATGTGTGCAAATGAATCCTCTACAGCTACCTAAAACGTCAAAATTTCATTCCAAACGAAAAAAGTTTTATTCGGAAAAAACCTGGGGGGGGGGGGCTGGATACCACCACCCCTGGTAGCCCGAGGGTTAACACTAGACTGGAATACTAAAAGACATGTTGATATTGTTGCTGTAAAAATAGAAGTAATGAATTAATCCGGCCCTGGTTCAAACAAGGAGGGTGAGTCGAAGTGGAGGCTATTTATTAGAATCGATAATATTGAATGCATTTATTTGATCTCTTACGTTGAACTTGATGGACCAGGTAGTGACTTTTAGCAGCTGTGAATAATATCAAATTTTGCCTTGATTTCTTGTGTTTTAACGTCAGGATAGTCTTTGATGGTTTATTGCTATATGGATTTTCCATGCTGCCCTTTACCTACGTGATGTCGTTCCGTTTTGGCGAAGCGTCTGTCGGATTCGTTTGGGTCACCGTCATCTGCATTATAACTGGTAACAGTGAATCTACAGTTCTACACCGTGGTTTAAAAAACCAGCCAAATTGTTTTTCAAATATCTCCAATGCCTGTTAACATATCATGCTAATATTTTCCATATATTTAGATAATTGGACCAGGAATATGATTCCAAAATTTTATGAGACAAAGTTGAACGGATAAAAAGATATGAATATTTAAACTTCATATGCCGACATTTCAGTTTACAATCAATTGTAAAGGTTTCAAATTACCCCCTCCTAAAAATTACCCTCTGCAAACTGTAATTTGCATCAATTATCGCATTTATTGCACTAAAATTATCAGAAAAATTATTCCGCTTCTTGCTTGGGTCTGAAGATTTTCATCCGTCACCCCACTTCGTGGTTTGTTATCAATATTTTCATCTGTAACTAAAATACTAAATCGCCGCTGAAATTACATGGAGAAATGGCTTCGAGGCTATTATTTTTTCGATTAAAATATTGATAACAAGCCACGAAGTGGGATTAGGCTACGGATGAAAATTTTCAGACCAAAACAAGAAACGGTATGAAAAACCCGGATGATTTTGCTGATTGTTTTAGAGCAATAAATGCGATGATTGATGCAAATCTAGTTTCCGAGGGGGGGGGGGGGTTAATCTGAAACCGGTTTAAAGTTACCGGGGGGTAATGTTTAGGAGGGGGTAATTTGAAACATTTACACCGGTTTCAAGTTACCGGGGGGTAATGTTTAGGAGATTGTAATTTGAAACCTTTACACCGGTTTTTTATATAGACGGGACGCATATTTCCAAAATGTACATGGCAGCTGCAACCGCAGGGTTTTCAGCCAATCACGCGTCATGATACATTTTAACTGTCAGCGCTCCGCAACCAATAAGAAATGTCGTTACTAATCGTAAAATAAAGATTTCTTTTCAATACTCTTCACTGTTTAGTGTTGATATTTTCAACTCCTAGCAAAATTCTTCCTCGCAATTTCACGTAGGCAATAGCGATTGACCTATGAAACTGAATAATAAATCAAAAGGTCAGCAAATGATTTCGAAGCCGAGTCTCATGCCAGTAGGCTAGGCGTGTAAACAGTCTCAGCCATTCCCAAGTGTCGATTGCTTTAGCGCTCTATTTTACTCGACTGGGACAGCGTAATTATTTTTTTGTCAGTCCTGCATGAATCCTTCTAATCTACAGGGTGGTCCAAAATAAACTGCACAGTGACAGTTTTCTTGATATAATGTATAACAATTCAATGTTTAATGCCATTTTTCTTGCGTATGATGAAAGAATTTCCAAATAAGACATGGAAACGTCGTACTATCCTCATTAAAAAAATTGATACCGAAGGTACCACAGCTAGGAAGCCGGGTTGCGGACGTCCGAAATCAGCTCGAACAGATGCAAATATCAAGTTGGTAAGTGCCTTATCTGTAGCCAGGAAGACAAACCGCTAAGCCATAAGAGCCCACGGGAGATCGCACGTGAAACCGGCATTTCACGTTCAACTGTTAAACGTATTGTAAAGAAAGATCTCGGACTTAACCAGTACAGGCGCAAAGTTGGACAGCAGTTGAACAGCGATTGCGTTTCATTGACCGCGCAATTGATCAATGGCGTCGTTGGCTTCAAAGCGTGGTCGAGCAGCAAGGAGGACACATTGAACATTTTATGTAACGAAATCCATCCATGTAATGTTACAGTAAAAATAATTGCTGTGTTTTTGTGAATTTTCACGGTTATATTTGAATTGGTCTGAATAAAGTACTATCAATTTATCATTGTGCAGTTTATTTTGGACCACCCTGTATATCTAGCTTTCATTTAGGCAAAATAAGTTTGATCGCAATTTGATTTCATCAATCCGAATGCCATTTTGCGACAATTATTTTCCTCAATCAAACTTGTAGACTGCGACCGAATAAATTTAGAGCGCTAAAGGAACTGGTTCATCTGCATCTTACCGACTTATTTTGTAATTACAAAAATTGTGTTTTTTGTAGCGTATATTTTCTATTAGGCCTACCTGGCCTGCGTAAATAGAAGTTTGACGAATAAAATTATCCCTTTCATAAATAGAAGTGGGATTGATTCAAGAATGTTTGCTCATCATGAAACTCACTGAATCAATTAATTACGAAAGCAACTGGCCCTGCAGTGGCTTAACCTGGAGTCGGCCTAGTATCGATAACATAACCTAAATCAAGATAGGCCAAACATTATATTAATAAAGAAGCGACAGGGTTTATATTGGCATGAAACTCCACTTAGAAATGAATTTTTGTCTCAAAATTAAATTGTATATCTTCATATAAATAATTTTTAGGGAGAAATAATTTTATTATTATTGAAACTTCAAAATCAAGCGCAAAAATTTTGAAAGTTATTTGCGATTAGTTACGACGATTAACATTGGCTGTGGGCTATAGCAGCTTAAAATATGTATTGTAACTTGTGATTGGCTGAAAAATCTATGGTTGCAGCTGCCATGTACATTTTGGAAATATGCGGACGGGACAAACAAGAGAGGACGTCCGCGCAGGGAATGGCTCGACGACATCTCCGAATGGGTTCCACGACAACTGGTTCACCGACAACTGGTTCAACGACAATTGGTTCACGGACAATTGGTTCACCGACAACTGGTTCATGACAATTCTTTCACGACAATATTATTGGAGCTGCATTGATGAAAATATTCTTGCTCAAACTGGAGCTGGATTGACGAAGATACCATTGCTGAAATTGGAGCTGGATTGGAAAAAAATGTTCTTGCTTAAACTGGAGCTGTATTGATAAAAATGTTCTTGCTTAAACTGGAACTGGATTGATAAAAAAACGCTCGTGAAATGGAAGCTGGATAATTTTATTTTATATCTGAAATAGAAGCCGGATTAATGGAATAGAATGCTTGATAAATGGAAGCTGGATTGATGATTTTCATCCATTTATTTCAACATGCATCCAGATTTCATTTCTCAAGAGCTTTATCATTAATCCGGCTTCCATTTCTCAAGCGTTATTTTTGTCAATCCAGCTTCTTTTTCACCTATAAGGAACCCTCATCCAGCTTCCATTCACCATTTGCCGGTGGGCCTATAATATTGTCGTCTACCAAATGCCGTGAACCAGTTGTCGGTGAACGAATTGTCCGTGAACCAGTTGTCGTTGAACCAGTTGTCGGTGAACCACTTGTCGTGACACCCTCCGAATGGGGCATAGCCTCGCTTCAGGAGCTGAGCAGAGCGGCGCTGGATAGGAGAAAATGGAAGGACCTGGTGAAGAAGGCATTGGACACCTACGGGCGCTGAGTCCACGGTTGCTGATGATAATGATGATGACACCGGTTTTTGAAAAGAAGGAAACTTGGATATTAAAAACGTCAGTTTTATATAGGCTAGGCCTAAATGGCTGAACAAAGTGCAGTTTATAATCCAAAAATAAGTCGTAACAAAAGAGAAGTTGTCAATTTATATGGAGTATTATATTAGCCTACATAAAGCCAGATTGCATCTTTAGCATAAAAACAATAGGCTAGTGAGCCTATTTAGCCTAGTAGAGTAACTTTCTATAATTATTGTCAAGGCGTAACGAAAAATTGTTCATAATACAAGCTCAGTAGCGGCACCAGATCTATGTCGGCGGGTCACGCCAGGGCCGTAATGGAAGTAAGAAACTCGTGTCAGCACAGAAAATAGTAGAGCAGTTCCGGTTAAATGACAACTTAAAATGCTACCATTGTAAAAAAATTCTGATGGTGAGGAGTAGCTATAGTATAAAAAATAGGGTGACCAATTTGACCGTAGGCTAGGGCCTACGCTCAGGTTCCAATTTTTTGTGATGTGACCCAGTGTCCCGTCGACGACTCGAAGGAAGGAGCAAAATTGTCCAGGTTTTTGACAAATTGTAAAATAAATTGTCAATTTGGATCTTGTAAACGTCAGTTCTTCAAATTGCAAATTGCAAAACGATATTGTTGTTGCATCTTTTCTAGAGGCATTAGACATAAATAAATATATGCCGTATAATCAACCCTTAGGCTAACGCCAGTGACCGAAAATATACCGTTCTGTCATTTGCAATTTGAAGAACTGACGTTTACAAGAGGGCACTGAATCGGAGATTCACGCGAAGTGCTGAACAATTGCGAGTCAAGGACTTGCCCAATATCCCTACGAAGCGGCTTCAGATGGATTCGAACCTGCAACCCTACGGCTGCAAGGTCACAAGCATATCCACTACACCTCGCACACCACAAAAATAATGTAGGCCTACTGTAGCTCTGTGTTGATAATAATTATTGCTTATAGGAATTTCTCTTGGAGAGAATGTTGAGTTTGTCACAGCTGTCTTAAAAATTATTATAGTTGCCATCTCTTACAATGTATCTGACCAGCCAGTCTTAATAGGATGATATATTATATTAGGCTATTGTACGTCCCAGTCGTCACATTCATCTCAAAACCGTCCATGATAAGACTGTGCAGAAAAGTTTGCTGTCAGCGACCAACTTTTATTGTGTTGTGGTTTTCAGTTGAATCAGACCCAAAGAGTATGCTTATGAGGCTCCCAGTATCCATTTATTCGCTCAATTATATCAACCAAGAAACAATCGTCTAGCTGACT
The DNA here is from genome assembly GCA_945859605.1 of Lumbricus rubellus. Taxonomy (NCBI): domain Eukaryota; kingdom Metazoa; phylum Annelida; class Clitellata; order Crassiclitellata; family Lumbricidae; genus Lumbricus; species Lumbricus rubellus. The sequence continues at coordinate 8,890,215 of OX243814.1, read as the reverse complement.
GACTCAGGCATAAAGTCTGAGAAAAGTTTTGCCGGTGTCACGAAAAGGAGTATTCCCCTGAAAGCTATCCGGGGGTGAATTAATCTATTCCCCCCCCCCCCGGATGAAATTAACTGGTCTAGACTCTAGACTATCCGGATGATAAAACCATTCTATTCCATTTTTTTTGAATGCGTAGATCTATAATTGAAAAAAATTATACTCTAATCAAAATTTAAAGTGACTCTAATTGTTTTAAGCGAAGCAGGACGTTTTGGCGCCAGTGTCATGCGAAAAACTATCCGGCAACAAAAACTATCCGGCCACGCCCACTTCGTTGTCAGGATACATTTTCGCACGACATACGTGCGAAAAACTATCCGTTGACAAAAACTATCCGGGTTGCTTTTCGACGTTTATTAGGAATAATTCGCTTCATGACGCATATAACTCGGTATGCAACAAACTATTGCAATACATGCATGTAAGTGATATAATGGGCTAGTGTCATTGCGAGTGTGCAAGTAAACATGGAAAAACCCGTGATTCTTATGAACGAAGCGGTGTTGAGTCAGTAGAAACTGGTTTTCTATTTTTAGAATGGGAAATCCGTTTTAGAAATTGGATCGTTTATTAAGGAACTTCATACAAGAAAATAGGTTGTTTAACAATAAACATTTAACATTTTTAAAATGCTTTTTCAAATACATCTGCCTATAACTCCGTCACTGGTTGCACTCTGCAAATGCCAGTCCCATACCTGAATAAAGTAGGAGGGTGTCGCTAGTGAGCTTCGTTACCACACTTGAGGCTAAACTGCAAATATTACCATATAGGCTATAATAATACATCTCTGCAGATTCTGTGAATAGAAACAGCTGCAGCTAACTATAATCACCCTGTTCATCCATCCTCAAAACAATTTAACCTCTCGATCGGTTCCTGTCCATCAACCTGTAAATCTGGCAATTATTTAATACTGTTTACCACGTTATGGTTGCTCTACTATTCCTGTGTAGGCTTAAAACCAGGGATCAATGTGTGTCAAGTTCGCAAACATATTGGGGTTGAGATTCGCCTACCATATCGATTCGCGGGTGACCTCCCAAGAAGGCACAAACACCAGGCACGCTAGAACTGGTAATTTCACTTGGTAAATTCACATATTTGGACTCTATCCATTTCATAGCGGTTAATAGTCCATATTAAACACCATCAGCACTACCCAGAACAATAGTCGCGATTGGGCTTAGGCCTAAATCATTATTGTTCCTATTGTAGCCTTCCAAACTTCACATATTATCGACCGTGTATTTCATTGCATCAAATTAGCAAAGTTTGCCACTTGAAATGTCATACTCAAGCCCTATCCATTTCCTAACGCTTAAAAGGCATATTAAACACCATAAGTAGGCCTACTACCTAGACCAAGTCGCAAGGAACAATAATGATTTTAAACGCTCTAGCGACTATTGGTCTAGGTAGTTCTGATGATGATTAATTGTATTGTATTGTATCTGACCATTTATAAAACGCTTCTCGCAGCAAGAGCCTTTCAGAAGCGCTCCCAGTGCGTTCAGCCCCTAGAAAACAGGCAAGTTTTTAGACGAGAGAAAGACGAGGATACACTACCAGAGAGGATGGCAGAGCGAACTGATAGGAGAAGCCCATTTCATAGGGAGGGACCAATGCATGGAAATGATCTGGATTGCGTCATGGCGGTCTTGCCTCTGGGGACAAATAGGTCAAGGCGATCAGAGGACCTAAGAGGGCGCAGCGACGCGGCAGAAAGGGGACGAAGTATATGATCACACAAATACTTCGGCCGTGCCTGACTTTTGTGCCTTATTGGGAGGTCACACCTGAAACGAATATGTATGGCGTATTCTATCTGAATCTCAATATGCCTGCGAACTTGACACACATCTGGGATCACAGGTTACATAGGCCTGATCTTCAGAAGTTCCGACCAAATTTTCGGAGACATTGCAACGCAATAAGATAACAATAATGTCTCGTTCATGATAAATAAATAGACTAAAGATAGAGGGATTTTAAATTATTATGCAATGTTATTTATAAAGATCGCGCATTTTTTTCCGCAATCAACTATTATAGTCAACTACAATCAGCCCGGATAATATTTGTCAACGAAAACGAGGCTCAGAGCGTCTCCGTTGCTATCTGACGTCATACGTCACGTGAACCAATGACAGAAGTTTCCGGATAGTTTTTGTTGCCGGATAGTTTTTTGCATGACACCGGACGTTTTGGCTCCGGCCGTTTTGGCGCCGGCCGTTTTGGCGCCGCCGTTTCGGCGCCGGACATTTATTGACGAAAATAAATGTTTGCCTAAATGGAAGTTGGATTGATAAAACTAATGTTTGGTGTAAGTGGAGGCTGGATTTAAGAAAATAACTGCTTCTGTCAATGGAAGCTGGATGAAGCTAAGTCTTCGTTTCAATAGAAGCTGGATGGATGGAATTATTTTTTGCCTAAATTGAAGTGAGTTTTACAGAAAAATCATCTAAAAATGGAAGCTGGATTGATGAAACACTTCTTGGTTAAGTTGAAGTTGGACTTATCAAAATTAGAAGAGGACTGATAAAGATATTCTCATTAAACCGGACATGCATTGATGATTATAATTATTATTCAAATAGAATATTGAATATTGAAGTTGGATTGATGAAATATAATTGTTACTCCAATGTAGGCTGGATTATTGAAAATGATTCTTGCAATGAGAGAAGTCGGATAACTGTGTACGGACTTTGAGCAGGAGAAATGTCCTGCGCCAGAACTGCGGCGCCGAAACGGCGTCGGTGCCAAAACGTCCGGCGCCAAAACGGCGGCGCCAAAACGGCGGCGCCAAAACGGTCGCGCCAAAACAACGGCGCCAAAACGTGACGTACCGGTTTTAAGTGTCCTAAGCAATGTTCAGAGAAAGGCAACTCGAAATTATTTAGTGACTCTAAGTCTTCTTAAGTGTTTTAAATGTTCTAAGTGCTATAAAACCAAAGCAAAAATTATCTAGTAGGTAAAAACATACCTGTTAGTGTCATTGGTCAAAACAAAGCAGATGAAAATTAATTTGCAAAAATAAATGCACGCGTAAGTGGCTTTTTAGACTTTTCCTCATTGGGGGGGGGACACTCTATTTCGTGACACCATCAATGCTATTTTGATAGTAATAAGGTTGTGTGAACTTGCCACTATTGCCACTGCATCGGTGCCATAACGGTTTGTGTGATGGAATTGCTTCACATTCATTCTCAAGTTTAAAGTGAAAAGGGAATTCCACACCTTCCCTCCTTAGGATTTACGACCATGACAGTGGACAGTGAACACACTGGAGGCCTCTATGAGCATTGGCGCTTTGTTACTCTTGAATATTGAATAGCCTATAATAGACCTATGTTAGACACCCAAATGCTGTCATGTTTTTACTAAATATTTCTTTGTCGGACCAAAAAACCTGGTGGTGACTATCACCACCACTTTTAAATGTGGTGGTGAATGAACACCACCTCACAATTTAACCTTACCCTTGTGACACATGGCTATCTTGACCAGGAACTCACATTTACGCGGCACATTAACCTTCTGTGTCGCAGCTGTTACTACCAGCTTCGGCAGCTCAAGGTCATTTCCCGCTCATTGACTTCTAGCGCAGCCGCAACACTTGTTCATGCGTTTGTAGTTTCACGCTTGGACTACTGCAGTTCCTTATACGTTGGACTTTCAGCCTGTCGGGTGGGGCCCCTAAATAGGGTCCTGCGCACTGCTGCCCGCCTCATAGGCCGCATTCCCAAGTTTGGCCGAGTCTCCGAGTACATGAGGGATGTAATCCGCTGGCTCCCTTACCCACAGCGCATTACATACAGAATTTCCGTCTTGGTCCGGCGCTGCTTTGAAGGTTTGGCTCCTTTATACTTGCAGGAGCTCTGTTGCTCGACCACGCTTGTTCAACGCCGCTGCTCTCTCTGCTCAGCTGCACAAGTGGAACTTATTGTTCCACGCTCACGGACTGCAATCAGGCAGCGCCGTGCTTTCTCCGTGGATGGTTTTGCGACCTGGAATGAGCTCCCTGTTATCCTTCGTCAAATACCTATTAGCCTTTCTACTTCTACTTCATTTCTTTCTCTTCTCAAGACTGGCTTATTCGCCCGGGGTTGGACTGGGAGCGCTCCTGAGTAGTAACCTTGAAGGAGCGCTATATCAAATTCTCAGTAAATACAAAAAAAATAAAAAATAAATATCAAACCCCTCTGATCCTACGGTAACTCGACCCGGTGTAAAGGTTTCGAATTACCCCCTCCTAAACATTACCCCCCCTTAAAACTGTAATTTGCGTCAATCATCGCATTTATTGCACTAAAAATATCAGAAAAATGATCCCGCGTCTTGTTTGGGTCTGAAGATATTCATCCGTCATCCCACTTCGTGGTTTGTTATCAATATTTTCACCTGTAACTAAAATACTAAATTGCCGCTGAAATTACATCGAGAAATGGCTTCGAGGCTATTATTTTTTTCCGATTAAAATATTGATAACAAACCACGAAGTGGGATGACGAATGAAAATCTTCAGACCAAAACAAGAAGCCAGATGATTTTTCTGATTTTTTTAGTGCAATAAATGCGATGATTGATGCAAATCTAGTTTCCGGGGGGTAATCTGAAACCGGTTTCAAGTTACCGGGGGGTAATGTTTAGGAGGGGGTAATTTGAAACCGTTACACCGGGCCACCATGGACTACTCTTACGGACAACCTTTTGACTCAACGCAGCGCTCGTGAATAAGCCGGTGGCCCTCGCTTGGCTTTCGGGTGGCGCTTTAGAAATTAGGAGATTACGATGTGCTGCTTTAAAGCGTAGTGAATTAATTTTTACTTCTTCAACATTGTATCACGGTATCACGATGCATGCATAGAGGCTGCTGACAGTGCTTCTGGTTTTCTTGAAGGGATTATTGCGGCCGCCATTTGCATTCCGCTGAAAGACATAAATAAGGGTCTTTGGAATTTCGTGGGATGGATATTCTACATCATCTTTCCTAGTTTCTGCTTCACCAAGGTTCTTGAAAACATCTTCCAAAACCATTTTGCACATATGTTTTGTGGCGAATTTGAGAACCTCACCGAATATTGCGAAGAAATGATACGGCGTAATCGCGATAGAACGTTTTCATGTTGTCCAGGTAAGCGACGTTCGTGCGAGGATTTAAGAGCCGATTAATCTTGTTTGTATAGCCTACTGGATGCTCGTGGTTTTTACTTGTAGGCCTAGTGCAATAGAAAAAAGAATGTGAAGAGGGTGTAAATTATGTAAAGTCATAATTATGTAGGTCCTATTTTATGCTATATCGAGCCTATAGGCTACAATTTTAAAATTCGATTAAAGATAGGGCTGCCAACTCTTCATTTTGCCATTCCGGGACGCCCGCAGTCACTAGATTTGACATTTATACCAATTTAGACTGTCCACACATATTGCATAGGCACAAAGTCATGGGACTCAGCACGTCACTTCTAAGAAAGCATTATCAAGGACTAACAGTACATAGGACACAACAATTATGCTACTGAGTATCAGTGGATTGTAAAGTTTTCAAGACTTGAACCCAGCACAGTCTACATTCGATGTGTAGCCAACAGCGTTAGGTTTAATAGAGCGCAGAACTCAAAATCATCACACAATTTGCCGAGCTTAGTGTGCAAAAGAGCAATATTTTGTCAAGTGCATATCTAGGCTACCACAAATTCCGGGACAATTTGAGATCTATCCGGGACACTGGACGCAAGGGCCGATTTCAAGAGATCCTCAGTGGTCGAGTGGGTTAGTAGCCCGCTCGCCGCGCCGGCGACCCGGTTTCGATTCCCGGTCGGTCGGTTTATCAGAGATTAATTTCTCGGATCTTTACTGCGGGTGGCTCGGTCGCAATATAAACGTGGAGTGAGGTTGTACTCTGCCTCCGACACTAATCATCTTCGATATGAAAACGTGTCGTTAAGCCCGAATACAACAAGGGCCGATTCCGGGTCTGTCCAGGCGAATCCGGGACTGTAACAGTTGTCAGCCTTAATTAAAGACTTTTTGACACATAGCGTCAACAAATTCTAACATTAGGCTATAACTACCGCCGACTCTTTGTATAATTATAGAAAAGCCTGGTATAGCGCCCTTTCGAGATTTCTACCCAAGTAGCAATTATAGTTACCGCAAGAAATCTCTTTCTCTTTTGATGCACTTTCCGATCATTACCCCATGTTCGCACGCTTTAATACAATACCTACGACACGACCTCATCCGGTTTCTCATTATTTTCGCCGCACCAGTTTCATTAGCGCCGAAGCATTCACGCAAGATCTCTCCTCTTCAGACCTCGTTCTACATCCTCCTTCCTCTCTCGATGACCTTCTTTCCTCGTATAATGCCACTCTCTCGTTGCTCCTTGACAAGCACGCTATTATTACAAAATCCGTCTCTCACTTACATCAAACAATCCTTGGGACAATCCTTATATCCTGTTCTTCAGATCTTTCCGTCGACGCCTCGACCGCAAGTACAAGCAAAACCCACGATCCTCAACTGCTCTCTACTCTTAAATCGGCAAGAAACGAATCCATAACCTTTTGAATACGGCTAAAAATAGTTTTAAGCTCTTTACTATTTCACTACCTCGCCTTCTCTGGAAAACTACAAAACAACTCCTACACTGCAACTCATCCAGTCCACTTCTTAACTATCCTCATCTTCTTCAAGAGCTCAGTAGTTTCTCCCGGGCAAAATTACTACCCTTCGTCTCTCTCTCTCTTTCTCTTTCTCTTTCTCTCTCTCTCTCTCTCTCTCTCTCTCTCTCTCTCTCTCTCTCTCTCTCTCTCTCTCTCTCTCTCTCTCTCTCTCTCTCTCTCTCTCTCTCTCTCTCCTCTCCCTCTCCCTCTCCCTCTCCCTCTCTCTCTCTCGATATCTCTGTATGTATCTCTCCTTCCCTCCCTCTCCAATAACTGCTGTCCCAAACCACAGCTGATTCGCCACTGGCACCGGACGGCTGACATTCCCTAAAGAAGCGGGACTTTTTTAAATTTTAGCAATAGAGGCGATGAATGATGCAAATCTAGTGTGCAGGGGTAATCTGAAACCTTTACACCGGTGTAAAGGTTTCAAATCACCCTCCGGTTTCAGATTGCTCCCCCACCCCGGCTACTAGTTTTGCATCAATCATCGAATTTATTGGACTAAAAAATCAGAAAAATCATCCCGCTTCTTGTCTTGGTCTGAAGATTTCTATTCGTCAACCCACTTCGGGGTTTGTTATCAATATTTTGATCGGGAAAAATAATATCCTCGAAGCCATTTCTCCATGTAACTTCTGCGGCGATTAGTATTTTAATTACATATGAAAATATTTACAACAAACCACGAAGTGGGATGACGGATGAAAATCTTCAGACCAAAACAAGAAGCGTGATAATATTTCTGATATTTTAATGCAATAAACGGGATGATTGGTGCAAATTAGGCCTACAGTTTGCAGGGGCTAATGTTTAGGAGGGGTAATTTGAAACCTTTACTCCGACATTAAAAGGTCAAACATGCGCGACCTCTGAACGCGGTCTCATGAAAAGTTAGCTATGCCACTGTCGTCATGACTTCATTTTGCCAACGAAGGATAGGTCCTAATAGCAAAACAACTTTAAATGAAGAGTACTTTATTGGAACAAAACCTGAGATCTTAACCCTATAATCGGTTGTTGAAATGCATGGGCTGCCTCATCCTCTTTGCAGCCTGATTAGTCGCACAAAATAAATATAACCCTTATTAGGCTATAGCTATGCATTTATGTATGTAAGTATGACAGAGCAATTATTTCTGAATAATAATTATTATAGATATGGAAGAAACACCTTACGCATTTAGGCTACTATGACCGCAATTAAGTGAGCTCAATGGACGAATGATTATGTGCAGTTTGCAGACCTATTCGTGGAGATCCGCATAAACCGGACTAAATTAGTGCAGCAACTATCGACTAGCGAACGCATTATTTTTCTCACTCTCTGTTTCTTTCTTTCTTTATCGGACAGCAATAATTTGTTCCCTATTTGTAGAATATGACTCTTCTCACTGTTGTTCCTTCCATTTGCAAATTGCCGGTGTAAAGGTTTCAGATTACCCCCTTCTAAACATTACCCCCCTGAAAACTGTAATTCGCATCATTCATCGCATTTGTTGCACTAAAAAAATCAGAACAATCATCCCGCTTCTTGTTTCGGTCTGAAGATTTTCATCTGTCATCTCACTTCGTGGTTTGTTATCAATATTTTCATATGTAGGCCTAACTAAAATACTAAATCGCCGCTGAAATTACATGAAGAAATGGCTTCGAGGCTATTTTTTTCGATTAAAATATTGATAACAAACCACGAAGTGGGATGACGGATGAAAATCTTCAGACCAAAACAATAAGCGGGATGATTTTTCTGATTTTTCTAGTGCAATAAATGCGACGATTGACGCAAATCTAGTTTCCGGGGGGTAATCTGAAACCGGTTTCAAGTTACCGGGGGGTAATGTTTAGGAGGGGGTAATTTGAAACCTTTACACCGGCTGCAATTTAACAGCGGAGTTGTTTGTGCATTTTAAGACAACTGCGGAGATGAGTGTGATCAGTTACCGACAGACAACTATCTATCAAGGACGATACCTGGAGTTGGACGCTCTTTAATCTTCATGTTCATTCAAGGCATCGTTTTCTTCATCATTCTCTTCAAAATCGAATTCGACAACGTCAGACGTGTACAAAAAGAGACGACCCTGAACCAAGTGAGTCAAGCCACGTTCACTGAGATGATTGGTTATGACGGTGGAACGACTAGTGAGGATTCGGATGTAAGCAATGAGCGGCAACGCATCCAGACGACTCCTATACAAGAACTTATCAAGACGGACCCAGTCGTCCTCCAAGAGCTGTCGAAGCTGTATGATAACTTGGTAGCCGTTAACCAGTTGAGTATCGGAGTCTCTCCCAAGGAATGCTTCGGTCTGCTGGGAGTCAACGGAGCCGGAAAGACGACCGTCTTCAAGATGCTGACCGGAGAAATCCGACCAACCTTCGGAAGCGCTTATGTCGCTGGGAAAAGCGTTGAAGATGAAATTGCAGAAGTGCATCAGAAGATCGGTTACTGTCCGCAGTTTAACACCATCATCGACCAACTGACTGTTCGTGAGACGCTCTGGATGTACGCATGCGTTCACGGAATTCCAGCTAAGGTCCGACAAGAGGTCATCGACCAACTCATTGAACGTCTGACGCTCAAACCATACACCGGCAAACAGGCGGGAAAACTCAGGTAAATTCTTATGCTTATACTGCGTTCAGAAATTCTTAGGCCTGAAGAGCAGTGAACGGAACGAATCAACGATGTAGTTATAAAATTGCCAGTATGAAATTTCTTACTTTGCCGAAACTCACCGCTTGCAAGAACTGAAGTTAAATGTCGATATGAACCCAATCCTAAACTTTACCTCGCCTAGAACTGTACCTGAACTAACCTTAAAGGTTCTTCGTCATTTCTCTGCGTCTATGTAATGTCTTACAGCATCTTCCGACACCATACGAATAGATGTTAGTAGTATTGGAACTAAGCTATGCCATCAATCCGCCACATGCTTCTATGTGCAAGACATTAATAAATTATTGCATTAGATTATTTCTAACTTCAGCTTGTGTTCTCTGATCGGCCTCATTTGTAAATTTTGGATGATAATTATCGTAGCCTACATGCCGTTTTGGCAACTAAATAATAGCCTACATGAAAATTTCAGATTCTACATTTATTTTCCACTTCGTTATTTTGATTATCCTTTATCCATAGTAGGTCTAGTCATACCTAACTGTACCTTTGCCTTAGCCTTAGGCCATCATAACCGACCACAGAATAGCCTACAGCTAACTGTGCTCGAAAGTTTGCTCCGTTTTGTTGCGTTGTTATTAGCGGTGGCAACAAGCGTAAGTTGTGTGTGGCCGTTGCGTTGGTGGGAAATCCGACGGTCGTCTTCCTCGATGAACCGACAACGGGCGTCGATCCAGAAGCCAGAAGACACGTCTGGAACACTCTGGCCGCAGCAAGAAACACTGGCGCCACCATCATACTCACGTCGCACAGGTAGTCTACAATGCCCTACATTCAGGCCTTGACCTACTATATTCAAAACCTCACATGGCTCAATAATCAAGACCATAATATTATTATAATTATCAGTATATGAGTTAATAAAACTTATTTTATCAATCGATTGGCCGGTGTCACGAAATAAAGTCTATCCCCGATACAAAGTCTCCCTCGAAACAGAGTCTCCCCTGGCTGAAACTCTGTACTAGAAGTTTTCTGAAGTAAGAGTATATAATTATTTTCTTGTTATATAATCTGCCAAAGTAAACTAACCGCTCATCTCTAAATTTCGTGCAACTGTGGCCCGTTTCACGCTGAATGAGGGAGACTTTATTTCCTGGACGGCGGAAATATTCTCTTTCCCCACGAAGACTTTATTTCAGAATAAACTCTCCGGGGGCGAATTCATTCTGGAACAGATCCGCCGGGGGAAAATCTGTTTTGAAATAAAGCCGCTGGGGGAGACTTTTAGGGAAGACTCTGTCACGCGACACCGGCCTAGGCCTACATGTAAATCATTGGTTTTTATTTCGGCCCATGGATTTCATTCAGTAAGCTCTATAAAGGGTAAAACGTTCCATCAAGATATCTATTCAAAAACTCTTCGTTCATAATTATGTCTGCTCATGCATAGGCTACATAATTATGTACAGTTGTACACATACATTGAGACCTGCATATACATACATATACACGCTTATGCATATAAATACACAAAATATCCGGACATGTGTACAGTTCTTCATGTAACAGCTAACGTGGCAACATCACTCACATACATACATGCAGTATTAGGCCACCGGTACCTGGGTGTATTTCGCCACAAGCAGTTTGTTGCTGCAGAAATATGATGTCTTTTTTGTTCGAAGCATGGAAGAATGCGAAGCCATTTGTACTCGGATGGGAATCCTAGTCGACGGTCGCTTCCTCTGCCTCGGGAGCCTCCAACATCTCAGGGATAAGTTCAGCGATGAATACTCGCTAACCATCAAGATTCAACGCTCAGTCACCATTGAAAAACCCGAGGAACTAAAGGAACGGATTGATAAGCTGAAATCTTTCATCAGCCAATCGTTTCTAAACAGCGTCCTTAAGGACGAACATGAAAACCTTCTTAACTACCAAATCAAGATGCAGAGTTTTAAGTTGTCTGAAGTTTTCGGGATCATGGAGAAGGCGAAGGTGACGCACGAGATTGAGGGCTATTCGGTGGGACAGACGACTCTGGAGCAGATCTTTATCGGATTTGCAAGTACATGTAAGAAGCGAAAGCCACCAGAGGTTGCCAAGAAGAAATGGTTTGGACTTTGTTAAAAAATAACATCTCGTAATTTTCTGTCGTTTCCAATTCTTCCATTTAGGCCTATTGTTCTTGTTTTGTATTCTCAACTTTATAAACATAGTACGATAAATAAACAACACCGTTGATATTATAAACAGTGATGTCATTCTTAACAAATGCTTTCATTAATTTGCTTTCTCAGTCTCTCGCACTGGTTATGAATAGTTGAATAAGCATTTAGACGACGTGAAGTAGGCAAGGTCCGTAAATGTAACCTGTGATAGATGGAAGTCATATCATGTAATGTATTACTGGTCAGAGGATGTATTACGTAAATACGGAGGTCACCGGATTTAGGCGATTTGTCTATGAGTATGTAGGGGGAAAGGGCGTCTCGGCAAAATGTACGTAGGCAAAGTCTAATTGTGACGTCTACATTAGCCATATATTATATGCATGTAGCCTATATTCGTATTATCCTATTATAATAGGACCTAGAACCTATGGCCTCCGATCGCTTTGATTACATTACAATTCTGTTAAGATCTAATCAGTTAATCATGAGAGGTAAAAAAATTTGCTGGCAGCAAATATGATTTTTAACAAAAATAAAAAGTAGCCTACGGTAAAATACATATTTCATGGATAGCCGGTAATTTAATTCTGTGAGAATATACGTGTTCGTATGGAGGGATCAATTTTTTGCATAGGCCTACATATTAATGGATGGGCACTCATTTCCATTCAGAATATTATTTCTAATTTGAAACTTATCCATCATGGCTATCTGATGCACAAGGTGTCACATTAAGTTGCACCAAAATAAAACCATAATGCAATCAATGTCGTGAAATTCCTTGCACATGTGCAAGAGACTCCGCCTGTGGGGAAGATGCAGTTAGAAAAGGCAAACCCAAAGTTGAGATCGCTACGACAGAAGCGGTTGAAGGTAGGCCTAGTCGGCAGTGAATACTGCACGATTTTAAGCCATTGATTGCCTAGTCAATTTTCAACAAAACGCTACCATTACAAACTGTTTAGATGCTTTCTTGGCCTCGCAGTAATTAGTGTAATGGTATAAATTAATAATGATAATTTTATAATTGGGTCTAAAGTCGGTTTAAGGCGACTCGTGGAAAAAAACTTCAAGTGACTTCTCTGTACCGGTACAGAATTCGAATTGGGGTCAATTGCGAAAAGCATATACGGCTCGACTCGACTAGGGTTTACCCCACCCCCTTCCCCCGGTTGACCAAATCGACCTCTGTAGCCTAGACATGATATTTTATTACAGTCGACTCCCAGGTCTAGTTGTGAGAGTCAACCAACTGAGTTTCTCTCGTCTGTGAGGCGACTGGACCTCCAACAGACATCGATCTACGTCGAACCACTCCGAAATGTCGCATCGCTAGTGAATAATCTGGTGCCCTGCGCTTTAGGGCTGCGCTGTAGAAATGTCGAGATTCGATTGAGTCATAGCCTATCAACGATCATCAACATTTTTAATGTGCTTTAGACGGATAGACGGACGCACGTAGACAGACAATCGCACAGACAGATAGACAAAAAGGCAGTCAAAATACAAACAGACAGACAGAAACACTGTTCATTCATTCAGAGCAGTTATATAGCGCCCCTTCAAGAAACTACACACAGGCGCTCCCAGCCCAACCACGAAAACAAAAAGACTTGAGAGACTTCTAGAACCCAGCCGGATGGACCACAAGTAGAGAGCGAAGCGTAACCGGGAGGTCATTCCAGACCGAGAAAGCACGGCGCTGCCTAATTAAATTAATATCCAAGCGAGCCCGCGGGACCAGAAGTTCTCTCCTAGTCGAAGAGCGAAGCACACGACACGCTGCGACGTCAGAGACTGGACAGCAAAGATCACGCAAGTATGACGGAGAACAGCCAATTCCCTGTTACTGATACATGAAACAGTAATTCAATTAATGCTACAGAGAATTCTTTTAACAATGCTTTTTCTTAAGGACTTCTACCCATGACTATTTCCCAACAATTTTGGGAAATAGTCACGGGTAGAGAGCAAATATTGTAACTGAAAAACGAAGATGATAATTTAATTATCATCTTCGTTTTTCAGTTACAATACTTAAATTATAATGATTTCAAACAATATTCAAAACAATTTAATCTCGTGTCAAGATTAGAATTTTTTCACTCAATGGATCAAGTGTCATCGAAAAGAAGATAGCCGTCGCCTTAAAATAATTTCTATAGAAAATTTTGGGGTATACGCTCATTATGACAAAACGTAGCACGCCTCATCTGCGTCAGATGTGCTCGCATTAGCCTATATTGCGTCAGCTTCAGTGGCGGCGGCAGGGGGGGGGGGCTAGGGGGCTTAGCCCCCCCCTATCGGCGGCTCAGCCCCCCCAAAACAAAACGAGGAAAATCTCTACAACTGCTAACTTCGAAAAAGAACGTTAGACAGTGACCAACGGAAATGAAGTCAACTAAGTAATCAAAGCGCAGAGTGCTTATCCTAATAGAATACACCGAAAATAATATTATGCCAAACATGCCGCCGTCCCGTGATGAGGTTATGTACACCATATGCATGCAGCCCCCCCGGCCGGCTGAGGGGCTACGCCTGTAGCTGTTTTGTACTTGTTTTCATGATTTTATCGTGCACAATTAGGCCTATCTCTCACAAAAGAGTCTTAAAAGGGCTCCAGTTCAGGTCAACAGAGCTAAAAATACGTTGGTGGTTGGGGCACAGCCCCAGACCCCATTGTTGTCATGATTTTATGATGCATAAATAGCTGTCAAGAAAGAGCCTTAAAAGGGCTCCAATTGAGGTCAGCAGAGCTAAAAATGCATTGGTAGCTGGGGCGAAGCCCCAGACCCCATTGTTTTATGATTTTATCGTGCATAATTATCTCTCAAAAAATAGCCTTAAAGGGCTCCAGTTGAGGTCAGCAGAGCTAAAAATGCGTTGGTGGCTGGGGCTTCGCCCCAGACCCCGTTGTTTTATGATTTAATCGTGCATAATTATCTCTCAAAAAATAGCCTTAAAGGGCTCCAGTTGAGGTCAGCAGAGCTAAAAATGCGTTGGTGGCTGGGGCTACGCCCCAGACCCCATTTTTTCATGATTTTTCATGCATAAATAGCTCTCAAAAAAGAGTCTAAAATGGGCTCCAGTTGAGGTCAACAGAGCTAATTAAATTGCGTTGGTGGCTGGGGCTTCGCCCCAGACCCCGTTGTTTTCATGATTTTATCATGCATAAATAGCTGTCAAGAAAGAGCCTTCAAAGGGCTCCAATTGAGGTCAGCAGAGCTAAAAATGCGTTGGTGGCTGGGGCTTCGCCCCAGACCCCGTTGTTTTATGATTTTATCGTGCATAATTATCTCTCAAAAAATAGCCTTAAAGGGCTTCAGTTGAGGTCAGCAGAGCTAAAAATGCGTTGGTTGCTGGGGCTACGCCCCAGACCCCGTTTTTTCATGATTTTTCATGCATAAATAGCTCTCAAAAAAGAGCCTAAAATGGGCTCCAGTTGAGGTCAACAGAGCTAATTCAATTGCGTTGGTGGCTGGGGCTCCGCCCCAGACCCCGTTTTTTCATGATTTTTCATGCATAAATAGCTCTTAAAAAAGAGCCTAAAATGGGCTCCAGTTGAGGTCAACAGAGCTAATTAAATTGCGTTGGTGGCTGGGGCTTCGCCCCAGACCCCGTTGTTTTCATGATTTTATCATGCATAAATAGCTGTCAAAAAGAGCCTTAAAATGGCTCCAGTTGAGATAAACAGAGCTAAAAATGCGTTGGTGGCTAGGGCTACGCCCCAGACTCCGTTTTTTCATGATTTTTCATGCATAAATAGCTGTCAAAAAAGAGCCTAAAATGGCTCCAGTTGAGGTGAACAGAGCTTAAAATGCGTTGGTGACTGGGGCTCCGCCCCAGACCCAGTTTTTCATGATTTTCCATGCATAAATAGCTGTCAAAAAAAGAGCCTAAAAGGGGCTCCAGTTGAGGTCAACAGAGCTAAATTGCGTTGGTGGCTGGGGCTTCGCCCCAGACCCCGTTGTTTTCATGATTTTATCATGCATAAATAGTTGTCAAAAAGAGCCTAAAAATGGCTCCAGTTGAGGTCAGCAGAGCTAAAAATGCGTTGGTGGCAGACCCCGTTTCTTCATGATTTTATCGTGCATGATTATCTCTCAAAAATAGCCTTTAAGGGCTCCAGTTGAGGTCAACAGAGCTAAAAATGCGTTGGTGACTGGGGCTCCGCCCCAGACCCCGTTTTTTCATGATTTTTCATGCATAAATAGCTGTCAAAAGAGCCTACAAATGGCTCCAGTTGAGGTCAACAGAGTTAAAAATGCGTTGGTGGCTGGGGCTCCGCCCCAGACCCCGCTGGGGGAGCTTACGACGCTCCCCCAGACCCCCTAGTCGGTAAGGGCTTCGTGCCTTCGGCACTCGCAGCTTCGCGCCTTCGGCGCTTGCAATGTTCTATAGTTGCACCCCTGGGAGGGAGGAAGGACCTAGGGCTTCAGCCCCCCAAACCAAAAATCCTGGCGCCGCCACTGGTCAGCTACTTAAAGCATGTTATTGTATCTGTTTGCTGCGGAAACTCTACCGCTGGATGCACTCTGCCAGTGCCGTTCCCAAGCCTGAATAAAAGAGGAGGACGACGCTAAAGGTCTTTCTGCAACTAGGCTACTTACTACAGTAACTGTACTGTTGAAAATACTATAAAAAATTATAAACACAGAAACTGACGTCACAAAGCCATGAAACGTCTAAAAAAGAAATGACGTAATAAAACTCTGGACACAGTTGTTTTAGTGAAGCAACGACGTCATAAATAGTAGATAAGAATATAGCCTGAAGTTCTTTTTCATGCACAGTAATGTTAACTTGGGGAATTCAATTTTGCTCTTGATATGCAAAACGATTATAGGCCCTACACCTGTCAAAGATAATTATCTTTGGCAGGTTTTTCACCGCAATGTCAGAACCGAGTGAGGCCCAGCAGAAACAAGAAGGAAATGCGTATGTCTTCATCATATTAACACTATTACATGACTTACACCGTATTACAAGCTTGTGTCATTTTGATTGACGAGTTTATAGCAGTCTATAGGTTTACTATAATTCGCATGCCTCAACTCGCACAGCTGCTCCCTTCATTGTCCACAAACTCTGTTGGCTGTGCACTTTATACTCGATATAGAAAATAAGCTTGGACCGTCTTGTCTGATCCCGATTCTTGCCATTCATCGCCCAACGAATATCCACGACATTATGCATAACATGCGTCAATACGTCATAGACAGAGAGACATAGGCAGCCCGAGAGATAGACACAGACTGCTAGATAGATAGATGGATAGATAGATATATACAGGGTGAGCCATAAAAAGTAACCCACTACGGTTTTTTGCCCATATCTTGACCAGAAGTAAGAATTTCGAAATGAAATTTTACAGGCTTAAAGACAATTCATATTACACATGATAGCCAGATTTCATCAAAATATTTCAAACAGAACAAAAGTTATATCACTTTTAGTGAGGCCACCCCTCGTTATGTGACGATTCAAAAACGAAACGCAAAAAAAATTAGGTTTTTTGCTAATATCATGGTCGCAATTAAGAATTTCAAAATGAATCTTTACAGGTTTAAAGACAATTTATACCTACACATGATGACCAAATTTCATCAAAATATTTTTAGCACAACTAAAGTTATACCATGTTTAGTGAGGCCACCAACCGTTTTTTGATGATTCAAAAACGAAACGCAACAAAAAGCGACAAAACACGAGTTTATTAAGTCTAATCTCAAATAACTGTTGTCATATGAACTTAGTAGTACTTCGCAACTTGTGTTCAATGTGCCCACCACCAGCGCCAAAACTTTTTTGAGTCTCTTTTGCAAAGTTCTTGATGGACCTGTTGATTAATCTCATTTACCAATTTGATTGTCATCTTGCTAAGTGACTTCTCAGTGGCGTGCAGTTACGCTGGTACCCTGTTTATTTTTTTAAATAGTATTAATAATGATCATCTGGCAATATCAAGGCAATTTTATAACAATTATTTGAGATGAGACTTAATAAAATCGTGTTTTGCTACTTTACGTCATTTTATCGTCATCTTATCGTCAAAAAACGGTGGGCGACCTCCCTAAAAGTGGTATAACTTTTGTTGTGTTTGAAATATTTTTATGAAATTCGGCAATCATGTGTAGATATGAATTGCCTTTAAGCTTGTAAAATTTCATTTCGATATTCTTGCTTCTGACCAAGATATTGGCCAGAATAATTAAATTGTTTTTTTGCAACTTTTTGTTGCGTCGCGTTTTTGAATCGTCAAAAAACGGTGGGTGGCCTCACTAAAAGTGATACAACTTTTGGTCTGTTTGAAATATTTTGCTGAAATCTGGCCATCATGTGTAAATATGAATTGTCTATAAGACTGTAAACTTTCATTTCAAAATTCTTACTTCTGGCAAAGATATGGGCAAAAAATCGTAGGGGGTTACTTTTTTATGGCCCACCCTGTAGATAGACAGACGGATTGACAGACGGACGGACGGACGGACAGACGAACGGAAGGACGGATGGACGGATTGACGGACGAACGGACAAACAGACGGATAGATAGATTTCCACTAATGCTGTAAAAGTCAAATGATGATGATGATGATGATGATGACGACGACGACTATGATGATGACATGTAGCCATCATTAACACAGTAATAACACCATCTCCGCCACCGCCGCCACCACCACCACATCGTCATTTAATATACATGTTTTTGCATAATATTTAACTGAAGTTTACCTCGTTTTCGTCGCCGTTTCACGAATATCGCTTTGCTGTGCAATACATTATAAAATATAACCTCACATGAAACTTACAGAGACACTCAGGTGATTTTTTTATGACGTTAAGCACATAACAATTATGACGATGATTTTAAATGACGCATATGATAATAAGAGAGTCTTCACAGCTAGATGATGCTGGTGAATATTTGTTACGGTACAGGAACTGGAGACAGTTCTGGTTGCTGCTCTGGAAGAACTGGTTGCTTCAGAAGAAGAAGAACATAAAGACTGTCTTCATCGTTCTATTTCCCATCTTCGTTGCTTCGTGGCAAGTTGCGGCCCGAGAAATAATCGATCCCGCGGAAATTGAAAAAGTTGATATGATAAAAATATTCAACCGCAGCAGTTTCCCGGATTTCCGAGAACGGAAAAATTTAGTCGACTTTGCTCTCGCCTATGCTCCTAATACAAGCCTCGTTACGAGAATTGTCAACAGAACAGCGAAACTAATTGGTACATGGTCTTCGCCAGGTACGTCTTATTCATAAATTATAAGCTTAGCGTGTGTTAAAGAGCGCATGAATAGGCCTACATTGGCAATAATTGGGACACCTGACCTAACTGCGAGGGTGACCGGACAAAATGGTAGCGGACAAAATGATACGGACAAAATGGTATGGATGAAATGAGAGCTGGATTAGTAAATTTTTATATTTGAAAGAGAAGCTGGATTAATGAAAAGACGAATGTGAAATGGAAGCTAAATGAAGGCTCTGCATGGATATTTTTATATATGAAATGGACGCTGGATTGATGAAAATAACGCTTTAGATATAGAAGCCGTAATCGGGATATTTTCACAGTTGAAACAGAAGCTGGATTAACGAAAGATGCATTACAATTGGAGGTTGGTTTAAGGAATCTTATGGTTGAAATTGAAGCTGGATACATCATGAAACAGATGAATGAAAGACATCAATCCAGCTTCCATTTCTCAAGCATTTTGTTTGGCCAATCCGGCTTCTTTTTCTCAAGTTTTTTCTTCACTAGAGCTGTATTTCAGCCACAAAAAGGCATCCACCCTCTATTTCAGCAATAAAATACCCTCACCCAGCTTCAATTTATCCATACCTTTTTGTCCGTACCATTTTGTCTGTAGGCGTACCATTTTGTCCTAGAACTGTTTGCGAGAACTGTGTTGCTCGAGTTTAAGTTTCCATGGTGGAATAAATCTTCGTTTCCCTGTTCTGGGAGCATTAGACCAGTTGTTCTTTTCGCGTGCTGGCTCTTGTTTTTCAATGTTATGACCATCCACACGAAACAGACGTCTTTGCAGGGAGCGAGCGGACATGTGAAATGTCTTTATTTCTTCAGCAGGCAGGGCCGGATTTGAACAGAGTGAGGCCCTAGGCAATTTCAATTATGGGGCTCCACTTAAGAATAAAAACAGAAAAAATGCATATTGCTACATCTACATGTAGCCTAAGTATTATTCCCAATGCATATTGCGCCAGTGATCCATGTTTGACCAACTATAGGCTACTGGCAGTCTCTAACGAGTCGAATTGTAATTGATAGGCTACATTCGTTTTATTCCAGTTTTATTATGGTATAGGTCTATACATACTAAAAATCACAATGAAGTTTCACATGATTACATCAATTTGTTTCCTGCAAGAATTCAGTTTAATCAATCCCGCTTTTGTTTAGTCAGGAATTGTTTTCATCAATAGGGCCTATCACTTCTATTTAATTATAGAAAAATGTATTTAATTAGAAATCATTATTCATGAATCCAACATCGATTTCAGCGAGATTGTTTTAATCAATCCCACTTAAATTTCAGTGGAAATCATTTTTATTAGGCCAATCCGACTTCTTTGTTGCAAGAATTATTTTCGTTAATCCGACTTATATCTGATAGCCTAAACACTGAAACGGCGAAAACCGTGAAACGCATGCAATGGCGAATAATTAAATAGGCTAGGGCCTACGCTAAGATGCACTTTTACATTCGCTTAAACATTCAACTAACGTGTAGGCCTACTTCCTTGTTTTCCGCTATTACGGTGTATGACGCAAGCGTTCATCTTAGGCCTAACTATTAAAGAACTGAGACTAAGAGCAAGTGTGTTCGAACTAAAGTCAAAATTTGGTGGCTTTTATAATTTAGAAGCTAATTTTTGGAGGCCCCCAGATTCCGGAGGCCCTAGGCAGTTGCCTAGTTGGCTTACATGTAAATCCGGCCCTGTCAGCAGGCTACGATATACGCAATTGTGGGTACAAAACAAGCGTGTGAAGTAAAACCTGAGCCAGTAGGCTAATGTAATTCATCGTTGCTACAGGTTCTGCCTTAAAGTGGTCTGATGGTACTGAACTGCAGTACACTGACTTGTCCCCAGGAGAACCAAACGACTCGAACATGAATGATGATCCTCAACACTGCGTGAAAATGAACGCGAGAGATTATTATTTAGGAATGTGGAGCAACCGTGCGTGCAATGAGCTCATGCCGTACGTCTGTAAAACGCTAAAAGGTCAGCTTTCTTTACAGGGCGTTTATTTCTAAAAGCATAATAATTAATTATTATTGAATAAAGGGCCATAGACCTACTTCAAACTTTGTGACTGTTTTTGTAAGATTGCATTTAAATAATAGCCTAATTATGTAGGCCTTATGCGGATACCGTGAATTAACTTGCCTATTAGGCCTACATTGCGCTCAATTTATCATAAATGTAAATGCGGTTGCCGATACGTTGGAGTGCAATGGGAAATTATTTATTATTTATTTTTTAAAAAAATAAGATCAGATATCATAGACAAGCCTAACGGTTCAAACGATAGTGGCAGGGTGACTTCTGGTACTAACGCACCTCAATAAAAAAAGCACTTAGCCTATATTCGCCCACTACTAGCGCTCTTTGAATCAAAAGAATCTGTTTTAACATTACAATTTGTTTGAGCGTTTTTAAAAGGTCTAGTTCTTGCCTAACCTTGGTCAACATTCCGCATTAAAGCATAACATTATGACCACCGGACATTAGATTGGCCGCCTCAGTGGACTCTTTTAAATCAAAGCTCAAAACTGATCTGTTTGCTAAGGCTTATCCCGCAGTTTGCTGTTTGTGAGGCGCCCTTGTGGCGGTATGACCGCATTACGGCGCCATATAAATTGTCATTATTATTATTATTATTATTATTATTATTATTATTATTATTATTATTATTATTATTATTATTAGTAGTAGTAGTAGTAGTAGTATTAGTATTAGTATTATTATTATTATTATTATTATTATTATTATTATTATTATTATTATTATTATTATTATTATCAACAAGCTCAAAACGATGTAGATATGAAACCATAGACTATAGGCTAAACTACAACTAACGCACGGCTTGTAGGCTAAGGTTTTAACTGGCATTATAATAAGTATAATACCTATAGGCTACCATCTTTTTATCTGAGAAACGTAGGATACATACAATATGCACAATTGTAGGCCTACATCCATAACAAGTGCATGCGTACGATATTTTAAAAGGCTCTATCCTTAGTAGGTTGTTGTAGCCTATTCGGGCTTAACGACACTGTTTCATATCGAAGATGATTCGTGTCGGAGGCAGAGTACAACCTCTCACTCCACGTTTATATTGCGACCGAGCCACCCGCAGTAAAGATCCGATAAATTAATCTCTGACCGGGAATCGAAACCGGGCCGCCGGCGTCGCGAGGGGGCTACAACCAACTCGGCCACGCAGGATCTCTTAGTAGGTCTATTCTGCATCTTATTTATTGCTTTATTTCAGCAACCGTGCCAACGACTCCAGCTCCTGTGGGAAGTGATTGTCCCACTGAATGGGTGGACTTCGGTGGCTACTGCTACTATTTCAGCACTGGATCTGATATCCAAAATTGGCAGATGGCAGTGGAGACATGCGGAACCAAGGCAGGGCTTCACACAGCAGGAAATCTTGCTTCAATTCACAGCGCAGCCGAAAACCAGTTTATTTATGATCAAGTTATAAGTCATGGCGTAAACAAAGCATGGATCGGTCTACATAGTGTACTATTATCCAAGGAGCCTCAAGGTATTATTTTAATGTAAAGAATTTATTATAATTGGACAACATATTCAATACGCATAGGCCTACGTTGTTATGCTGCACGTTGGCATACGTTAGAATCTATTCTGTTCACTTGAATCCGCCATTCATCACAGTCTCTGTTTAGTATCGAACTCGATATCACTGGAACCGTTGTTGCTTTCAGCACAACTACAATAGTAGTAGTAATCAGCAGCTGCTTCGTGATAAACTGATAATCCAAATTATCTATGCTATCCAGAAGACGACAATAATGATGTGCATCGATATACATTGTACAGTCTTTGTGCATGCATGTATGTATACATGTATGTTTGTATGTTTGTATGTATGTATGTATGTATGTATGTATGTATGTATTGTATGTATGTATGTATGTATGTATGTATGTATGTATGTATGTATGTATGTATGTATGTATGTATGTATGTTTGTATGTATGTATGTATGCATGCATGCATGCATGCAGGCATGCATGCATGCATGCATGTATGTATGTATGGGGCAGGGTGGAAGCGGGATGGAGCAAAACCCGAAATTTACAGGAAACCCCTGCACCGTTTCGACTCGTGTTACTTTTTTGCTAGCCATAATTTTTAACGACGTTTTATGAATTTGTCACTAAGTCTTGGGCATCGATGACTGTTTACGTCTAATGAAATCTGGTTTAACTTTTACGGTTATGTTTTAAATATGAAATATCTGGTGGGTCCCACAGGACCCCAGGCATAGGCGTGCGGGAGATTTCAGCAGTGGGGTGGGGACAAAGATTGGACTTCTGCCCGAAAATATATATCTCGCAAAAAAGTTGACGACCTTTTTTAGTCGTCTGGGGTTGTGTTTGCCCGAAAAATCAGACTTGTCCGAAAGTTGACGACCTTTTTTTAGTCGTCCGGGGCTGTGTTTTCCCGAAAAACGAGACATGCCAAAAATTTGGGGGACATTCCCTCTGGACCCCCGCCTCGTACGCCTATGACCCCAGGTTTAGGATCAATTTTCTTATGGAATCCAAACGCTATCTTATGAAAAGATATAATGTCAGCGAGAATAATTGGTCTAGTACGATTTAGTGCAAAAGAAGCAATACAGAAAATTCTGGAATAGAGTGACGTTGGAAAATACAATAGGACGAATAATGACCATGTCCAGGACTCGATTTCGTGCACGTGGAAAATCCGGTGCATGAGATTTTACAACAAGGCAATTGAGCAGAAAACACTTTTCATATAATTATGCCACGGAAAAGGTGAACAACGACAAAGTTGGTGCTTTCCGTGACATAACGACTTTCCGGTCGTCTTTGCTCGGAATTTCAAAATTGTGAGACCTGGACGACGGTTGTTCTTTGGCGGGAAAAGACCTCGAAGGACATGGAAGTCGTTTCTGGCCACTGCATGCAGCAGCCGGTCCTCAGTTAAACCGACTCGAATTGCAACAGTTGCGGCACCTGAAGGGAGGTAACCCATACGCTGCGTTCTTACGAGCAGTCTTTCGAGTCTATGTCGATCAGCAGCTGTAGTAAGACCCAACCAGGCAGGAGCAGCGTAGAGCAGTTTATTCATTAATTAATTCATTCCAAAAACTTATATAGCGCCTCTTCAAGAAATTTACTCAGAGGCGCTCCCAGCCCAGCCGCGGCTAAAAAGATAGGTCTTAAGCAACTGGTAGAAGGAGGGCAAATTATTCCGAGGTAGTGAACGTAGCGCAAGCAGGAGCCCATTCCATGTGGACGGGTCAACAACCGAGAAAGCTCTACGCTCCCTGTCACGGTAGGCAGTATGCATCCTTCGGACAAATTGGATCCAGGTCGTTTGATCCGACGGCAGGCGTGTTCTTCTGTAGACTCGCTCAAGGCGTCGAGCCTGCTGCCGAAGTTTCCTGCAATCCGCATTGAACCATGGCGAGAGCGGATGATGTCGCGATCGAACCGTGCGCAGCGTAAGAAAAGAATCGATAAGTTCTGACATTACTGCCTCGTATGAACTGAACAGTTCTGGAGCGCTGAACGGAAGGCAGCACGGTCCAGCTTTTTCCAAAGACGGATCTGTCTTGTGATTGGGAGCGTAGGCTCGTAGATGAACGGGATGGAGGCCACCACGAGACCATGGTCAGATAGGATAGGAAGATGAACGTTGACGTCAGGTGGAGGAGAAGAACCTGGTCGGTAGACAGCGAGCAAGAGCGAATGTGGTCGGCGTCTGCAGCAACTCAATCCTCCGAGCTTTGAGGCTGGCGCCGTGATAATGATCAGGCCATCACCACGGCCACTGTATCTTGCGCCTCCGATCTTGGCCGGTCGAGGAACGAGTAGCCAGGATGGCAGAGCGACGGACATCAACGTCCTCTGAGGAGAGATGCGTGCATGGCTGTTGGAGGTAGACTATTTGCTCGTAATAACCGCAGGGCATAAAGAGAATCCGCATTGTGTCGACGCGTTCCATTCCACCAAGTATTGGAGGATAAGCATCTGCTCCTCGTCGAGCTATAATCATTTCCCGGACTTGGTATTATTTAGTCTAAGGTTGTTTCGCTCAGCCCATGTGGATACATGCTTCAATTCTTCACTGATGGTTGAACACATCCATGATGGTACAATATAGTACGTGTCATCCGCATACTTCATAAGTATGCTCTCATGATGGATAGCTTGGAGGTCTGATGCATTAATGTCAAATTCTGACGGACACAATCCTGATCATTGGACCACGCTAGCATTGATACTGGCCTCACCAGAGGACAGGCCACAGATTTTGGCAATGTGCTTCCGTTCTTGGAGGAAGTTCATTAACCAGTTATAGATATTATCTGGCATTTCAACGCAGGATAGCTTAGCAGCGAGTGTGGAATGATGGACCGTATCAAATGCTTTGGAGAAATCCAAGAAAATGAGAGTCACAGGACTGGTGTTGAGCATTGCGGCAACGTGCTGAAGGATGGCTATTAGATCAGCAGCGGTGGTAGAGCCGGTTGGTCTGAATGCGTATTGATCCTGATTCCTGAAGCTGTTGAAACATTGGCGGTAGAACAAAAGTCGGATAAATAAAGCGATACACGATTTCTTTCTCAACATGTCTAGATAGAGCCGGGGTAATGGAAATCGGTCTGAAGTCTGCAGGTGACACGGAAGAATACACTTTGGCAACTGGATGAATATAGCCATTCGCCATTGTGCTGGAACATGTGATAGTTTGATCGAGGTCAGTCAGTAAGCTTACGCCACAGTACACAGCAACCATGCAGGTAGAGCATCTGGCCCGTCAGCTGTATGGCGGAGACGATCAAGAATGTTAAAAACACGGAGCTCATGAGTAAATGGTTGATCTGTAGCAGCAGTTTGTTTAAGTAGTGGAGCTTCCTACAGATCGAATGACGTAACTATGTTGGCACAATCCGAAGCAACAAAACTCATGTCCCTGTGACGGACGGTTAATGAGGGCCAGGCAATGACCAGGAAATGAGCTCTCTGTTTGGGTTTTATGATCAACTCTTGTAGCGTTTGTTCCTAAACAAGGCAAAGCTGTGTTGGCTATATATTCACTCTGCAGCACGATGCCAGTGCCACTCACTTATGCTCAGACGAACAACAAACCAGAGGTAATCTTCCATTGCCATGGAACCAAAAGTAGTGTTGGCAATAATGTATCGCCTGGCTACAATGCATTGCACACCACAAGATGAAAGTCAACCGTTGGTCCATTGTACTGTTTTTCAACATCCTCGACATCACTTGAATTGATTCTAACAATCTGTGGCTGAGGCATACTCCAGACTGGAAGATCTCACAGAGTACACGGCATCGACATACCTTCTTGACAGAGTCTGTGTAACAGTGTGTATGCCTCACATCACATTGCGACTTAGTGAGCAACGATCCATACAAACTAAGCATCAATCAAGCGATAGAGAACTGTGGTGTGGAAGCTCAATCCAACCAACCTGGCTCAGCTTCAGTCTGAAAAAGCTCGTAGGCCAATTTAAGCAATTTAGTTACCGTATGTCACCTTGTCTAATATTGACGCTTGAAGCACTGAACAGTCTGAACCCGTTATCGACAATAATTGAGATCCGACGAAACCCCAGTTGGTCATATTACGGTGCAAAATACATGTATGTTGGTCGCATGAGGGTTAAACTAAAGTAAAGTCTTAAGAAGTTAACTAAATTCTAACGTAATGTCGTGATGTGATGTTGTGTGTGCCCACATCATCCATCACTTGAATAGATGTTTAAAATCGAAGGTAACGTTTCCTCCATCTCTCTTTGCCGTAGTTCTGGGTTTCGCAACTGAAAGAGAGCTAATCAACAATGTGACGAGGAACCAAAAACAATATGGTGCGATCGTCTTTGACCTTTCGGACAACATCCCGAACAAGATCAGCTACAAAATCCGTCTGAAACACCCGATTACTTTCGGTGAATCTGATCCCGCCTTGTGGAAAACTGGCGAAATTTTCTATTCTGAAACTCTTACCGCACAACTTTATTCCAAACATTTACCAGGTATTTGTAGCCGTAGGACTACAAGTTACAGAATAACTCTGCATATTATTATTAGGCTATTCTTTGTCTATCTTCGGATGAAACTTTGAAGTCTAAATTTAGTAGAACTCAGCAATGTCATGCCATTATATGATTATAATGTACTTACAAATAATGTCATAGTAGACTACAATAATATCAAAACGTCATTTTGAAATTATTTTCTCTTGCCGTCCTTTGAGGCTTTGACACCATTAATTTTTATAGGCTACTAGCTGTACCCGGCCACGCGTTGCTGTGGCAAAAAAGACCGTCCTCTGCCTCCACCCTTCTCTACCCTCCCCTCCCTCTGCCTCTCTCCCTCCCTCTCCCTCTCCCTCTCCCTCTTCTCCTCCTCCCGCTCGCCCTCCCTTTCCCCTCCTCCTCCTCTCCCCTCCCTCTTCGTCCCGCTCCCTCCTCCTTTCCTCCCACACACCGTTTCTTCCCGACAGCGACATTTGCGCTATCGCAACTTTTGGGCGACTTTACAAAGCGTTTACAAAATCTGGCAACCCTGATCAACGTTGGGATGTGTATAATTTCAAAATGGCGGTCGAATGGAATTCAAAGTTCTCTATTTGTGGAAAATGTTGCGTTTTTTTCGGAAAAAGCGTCTTACAGCACTTCTATTGGAATGGAAGGTTTTGCTAAATTTTCAAAACAATCGGTCCGTAACTTTCCAAGAACACTGGCAACAAACTATAGTGAAGTTTAATTTTTATTTATAACTAGCTGTACCCGGCCACGCGTTGCTGTGGCAGAAAAGACTCTCCCCTCCCACTTCCCTCCTCGCCTTCTGCCCCCTCTCCTCCCCTCCCCTCCTCTTTCCCTTCCCCTCCCCTCCCCTCCCTCCCCTCCCCTCCCCTCCCCTCCCCTCCCCTCCCCTCCCCTCCCCCTCCCCTCCCCTCCTCCCTCCCCTCCCCTCCCCTCCCCTCCCCTCCCCTCCCCTCCCCTCCCCCTCCCCTCCCCTCCCCTCCCCTCCCCTCCCCTCCCCTCCCCTCCCCTCCCCTCCCCTCCCCTCCCCTCCCCTCCCCTCCCCTCCCCTCCCCTCCCCTCCCCTCCCCCTCCCCTCCCCTCCCCTCCCTCCCCTCCCCTCCCCTCCCCTCCCCTCCCCTCCCCTCCCCTCCCCTCCCTCCCCTCCCCTCCCCTCCCTCCCCTCCCCTCCTCCCCTTCCCCTCCCCTCCCCTCCCCTCCCCTCCCCTCCCCTCCCCTCCCCTCCCCTCCCCTCCCCTCCCCTCCCCTCCCCTCCCCTCCCCTCCCCTCCCCTCCCCTCCCCTCCCCTCCCCTCCCCTCCCCTCCCCTCCCCTCCCCTCCCCTCCCCTCCCCTCCCCTCCTCTTCCCTTCCTTTCCCCTCCCATCTTCTCCCCTCCCCTCCCCTCCCCTCCCCTCCGCTCCCCTCCCCTCCCCCTCCCCTCCCCTCTCCTCCCCTCCCCTCCCCTCCCCTCCCCTCTTCCTCCGTCCCGCTCCCTCCGCTCCTTTCCTTCCTCAACCAAGAATGTTGAAAGGCCGCAAAATAATTATGCGAATCGCTTATGACGTCACGGCACGCGACCTCATTCATGTTTCGTCTGCATGGTTGCAGTCACTGTCAAGGCGTTTCTAAAATCTGGCAACGCGCGGTGTTGAATTTGCAAATGGCGGTCGAGCGGAATGCAAACTTCACTTTTGTGGAAAATATTGCGTTTTTTTGGATAAAAAGAAAAATGGACACTCTCCTGTAGGAATGGAAGGTTTTGTTAAATTTTCAAAACAATCTGTGCGGTACGTTTCGAGAACACTTTACACAAACTATTGGAAAGTTTCATTTTTATTTATATAGATTTATAGATATATAACAAAAATTGACACCTAGGACGCCTGCATCTACACTAATAACTCTGAAAGTTTGTCTTTGTCCTTCTGTTTGTGGTTTTTGTACGTAGTCCTATGGGTTGTGTTAAAGGCACGCTCGCACGTGACAAATGTTTTTGTAAAACTTTCTCATTGAAATTTGCAGGTCACCGCTAGTATTTTTCAGCTCTCAATTCACTTTACACCCTGAGATAATTAAGATCATTTAAAATTAGGGCTGCCAACCGTCCCGGATTCGCCGGGACAGTCCCGGAATCGGCCCTATTGTCCCGTGTCCCGGGCTGACCCCAAATTGTCCCGGAATTCGATGAGGTCTGACGTTCACTCAGGATTGTATGTTGGACGGCGCTAGATTCAATTAAGTCTTTATAACTTTGGGAATCACAGAAAGTATGAAACTCGATTGTTTCACTTTTGTCATAAATAGGCAGTTAAGTCAGTCATGTAGGCTATTCCAATTTCTGACGCTTTTAGCGATGCAGTTTTCAGCATAATGAACGACCTATAATCTATTAATCGCAATTGCCTGAGCGCCCATAGACTGATCTTGCTGAACTTTTGTTGAAAATAAATGTTAGCACGATATAAAATTATGTGCTAAGTTCTATGATTTGTTACGCAGTGAGATGAAGCTACTTAAATTTCAGCAACTCAGCAGAAGTAGGATTACAAGATCTGCTCTGTCGCCGCAGATCCAGACTTCTCCAATTTGCGTGTAGTTCCTATAGACCTAATATAGGCCTATGAACTTTGCTCATGCTGTACTCATAGATGTCACGTTATAAGCCTGATAAGGATTACTGGAATTTATTAACCGTTTTCTTCTTGAAATTGATTCAGATATTAAAACAGACTTATCTTTTGATGTTTACTATTGACGACTATTTCAGTAGACTGTAGAAGTGCACGTGGTCCCACACTTTGAACATGAGCAACATTCGTTACATAATTGTGACACAGGGCTCAAAACCCGTCATATTTCGATTTTTTACCTTTTGATTTAGTCATATGCTGCAATGAACAAGCTCTAAAATGCTTTTAACAGAATGAAAATATCTTTTTTCTAACTGAAGTTATGCTCGTTTGATTCTTTCATTAGTTTATAGCGAGAAAATCAAACAAAAAGTTACTAAATATTCGTGTAATCCAAGTCTACTGAACCTACTAAGTTATTATTCTGCAATTGTTTTGGGCATTAAAGGCATATATTCTAAATCAGATAACGCAAACGGCATCAAAATCGGTTCACTACTTCGCAAATAGGGCGAATTCACAGTCATATGTTGAACTGAAGAATAAACTGCATTCTTGACCCCTCTCGCCTATTTCGGCATCTAGCGCAATATCTAGGAAGCGAAATT
Organism: Lumbricus rubellus; assembly: GCA_945859605.1. Lineage (NCBI taxonomy): Eukaryota > Metazoa > Annelida > Clitellata > Crassiclitellata > Lumbricidae > Lumbricus > Lumbricus rubellus. Next base: position 8,860,134 of record OX243814.1, on the reverse strand, counting down.
CGACGGGTTTCGAGCCCCACCGTCCCAATTGTGTATTCCATTTATGTGGACGAGTAGACCTACTGTAACAGGCTTATTGGTAATGGCCCATCGAGTGACTGCGGGCGTCCCGGAATGGCAAAGTAAAAAGTTGGCAGCCCTATTTAAAATTAATTTCGACACGGTTTTTAACGCTGCAATTAAGACATAGTCTAAATTCGCATCGTTGTACAATAACGACGCCATTGCTCTTAGCGTAATTTTGACGTCATTTTATTGACGCAATTTCTCAAAAAATGCAGAACTTAGCACACACATCAAACGGTTTCAGATTGACAGGGTTTATTCTAAGGAATTTTCTCAACTGCACATGAATGACACATTATGAGCCTCTGACCCAGCAGGGTCTAGAGGAAAATTCTTGGTAAGATATTTATCTCCCACCTCCACAAATAGTTGCAAGGATTATGATGCCATTAAAATGTTTTCAAAGAATGAATTCGCTTTAATTTTGGCTTTTAAAGGCTTAACAAAGTTAACAGGCTTTCATTCATTCATTCAGAGCATTTATATAGCGCCCCTTCAAAGAACCACTAAGAGGCGCTCCCAGCCCAACCACGACCAAAGAAAAAAGACTTGAGAGACTTGTAGAACGCAGTAAACAATGGTGTACACAGAAGGCGCAGACATGGTACGGTAGGCCTACAAACTCGCAGTAATACTACACCGTGACTCAAAAAAAAGTAAGCCAAATTGTTTTGCATATATCTCTAACACCTGATGACATATCAAGCTAAACTTTTCCAAATATTTAGAGAAGTGGACCAAGATTATGATTCCAAAATTTCATGAAATAAAGTTTAACGGATAAAAAGATATGAATATTTAAACTTCATATACCGAAATTGCAGTTTACAAGCAATTTTCTGTCAGATACGATGAAATGTTTCCTTATTATCTCCAATGCCTGATGATTAATCAGTCTAAATTTTTCCAGATATGTAGAGAATTGAACTAACAATATGACCCCAACAGTCTGGCTTGATTATTTAATTAATTAAGATGCTCAAAATGTCCTACTCTTGCTTGCACGCAAGCCTGGAAGCGCTGGCGCCATGCATTGGGCAACAGCATCGTCGATTATCCTCTGGTCCAGGATATCCCACACTTCCAGCAAGCGTTGCTTCAGATCGTTTATATCATGGATTGTTGTCTGGTAGACTCGGTCTTGCATCACGCTCCATACTTTATAGTCGGCAGGATTCAAATCTGGGCTGTTCGGAGGCCACAATGTGGGAGAAATGAAGTCTACACAACAACAGACTTGCTGAAAACTGAAATTTCTGGTGATGAAGTTGAAATATCCATATCCTTCTATCCCTTCACATTTATGACATGAAATTTTGGAATCCTATTCTTGGTTCAATTCCCTAAATATCTGGAAAAAGTTTTTATGATTACTCATCAGACATCAGAGACGTAAAAAAAATAGTTTGGCTTACTTTTTATTGAATCTGACAGAAAATTGCTTGTAAACTGAAATTTTGGTATATGATGTTTATATATTCATATCTTTTTATCCGTTGAACTTTATCTCATGAAATTTTGGAATCATATTCTTGGTCCACTTCTCTAAATATTTGGAAAATTGTAGCTTCATATGTCATCAGGTATTAGAGTTATATAAAAAACAATTTGGCTTACTTTTTTTGAGTCACGGTGTAGTTTTGAATTGAAGAGTACGAATGAATGAATTAGGCTTATTTACTTGAACAGGAGCTTTTAGTGAGCGCTCGCAAATAAGCTGGTGCCTGCGTTTGGTTTTCGTGTGGCGCTTTAGAAATTTTCAGGTTAGATGACAAAACAGTTTGAATTACTGCTATGACTTTCACTAATTAAGGTCAAATGATATTGTCTTCCTAAAGATAAAGCCAGCAAATAGACTATGTTGAGATGTTTTTATTAGAAATCAAATCTTTCAGCCACATTTAAACTTCTAAAAACATAACCCATTTACTACAAAATGTGAGCTATAATCTAAAACCGATGATTAGCATATCAGCTAACCAACAAAATGAGAATTTTTATCGACACTGACATCAATATGAATGTGCCGCATCAGTTTTCTATGGGGTCAAAGCCCGTCATAATCATGCCGGTTTCTTTGCTTTTTTATTTCTTGTGATTTTTTCCTTTTTTCTTATTTTCATTCATATGTAACAGATATTCTGCTTCAAGATACTTTTTACTAAGTGAAGTCATATTCATTTGATTCTGTAATTTGTAAAAATTAATCATAACAAGTGAGAAAATCGCATGCAAAGTTTCAAAACATTCGTGTCATGAATGTCTTTAGTAAACATTAGGCCTGATAATTTGTCTGCAATTTTCCTGCTCAATACAATGGCTATAATTATGCTGTATCCATAGATGTAAAAAACGATGGAAACGGAATAAAAAACGGAAAACGTCGTTTTATTCGAAAAAAATAAAAAAGACAATAAAACGATAAAAAACCGAAACGGAAAATAATTTGACTTTGCAACACCTGAAACCGCATTTTAACCTTAAAAAACCTTGACTAGGAACCTACTACACGCGGACGATTTCTTAAATGATGATGTTAAACGATGAAATAATGACTTTAGTTAGCTGAAATCTTGAGAGTTAACGGAAAACATAAGGAATATCAGAAAAAATTAAAATTAAGGAAAACAATAACAGAAAGTAAATGAATAAATAAAGTTACAGAAAAAATAAAAAACGATAAAAAACGATGGGAAAATAAAAAAACGAAAAGAAAGACGTTTTGTGGGCGAGAATAAAAAACGGAAAAAACGTTTTTTACACCTATGGCTGTATCAAATACGTCAAACGGCATCAAAATCGAGCGTCTACTTTCCAACTTGTGATGAAATAACAGGCAACTTCCGAATTGAAGAGTACGAATGAATTAATTAGGCCTAATGAGTGTAAACAAACACGTCCAACGCGCAGGGACCATAAATTATAGTAGGATTAGACAGGATAATACCATGTAGCCTGTGAGTGTAATAGCCTACTTCAAAATAAGCAATTTTTAACTAATAATTAACCACGCTGTACAAGAGATGCATTAAAATTAATATGTATAAGCTTACCTATAATTCATGCTTTGATTTGACGTAAACTAGTATTACTGCGATCGACAGCAGAGGCGTGGCTTGTTTCCTATACGAGATTAGCGTGCACCTCAAAGAGTCACATAACTTTTAGTGAGCACATCCACTGTTTTGTGACAATCTGAGAACGTGACACATCAAAAAGTTTTTAAAAAAGATTTTGTTGTCACATGTCAAATAATTGTTATTAAATAAACTCGAAATTGCTTCCCAGTTTGTGATCAATGTGTCCACCACCAGTGCTCACACAACGATTGTCAGTTCAATTTATTTGTAAAGTTCTTGATGGCCTTGTTAGTGTGTTTTAAAGATAAGTTTTCCGATATGGACTCCAGTGCAATCATCAATTCCCTTACCACTCTTGGTTTTGGCGGCAGATTGTGGTATTTCTCCGGCATGGCTCTCCACACTTGATAATTAAGTCTATCGGGCAAAAATCCGGAAATTCAATGTCTGATCTCCTTTCATCAACGGCATAAATAATAATCCTTAACTCACAATTTAACTCTTAATTCCTTCGCTCTTACTGTTCATCATAGTAATGTACGGTAAGCTAGTGATTAGTGAATACCGGTAGGCCTCTATAGCTTAAGCTCCAAGACGCTGCTCATGAAGAATCCGAGTAGGCCTACATATTTTTGTCTGTCGTCGAACATTTTACCATTTTAGTGTCCCGTAAATTTCATCTTTAATGTTTTAATTGGAAATAATGACTCTGAAAACTTCTTTATTTGCAACTCCATATTCATCTTGCTAAATTATGAGACACTTTGTCACAGTGACGTGCAGCTTTGCTGGTGCGTGTGCCTTTTCAAAATAGTAATAACAATAATAATCATTATTTTTTATGCCTCGAGGTATTTAGGATTTCTCAGAGACTTATTACTAACTACGCGTTTAAAAACCAGTTCAGAACGGCCCTAAACGTAGATTTCGCGGCTAGCGAAATTTTTATTATTATTATCTGGCAATATCAAGTTCATTTGATAATTATTAACGTGACTTGATTAAAAATAACTAAAACTTTTTACCACGATACGTTTTTGAATCGTCAACGAACATTGGATGGGCTCACTAAAAGTAATATAAGCTTAACTTTTGCTCTGTTTGAGATTTCTTTGTCAAATTTAACCATTGTACGTAGATACGAATTACCTTTAAGCTCGTAAGATTCTTATTTGTGGCCAAGATAATTATTTGCAAAAACCGTAGGGATTGCTTTTTTTGGCCCACCATGTATATACTGCCAGATGTGTAATGTGTGCTTCTTTCTGCTAGTCAATTTTGTTTGTCACTGTATCCTACGCTGCACAGTGCACACTTAAGCCATAAAATTGGAAAACGCCCCATCCAATATTGGTGACTTTGGATAATTTTCGACAAAACTACAACATTTGGCTACGTTTCAGTCATGTTTCTTCTGTAATATTTTTATACTATATTCTTTGTTCTAACGTAATATTTTACTTCTTAAATTAAGCGAGTTAGCGGAATTATACCACCAGTTTTTACCATAGTTAAATAAAATCTTTTTAAATTTTGCAGTATGTAATTTAATTTACAAATTAATTAAAGAAATGCGATTGAATAAAAATATCAAATTGCTTTGATTCAGAACATCAAATTATAAATTACCACTTTCAGATGTAATTTCAATTGTGTAATTTCGATTAGCCTACTCATTTAGCCCACATTGCTGCCTATCTCTCGGAACTATAAGAGGCGTAACAAATGTGGAAAGAGAAAAGTACAGGAGGGTGGGGCAAGAGCAGCCTCTTAAGGATTTTGTCCAAATATCTCTGAGCAGATGACAATTATATTGAAACATTCAACTATACCTTGTCATAGACCAACCATTTGGCTCTGCAGGGCACACGAACTATTTCAGAAAAATTCATCTGATTCTTTGGTATTAAACATTTTTTGCCTGCTCTTGAAAAGCCACTCTTGTCCCACCGGTGGGGCAAGAGTGGCATGCAGTATTAATCCTTGTATTTACACTCCATATATTTTGGATTGCTACTTTGAAGATATAATTATAATAGCTTTCCTGGGACTAATTTGGCATTGTAGCTGACCATTTTTATTGTATTGTATCTGACCATTTTAAAAAGCGCCTCTCGCAGCAAGAGCCTTTCAGAAGTGCTCCCAGTGCGTTCAACCCCGAGAAAAAAAGGCAAGTTTTCAGACGAGAGAAAGACGAGAATACACTACCAGAGAGGACGGCAGAGTGAACTGATGGGGGGGAGCCCATTCCATAGGGACGGCCCAATGCAGGCAACTGATCTGGATTGAGCCATGGCGGTCCTGGCTCGGGAGACAAAAAGGTCACGCCGATCAAAGGACCTAAGAGGACGCAACGAAGTGGCAGAAAGGGGTGGAAGTATATGATCACACAGATACTTCGGGGCAAGACCCAATTGAGACTTAAGGACTAAAACCAGGACTTTAAATTGTATACGGACCGAGAGTGGAAGCCAGTGAAGTTGTTCAGTCATGAATGTAGAAATGTGGGAGGATCGAGGAAGACGGGCAATGAGCCTAGCAGCGGCGTTCAGTACAGATTGCAGAGGAGCTAGCCGAACCTTAGGCAGGCCAATAAGGACAGAATTACAATAGTCATCCCGAGAACAGACAAAAGCGTGCACAATTGAGGTAAAGATCGATGATGAGACAGATTTGCGAATAGCTTTGAGACGCCTTAGCTGGAAGTAGAAAGAGCGAGTAAAATTGGTAATGTGCTCAGTGAAGGTAAGAGAACTATCAAGGGTGACCCCTAGGTCTGGAACACTGGAAGAGAAGTTGAAGTGGGGGAAAGTCTGAGAGCGTAGTGTGAAGTCAAGTTTTTGAAGCTGCTTAGGAGTGCAAAACCAAATCAACTGAGTTTTGAAAGAGTTCAGAGATAGGCGATTAGACGACATCCACAGGTGAAGATCTTGAGATAGAGCGTCAATTCGACTTGCGAGAAGGATTTGAGCAGAAGGGGATCCATGGACATAGGCTTGTACATCATCAGCGAAAAGGTGGCCAGTTGCGGAATGGCCAGGGAAAAGAGAAGTAATACCAGCCGTGTAAGGGATGAATAGGAGTGGACCTAGGACAGAACCCTGAGGAACACCCAACACAACAGGGACCCACTGAGTCCTAGAGTCTCCGGAGATAATCATTTGGGTGCGGTCAAACAGGTAGGACAAACCAAAGGAGAGGAGAACCCTTGAGTCCGCAGGATGTTTCAAGTCGTTGCAAGAGAATCTCATGATCAACCATATCAAAGGCTGCAGAGACATCAAAGAGAGCCAAAAGAGTGACTTGAGATTTGTCGACAGCAGAGTATATTATCAGAAAGCATGGAGAGGAGGGCTGTTTCCGTGGGGTGGTTAGCCCTATAACCAGACTGGTGGGTTGGAAGGAGTTCCGATTTCTCAAGATAGGGAAGAAGTTGCAGTGACACAAGTCTTTCAAGAGTCTTAGACAGAAAAGAGAGGTTTGAAATTGGTCGATAATTTTGACTGAGACTAGGGTCAAGATTGGGCTTCTTGAGTGCAGGAAAGACTAGGGCCCGTTTTTGCAAAGCAGGAATGCAACCCTCGGCAAGTGACCTGTTGAAAAGATACAGAAAGAAAGTAGCAATGTCATCAATAATGTCACAAATAATAAAAGGAGGCAGAGGCATTAATGATAATAAGAATAAACAATAATGATGCTAGTACTAATAATTATTAGTAACAGTAATAATAATATAGTCCATAAGTCCCTGGGGGAATGAAGTACCTCAGGGCCAAAAAATATAATAACAATTAATAATAACTTCTAGTAAAGTTGAGGCCACACTTGCCCCATACTGCCACGGCTACTCTTGCCTCGGTACCATAGCAATTATTTTTTCCTTCTAATTACGGGTAACATGTTTCGAATTCATTCAATTCAATACGCGCAATCAATACGTTTTTGATGTCTTTGCAACATAAAATTATAAAAAAAATTAACATCGAAAACTTTGATTAAAAAAGATTCCTAACTATCCCGATTTACAATGATTTTAGACAAATCGAAAAATTATTATTTACTCATAGAGTTTGCAAACAAATTTAACAAATCTTATGTCTTTCGACGTGGCTTAGTGTAATCGCTACGCATACGTATTGCTTTACGATATCCTTCCGTATATTCTTGCCCCGCAGGCCGCTCTTGCCCCACTCTCCTCTATAGGCGAGAAAAAAGTGGAAATAATGGAAGAGATTGGGCGATGGTGAAATTGGATGAGAGTGGATGAGAAAGGAATGTTGGGGTGGGTAGCAGTTGGGGGACGAGGGGGAGCAGTTGGGGGATGAGAAGAGTGAGACTAAAACTGTAATCTCATGAGCAACGTCGGGTACCCAAGAGAAAGGTGAGAGTGGTGGCCTGGTGGGTGCTGGATGAGGGCGGGGCTCAGTTGTGGCTTGGTGCATGGGAGTTGGAGCAGATGCGGGGATTAAGACTGGGATGGGTGTGGCGGATGATAGGGTGGGTAGGTAGGACAAAAAAACGAAGTTTATCAGGCATCGCCTGGCAGGGGCTTCTATTCCCCCTAAGCAACCGGGCGCAATTCATCTTATTCCCCTTTCCTTGGCGGCCATGGCGGGCCTTCTTTCCGTGGTGATTTCTCGGCAATATGTAATCTTGTCCCTCTTCTATGGGAAGTGAAGGTTTCTAGGCGGGGGAGTGAAAACGAGCGTCCAACAGACGATCGTCGAAACACTATAGCGCCGAGACGGAGAAGTGATTGGGAAGAGACGTGCCCAACTGCCCAGACCCATAGGAATTTTTGCAATCGCGGCTTGCAATTTCAGCATTTTCAGCTGTGATCTCAACATAATTTCTCTACTATTTCAGTCGAGGAATTGCTGAAAGGAGTGGTCTGACAAAGTTTGTAAACAGGTCTACTTACAGTAGGCCTAATAAATTTTTTTTAGTTTCCACATTCCAATAGTAGCAGTTTAAGATGTCATCTTAGCAAAATTAATCAAAACCTTCAGTGCTGATAAGAGTGGTTTAGGATTTTCATAAATAGGGGAATTCGGGCGAGATGAACCCTTGGGCATGATGGATCACGTCAATTTAAGGTATCTATGATGTCGTCACCTTCCGAATTAATTTTAATTACTGTAAAACTGTTGGCGCTTTGGTGATTTGATCCAAACTGAACGACCGAAAAGAAAATTTTTATCGTTTTTATGATAAAAGCTGATTTTCGACCTGTCTGATCCTTTTTTCTGGAGACAGTTTATCTCCTAAGTATTCAATTGCACATTGTGATACAATTATATTTGATTAAACACCCCTTCTGCTGTATTAACGAATTCAATATTGGCTGGATACCCAGCCGATTTAATATTTTATTGGTAAAAAGTTCATACACTATGCGCGGGGGCGAGTTGGATCAGTAATCGACAGGGTAAGACGGATCCTGTGATCCATCTTTGCTCCATATATGTAAATTTTCGTGGGATTTATTTTTTTAGATAGAGTAGATCTACAATGCAATACAATAAAATGCAATGTAGGCTACAAGGGTATCCGGTCAATACCGCGCACACAATACCGCGCACACAATACCGCGCACACAATACCGCGCACAATCGTTACCGCGCACGATCGATACCGCGAATTTGTTCAATCCAGCTTTTAGTTCATACCTCTATCTACCTTCATCCAGCTTCTATTTCTCGCTCGTTATTTTCGTCAATCCAGCTTCTATTTCAGACATAGAAATACCTTCATCCAGCAATTATTTCTCATGCTTTATTTTCGTCAGTCCAGCTTCTATTTCAGACATAGAAATACATAGAAAAAAAGCTGGATGAAGGTATTTCTATGTGTCAAATAGAAGCTGGATTGACGAAAATAAAGCATGAGAACTGGAAGCTGGATAAGGGTATTTTTATATATGAAATAGAAGTTGGATTGACGGGAAAAAAGCATGAGAAATAAGAGCTGAATTAATGTACTTCTATGTCTGAAATAGAAGCTGGATTGATGAAAATAAAGCATGAGAAATAAGAGCTGGATGAAGGTATTTTTATATATGAAATAGAAGCTGGATTGTCTAAAATAACGAGCGAGAAATAGAAGCTGGATGGAGGTATTTATAGGTATGAAATAAAAGCCGGATTCAACAAATTCGCGGTATCGATCGTGCGCGGTAACGATCGTGCGCGGTATTGAAAATCGCGGTATTGTGTGCGCGGTATTGTGTGCGCGGTATTGACAGTAAACCGGCTACAAGTAGGCCTGCATAATAATAATGTGGTTTTGCTAAGTGTTCGAGGAACAAAGCATTTCGAAATTTGACAGTCTGAAATTTGAAAGATAACACTGGAGAGAACCCATTTGGTGGAACAATAATATTAATTTTTGTACAAGTATTAACATTAAATCGTATTCATTATAAAAGGATTGTATAGTTATATTAAACTAGCAACTAATATTACTATAATCATAAAAATAAAATTTGATAATGGTATAGGCCAATAATTGCAGTTCATGTGATGCAGAAATGTAGATAGTAGCCTAACTAAAAATATTACTATTCGGTAAACATTTTCTATGGGGGGGAAGTAATTTAACGATTAGCTTTTCTTTAGAGATGCCTATTTTGAACACTGCCCTCCTTTGCCAGCCTTTCCACCCCCCGCCCCCGCCCTACCGACGTGATTTTGGCTCTTTTCTTTCACCCCTGTTTTTCACTGGGCGCAAGTTGCGCCCGCCATGTATAGGGATAGAAGCCTCTGTCGCCTGGTATCCCAGAGAGGCGGCGACCCGACGCAGGTCGGGTGGGATGTGGGCCGAAAAGACTAAATTTCCCGGGAAACGCCGGTTACCCGAAATACATGTAGTAATAATGACAAATTTAATTAAAATAATCATAATAATAACAATAACAATTAAAATAATAATAATAATAATAATAATAATAGTAATAATAATAATAATAATAATAATAATAAACCATATAATCAACATTGTAGATTTTTGAAATAATTATAATAATAATAATAATAAATAATAATAATAAAAATAATAATAATAATAATAATAATAATAATAATAATAATAATAATAATAATAACAATAATAATAATAATAATAATAATAATAATAATAATAATAATAATAACAACAATAATAGCTGCAATTGCGGTTGCAATGGTGACAACAGTCATAGTATAAAAATTAGCAGATGTCATGGTAATAAAGTCAACCTGCAAAGACGGTGTTCATTGAAGATGGGGTGTTTACATTGCAGACTATGACGGCTCGGGTTTTATTACGATTCAAAAGGCCGTTGATTTGAGTCTAATTGCCGAAGTGAACCAGAGTTTCGACCCAACGACGATGAACGTAGCGATTCAACTGAAGCATTATCCGGTTCCTCCATACATCGATGATAATTATTTTTTTATTTGGTTAAACATTGGCCTTCCTGTGTGCATTTTACTCGGATTCATCATTATTGCTCCAACAATCTGTCAGGAAATTGTACTGGAAAAAGAAAACAAGTTCAAGGTTCAACCGCCTGCGTATCTCTCAACTATTGATACCTTGTAGTTACATTGAGACTCATACATGTATACTACAGGGTGGTCCAGCATAAATGTCCCGACTTTGAACGCGTATAACTTCCCCAATTTTTGGAATTTATTTATACTTTATGCGTCAAATTAAAGGTATTTCACTCTAGTATTTGCACGGAAAAGGTCGAACTGATGCTTGTTTCTAAAGGTTAAAATTATATGCTTGGAACAGCGCTAGCTACCGTATTTTGTTGTTTTCTATGACATAATATGGCGCCGTTTTCCCGGGATAATCACGAATGGTTTTTTGCTAACGCGCGCAATTATTTTAGGTGTTTTTAGGAGTCTCCCCATGAATATCCTCTTTTCGCTATACCAATTTTATCAACAGCCGTGAGCACTGCCACGCGCTGCTTTAGACGCAAAGATACGGCTATAGCGAGACAGCCGTTTCTTTGCGTCAGTGTTTTAGTGCTGTTGGACATCACGTTGACAAATAACTTTAGATCATCTTTTAGGATACGGTGTTTCTGGGACTACCTGTATCGCGCGGAATGACCTGGAGATATTTGTTTACAGGGCCTGCCCGGGTCATTGTCTTTACGGCCAATTTACTCGGACACAAGAGCAATGTTCGGGTACACGAACGCCGTAATTTCCATGGTTTACGATTAGAAAGTCCTTTTTTATCAATTTTCCGTAGCAGATAATTCAAGGTATTGTTTATTCCATCCACTGTTATAAAATTGGTTAATCATTTCAACCAAATTAAATCTCTTATCAGTTCTAAAAATTAAGATCAAAACGCTATCACCGTCTGTCAAAGGCGCCAGATCGCGTCATAGAAAACTACAAAATATGGTAGCTAGCGCTGTTCTGAGCATATAATTAAAACCTAAACTTGTACCACTTCCATTTTTTCAGTGCAAATACTAGAGTGAATTACCTTTTATTTGACGTATAAAGTATAAATATATTCCAAAATGTGCCGAAGTTATAAGCGTGCAAAGTCGGGACATTTATGCTGGACCACCCTGTATATATAATTTATTACGATTATTATTTAATACAGAGTGCCAGAGTAAAAGCATGGGCGGAGACTTAGGGGGACAGCGGAGACGGTCCCCTCCAAAGTTTGTGGTGGGGGACGGTGGTACTTATATCCTCCACCAATATTTCAGACGGTTTACTGTCGATACTGCGCACACAATACCGCGCACACAATACCTCGTACACAATACCGCGATTTTCAATACCGCGCACCATCAATACCGCGCACGATCGCTACCGCGCACGATCGTTACCCCGTTTGTGTGCAAATTTGTTCAATTCAACATCTATTTCTCGCTCGTTATTTTCGTCAATCCAACTTTTATTTCAGACATAGAAATACATTAATCCGGCTCTTATTTCGCATGCATTATTTTCGTGACTTTTCGTCATTCGAGTTTCTATTTAACCTGTAAAAACCATCATCCAGATTCCATTTCTCTTGCGTTTTTCATCAATCCAACCTCCCTTTCACCTGTTCAACTTCAATTTCTCAATGCGTCACAATCGGAATGGAGACAATAACGCATGAGAAATGAAAGCTGGATGAAGGTATTTCTAGGTCTGAAACAGAATCTGGATTGACGAGAATAGAGCATGAGCAATGGGAGCTGGATGAGGGTCTTTTTATAACTGAAATAGAAGCTTGATTGACGAGAATAACGAGCGACAAATAGAAGCTGGATGGAGGTATTTAGAGGTCTGAAATAGAAGCTGGATTGATGAAAACGCTTAAGTAATGGAAGCTGAATGACGGTATTTTCATATCTGATATACAAGCTGGATTGACGAGAATAACGAGCGACAAATAGAAGCTTGATGAAACGAACACCCTCGTATGATAAAATATGGATATTGAGCAAATGCTCGATCGTGCGCGGTAACGATCGTGCACGGTATTGATGCTGCGCTTATTGAAAATCGCGGTATTGTGTGCGCGGTATTGTGTGCGTAATTTCAGACATAGGCAGTAGGGTAGAAAGTCCTGTTCTCGATCAGTTAAGTATTATTACTAACTAGTAATCAATTAGTAATTAGTTAGCTATTATTAATAATTAGTTAAGGTAACTAGTTAAGGTAATTAGGTCACATTAATTATGGTAATTAGCCTATTATAATAATTGGGTCACATTAATTAGTAATTATAATTATTATTATATTAATTAGTATAATAATTAGGTAATTATATTAGTAATAGTAATTAGTTAACCCTAACTAGCAGCGGTAAAGGGCCTAACCGGGTATGCGTCATCGGTAATGCGTCATCGGTAGCGCCACTGTACTGACATCCACGACATCTCTCCCTCCCCATCTCCCTCTCCCTCTTCCTCTCCCTCCCCCTCTCTCACCATCTCTTTATGTATCCATCTCTCGAGAATGACTCATCGAAGGCCCCGCAGCATATTCTGGCTTCTGCACTGGCTTCCACCACCCCTCTCCCTCTCCCTCTTCCCCCTCCTCTCTCCCTCTCCCCTCCTCTCTTCCTCTCCCTCCCCCTCTCCCACCATCTCTTCATGTATCCATCTCTTGGAAACGCATCATCAGAGGCACTGTCATACAATATTCAACAGCCTCTCTTCCTCTCCCCTCCCCTCTCCCACTCCCTCCCCTCTCTATGTATTCCTCTCGCCATCTCTCTACCTCCCCACCTTCTCCCTCCCCCTCTCTCTCTCTCTCTCTCCGCCTCTCCCAGCGAAGTCCATTGCCCATTGTCACAGCGAGCCGAACACGGCTTTCAAGTAGGTAATTACACCCTTTCATCTCTCTGTCGCGGCGGAGTCCGACCATCTGCCACGGGGAGGCCACCCATCAATATAAGACTTTTGGCTGGGGACACCACAAATATTTTCTTATACTTGAACAATACAAAACAACATATAATATTCTCGTATGAGTGGCGTTTCACTCTAAAGACCTTCCCCTCACCCTCCAACCCTCCATTCCAAACCCCTACACACAAATTTACCTTATACGAGTAAGAACCAACCAATCACGAAGCAGGAAACCTTAGCGACGAACCAATAAGGCGACGAGAATCCCATCATATGACTAAGAAATATAATCATTATTCGCCATTTTATTCAAAAATATCAATAAATCAGACATTTTTACATTTAAATCACACAATATTAAGTATTTCATACCTCATTATCCAAAAATTATAGCAGCATTTCTTTAAGTCAAACACAAAAACCTAAGAATTCATGTACGGTCAAATTCCAACATGGCGTCCTTCCCAACTTTCCCGTATAGTCAAACACAAAAACCTAAGAATTCATGTACGGTCAAATTCCAACATGGCGTCCTTCACAATTATTATGTATAGTCAAACACAAAAACCTAAAAATCCATGTACGGCCAAATTCCAATATGGCGTCCTTCACAATTTTCTCCAAGTCAAACGCAAAAACCTAAGAATCCAGCAACGGGCAAAAACCAATATGGCGGCCTTTCCAAGTATTATGCATCGTCAAACGTAAAAACCTAAGAATCTATGTACGGTCAAATTCCAATATGGCGCCCTTCCCAAGTATTATGCATCGTCAAACGTAAAAACCTAAGAATCTATGTATGGGCAAATTCCAATATGGCGCCCTTCCCAATTATTGTGCATAGTCAAACACAAAAACCTAAGAATTCATGTACGGTCAAATTCCAATATGGCGTCCTTCCCAATTATTATGCATAGTCAAACGTAAAAACCTAAGAATCCATGTACAATCAAATTCCAATATGGCGTCCTTCCCAATTATTATTCATAGTCAAACGTAAAAACCTAAGAAACCAACAGCGGTCAAATTCCAATATGGCGTCCTTCCCAATTATTATGCATAGTCAAACGTAAAAACCTAAGAATCCATGTACGGCCAAATTCCAACATGGCGGCCTTCCCAATTTTCTCCAAGTCAAACACAAAAACCTAAGAATTCATGTACAGTCGAATTCCAACATGGCGCCCTTCCCAATTATTGTGCATAGTCAAACACAAAAACCTAAGAATTCATGTACGGGCAAATTCCAATATGGCGTCCTTCCCAATTATTATGCATAGTCAAACGTAAAAACCTAAGAATTCATGTACGGTCAAATTCCAATATGGCGTCCTTCCCAATTATTATGCATAGTCAAACGTAAAAACCTAAGAATCCATGTATAATCAAATTCCAATATGGCGTCCTTCCCAATTATTATTCATAGTCAAACGTAAAACCTAAGAAACCAACAGCGGTCAAATTCCAATATGGCGTCCTTCCCAATTATTATGCATAGTCAAACGTAAAAACCTAAGAATCCATGTACGGCCAAATTCCAACATGGCGGCCTTCCCAATTTTCTCCAAGTCAAACACAAAAACCTAAGAATTCATGTACAGTCGAATTCCAACATGGCACCCTTCCCAATTATTATGTATAGTCAAACGCAAAAACCTAAGAATCCAGCAACGGGCAATTTCCAATATGGCGGCCTTCCCAATTTTTATGTATAGTCAAACACAAAAACCTAAGAATCCATGTACGGTCAAATTCCAACATGGCGTCCTTCCCAATTTTTATGTATAGTCAAACGCAAAAACTGAAGAAGAGGGTAATCATCCTTTCCCAATATAGCGCCCTTTAATAGTCATCATCTCCCAAGGTGGCGCTCGTGCAGCCTTTCCTGGCCATTCGCGCTCAAACAACATATACACAGGCAATTTTTTCACAAACGCTAAGTCCAAATAATGCAAATACACACAACTTTCTAGGCGCAAGGTGGAACACCAACATACTTTCACACACACACACACACGTACATACACAAACACACACAAACACACACAAACACACACACACACATACACACAAACTCGAAATACATGAAAACTCACATCCTTCTATTCACAAGGCATTCTTCCTCATATAGGAACAGTCAAGTAACTCATATAACTTTAAACTCCAAAGATGGCGCACAAGTTGCCATTCTTGGGCATCTAAGAGTACAAACCATAAATTCGTCGTACATTTCTTTCAACAGGTGGCGCTTTTACTTAAATATTAACATATTACATATCAAATATGCGAAATTCTCAAGAATACATTCAACAACATGCACCTTTTCAACATGCGCAGGAACGAGTGGAAGTAGCAGAGGGCGGGTAAAGCACTTAGGCAATTGAGCTCTTCAATTTCTATCACAAACACACATCCTTTAATCAACTTTTCTGGCTTAGATGTTAAACTTTACATGGAACAACGAAGGATGTCTGTTTTGTAAGGCAAGCACTTGAAGAGTATGATGGCATAGCGATACGAGTTGAACACTGACAAAGCGAAATTACGAATATGTTAGATGTGTGAGCGGGCAGAACTTGAACTTTTTAATGTAAGACACGAACTTTTGCAATTGTGAGAAAACAAATTTATAATTTATGTAGTGTGAAACACAGAAATGCATGTCGAATGTGGCAAGTTGGAGAAATATGGAGTGGGCGAAGTGGGTATTCTTATGTTTGTGGAAACAAAGGCATACATTATTTGTAAAATGACAACAATTTTGGTAAACTGTGAACATAGTGAGCGAAGAAATGTAACTTAGGGGTACAAGTGGTCAATTGCAAGGCTTTTTAGGGGTAGGAGCGCTAGGCTGGTGACGCGCAGGGGCGGGGAGAGCGTTCCATTCTTAAGTTTTGTGAAAACAAAGGTGCTCATTATTTGTAACATGACACCAATTTTGGTAAAATGCCAAAATATTGTACGTAGAAACACGAATTAGGGTACGAACAATGTATTGCAACGCGTATTAGGGATAGCAGACGCGCGAAACTTAGCAGAAATCTGCATTCGTCAACTCTGAAAACGCTAAGTCCGAAATTTCGACCGCGCAAAATCGACCGGCAGCACCTTCGAGCGGCACGGCGGCGGCGTCGGCGGCGAGCGCCCCTTCCCTCACGAACGACCACGGGCCCAGTGGCTAGGCTGACGACGTGGCACGCGATCCCAATCGATCCTGCTTTGGCACGTATGAAGTTAAAGACTCATGCGTATTTCGGGTGAAGGAAGTTTTTGAAAGAGCTGTGTCGGAGCGTATTCGACTTTAACTTCTACGAGTCAAAGCCTGATCTAATTGGGAAAGCGGGCCTCGTCGTCTCCTCGCCACTGGGTCCGTGGTCGTCCGTGTGGGACGGGGCGCTCGCCGCCGACGCCGCCGCCATGCCGCTCGAAGGTGCTGCCGGTCGATTTTGCGCGGTCGAAATTTCGGACTTAGCGTTTTCAGAGTTGACGAATGCAGATTTCTGCTAAGTTTCGCGCGTCTGCTATCCCTAATACGCGTTGCAATACATTGTTCGTACCCTAATTCGTGTTTCTACGTACAATATTTTGGCATTTTACCAAAATTGGTGTCATGTTACAAATAATGAGCACCTTTGTTTTCACAAAACTTAAGAATGGAACGCTCTCCCCGCCCCTGCGCGTCACCAGCCTAGCGCTCCTACCCCTAAAAAGCCTTGCAATTGACCACTTGTACCCCTAAGTTACATTTCTTCGCTCACTATGTTCACAGTTTACCAAAATTGTTGTCATTTTACAAATAATGTATGCCTTTGTTTCCACAAACATAAGAATACCCACTTCGCCCACTCCATATTTCTCCAACTTGCCACATTCGACATGCATTTCTGTGTTTCACACTACATAAATTATAAATTTGTTTTCTCACAATTGCAAAAGTTCGTGTCTTACATTAAAAAGTTCAAGTTCTGCCCGCTCACACATCTAACATATTCGTAATTTCGCTTTGTCAGTGTTCAACTCGTATCGCTATGCCATCATACTCTTCAAGTGCTTGCCTTACAAAACAGACATCCTTCGTTGTTCCATGTAAAGTTTAACATCTAAGCCAGAAAAGTTGATTAAAGGATGTGTGTTTGTGATAGAAATTGAAGAGCTCAATTGCCTAAGTGCTTTACCCGCCCTCTGCTACTTCCACTCGTTCCTGCGCATGTTGAAAAGGTGCATGTTGTTGAATGTATTCTTGAGAATTTCGCATATTTGATATGTAATATGTTAATATTTAAGTAAAAGCGCCACCTGTTGAAAGAAATGTACGACGAATTTATGGTTTGTACTCTTAGATGCCCAAGAATGGCAACTTGTGCGCCATCTTTGGAGTTAAAAGTTATATGAGTTACTTGACTGTTCCTATATGAGGAAGAATGCCTTGTGAATAGAAGGATGTGAGTTTTCATGTATTTCGAGTTTGTGTGTATGTGTGTGTGTGTGTGTTTGTGTGTGTTTGTGTGTGTTTGTGTATGTACGTGTGTGTGTGTGTGTGAAAGTATGTTGGTGTTCCACCTTGCGCCTAGAAAGTTGTGTGTATTTGCATTATTTGGACTTAGCGTTTGTGAAAAAATTGCCTGTGTATATGTTGTTTGAGCGCGAATGGCCAGGAAAGGCTGCACGAGCGCCACCTTGGGAGATGATGACTATTAAAGGGCGCTATATTGGGAAAGGATGATTACCCTCTTCTTCAGTTTTTGCGTTTGACTATACATAAAAATTGGGAAGGACGCCATGTTGGAATTTGACCGTACATGGATTCTTAGGTTTTTGTGTTTGACTATACATAAAAATTGGGAAGGCCGCCATATTGGAAATTGCCCGTTGCTGGATTCTTAGGTTTTTGCGTTTGACTATACATAATAATTGGGAAGGGTGCCATGTTGGAATTCGACTGTACATGAATTCTTAGGTTTTTGTGTTTGACTTGGAGAAAATTGGGAAGGCCGCCATGTTGGAATTTGGCCGTACATGGATTCTTAGGTTTTTACGTTTGACTATGCATAATAATTGGGAAGGACGCCATATTGGAATTTGACCGCTGTTGGTTTCTTAGGTTTTACGTTTGACTATGAATAATAATTGGGAAGGACGCCATATTGGAATTTGATTATACATGGATTCTTAGGTTTTTACGTTTGACTATGCATAATAATTGGGAAGGACGCCATATTGGAATTTGACCGTACATGAATTCTTAGGTTTTTACGTTTGACTATGCATAATAATTGGGAAGGACGCCATATTGGAATTTGCCCGTACATGAATTCTTAGGTTTTTGTGTTTGACTATGCACAATAATTGGGAAGGGCGCCATGTTGGAATTCGACTGTACATGAATTCTTAGGTTTTTGTGTTTGACTTGGAGAAAATTGGGAAGGCCGCCATGTTGGAATTTGGCCGTACATGGATTCTTAGGTTTTTACGTTTGACTATGCATAATAATTGGGAAGGACGCCATATTGGAATTTGACCGCTGTTGGTTTCTTAGGTTTTTACGTTTGACTATGAATAATAATTGGGAAGGACGCCATATTGGAATTTGATTGTACATGGATTCTTAGGTTTTTACGTTTGACTATGCATAATAATTGGGAAGGACGCCATATTGGAATTTGACCGTACATGAATTCTTAGGTTTTTGTGTTTGACTATGCACAATAATTGGGAAGGGCGCCATATTGGAATTTGCCCATACATAGATTCTTAGGTTTTTACGTTTGACGATGCATAATACTTGGGAAGGGCGCCATATTGGAATTTGACCGTACATAGATTCTTAGGTTTTTACGTTTGACGATGCATAATACTTGGAAAGGCCGCCATATTGGTTTTTGCCCGTTGCTGGATTCTTAGGTTTTTGCGTTTGACTTGGAGAAAATTGTGAAGGACGCCATATTGGAATTTGGCCGTACATGGATTTTTAGGTTTTTGTGTTTGACTATACATAATAATTGTGAAGGACGCCATGTTGGAATTTGACCGTACATGAATTCTTAGGTTTTTGTGTTTGACTATACGGGAAAGTTGGGAAGGACGCCATGTTGGAATTTGACCGTACATGAATTCTTAGGTTTTTGTGTTTGACTTAAAGAAATGCTGCTATAATTTTTGGATAATGAGGTATGAAATACTTAATATTGTGTGATTTAAATGTAAAAATGTCTGATTTATTGATATTTTTGAATAAAATGGCGAATAATGATTATATTTCTTAGTCATATGATGGGATTCTCGTCGCCTTATTGGTTCGTCGCTAAGGTTTCCTGCTTCGTGATTGGTTGGTTCTTACTCGTATAAGGTAAATTTGTGTGTAGGGGTTTGGAATGGAGGGTTGGAGGGTGAGGGGAAGGTCTTTAGAGTGAAACGCCACTCATACGAGAATATTATATGTTGTTTTGTATTGTTCAAGTATAAGAAAATATTTGTGGTGTCCCCAGCCAAAAGTCTTATATTGATGGGTGGCCTCCCCGTGGCAGATGGTCGGACTCCGCCGCGACAGAGAGATGAAAGGGTGTAATTACCTACTTGAAAGCCGTGTTCGGCTCGCTGTGACAATGGGCAATGGACTTCGCTGGGAGAGGCGGAGAGAGAGAGAGAGAGAGGGGGAGGGAGAAGGTGGGGAGGTAGAGAGATGGCGAGAGGAATACATAGAGAGGGGAGGGAGTGGGAGAGGGGAGGGGAGAGGAAGAGAGGCTGTTGAATATTGTATGACAGTGCCTCTGATGATGCGTTTCCAAGAGATGGATACATGAAGAGATGGTGGGAGAGGGGGAGGGAGAGGAAGAGAGGAGGGGAGAGGGAGAGAGGAGGGGGAAGAGGGAGAGGGAGAGGGGTGGTGGAAGCCAGTGCAGAAGCCAGAATATGCTGCGGGGCCTTCGATGAGTCATTCTCGAGAGATGGATACATAAAGAGATGGTGAGAGAGGGGGAGGGAGAGGAAGAGGGAGAGGGAGATGGGGAGGGAGAGATGTCGTGGATGTCAGTACAGTGGCGCTACCGATGACGCATTACCGATGACGCATACCCGGTTAGGCCCTTTACCGCTGCTAGTTAGGGTTAACTAATTACTATTACTAATATAATTACCTAATTATTATACTAATTAATATAATAATAATTATAATTACTAATTAATGTGACCCAATTATTATAATAGGCTAATTACCATAATTAATGTGACCTAATTACCTTAACTAGTTACCTTAACTAATTATTAATAATAGCTAACTAATTACTAATTGATTACTAGTTAGTAATAATACTTAACTGATCGAGAACAGGACTTTCTACCCTACTATAGGCCTATCAATATCATCATAAATTTCTAAAGTGTTATCCATTCGTGGCCCGAGAATTAGACTGCTCTATGAGCAATTTTTGTTAAACGGAGAAAATCGAAAAAGAAAGTTTAATGACTTTACATTTTGTACTAAAAACTCTTTGGTGGGACGAAATAGAGCAATAATGTTTTTAAAAAATTTATACCAGGGGTCTCAAACACGCGGCCCGCGGGCCGCATGCGGCCCGCCGGACCCAAATAATGCGGCCCGCGATAGCCATCTGGTTTTTAAAACATTTTTTGACATTTAAAGAAAGAAATTGGTTAAAAACCGAATTCTGCTGTTCTTTTGCGATTTAAACTAAGGTTCAAACTGTTTTCTTCGAAGTTTTTCTCTGGATAGCCTATTCAATCTGCAACAGCAGATATGCAGATAGAGTTATAGTGGGCCTTCAATGTAATAGGCTACTACCACCATGCAGAAGCAGAAGTAAGCCTACAATGAGGTTGATATTCCGGTATTCTACATTTTTCTACTTCAAGAAAAATTCCAAAATCTGCACCTGCAGTACTGCAACACGCTAATTGCGATATTTGGCATTACCTACATAATAATAATTATTATTATGTTAACAACTTTTTCATTAATTAATGAAGATTCTTTCTCTCTTCCGTCAGTCATGCGACGACGATGAGGCTTTCACATGACTTCTCCAGACTTGTCTAGTTTAAGTCCATCGTCATCAGTAAAAGTTTCTTGGTCAGTTGCCAGGTGGTGACCAATCCTCTCCTGGCAGGGTAAGGAGGCCGGTGGGTCCTCTGGACCTCTTTCGCCCTGAGGTGTCCTTCCAACACCTGCCGCCTGCGTTGGCCAACTCTTTCAGGGCTCCTAATAAATCTCAAATGACACGCCTGACAGTTGCGGGAGAATAAGCTTATGTGGAAGCTGTAGACCTATACTCTGATTCTTCGCATCTCAAAAGATAAAACTAAACAATGATTTTCTCGTAGTTGGGAAACGTTGTCAGATGATGTGTATCGCTAATCACACCTGATCACCTCTGACACTATTCACTCTATAATACTTTAGCATTTAAAGATGCTACAAGTTTAGTTGTAGGTAACCGTAGGCCTATTAGGCTTACTAAATGTGCTATTGATGCTCTTCTTTGTGACTCTGAGTTTTCAATTTTGTGTATAGTACCCTTATTGTTACACTGAAAGTATAATATTAACTTAGGTAATTTTACAGGATTATATCATTATTATAAGCATTGTAACCCTCACCCCATATAAATACCGGATAGTTTAACTTTCAAGGCATAATTTCATGTTGCGGCCCGCGACACACTGTAAATTTTCAAATTTGGCCCACACGATGACTTGAGTTTGAGACCCCTGATTTATACAGACATCTTCAAATTTAAAAAATCACGATTGTGGCTTCTGTCATAAGAAAAGACAATTTGAAGGAGACTTTCGGAATTTGTTCAAATAGAACTAAATATTGCAGAAATGGCCATGGACTATTTTAATGGTTATTATGATCCATCCTTAAATGGAACATTATCATTGCTAGCAAAACGAATTAGGCTATGTTTCACTTCTACTTTCATTCACCGGCAGAAAAGTGTTATAATTTACCTTCTGTTGTAAACTGATACAAAACCTGCGTCATATTTTGTGTTCATATATTATTTTTCTCTTTCGCATTGGCCTCTCCATTTTGTCTCTTACTAGACTTACTGTAATATTATGTTATCTTTCCATAACGGAACGCGCTTACTGTACTAATGTTCTTTATTGTTCTATATGCATGTGCGAATCACAATTTGCCGTTCAGACCACGTGACCGTAATAGAACAAAATAATTCTTGGTTATAATAGGCCTACTCATGAACGCAACTTGTTCTATTATAATAATTTATAAGCTTACAAGTGATTAAATCTTTGCAATAATCTTTCGTTATAATAGGCCTACTCATGAACGCAACTTGTTCTATTATAATAATTTATAAGCTTACAAGTGATTAAATCTTTGCAATAATCTTTCGTTCTCCCTGATCTTGACTCGGATGGCCACTCCAGTGTTAAAATTGCTTATTAATATCTGACACCTGAGGGATTATAGATACCTCGGGTAAAGCGTTTCCTATGAATCCAGATTGTGAATTTGCAATGCTGGAAGGAGTCCAGCTTGCTCAAAATAAGGAACAAGTTGCAATGAAACCAATCACTCATGGGTCTACGAGAGGAATGAAAGATGGGAAATGTGTCGGAAGTTTTAACCGTCGTTTTGACTGAATTCTCTTTACGCAATTTACTGTAATGTTGCGTAAAGAGAATTCAGTCAAAACGACGGTTAAATGTCATTACATGCATACATTGGACTACATAGTTATTACATTCATATATAATACTTGCTGTGGCAGAAAAGACCGTCCTCTCCCCTCTTCCTCAAACATAACTGCTTTCGGTTTAAATTATTATGCGAGAGTCGGTTATGACGTCACGACACGCGACCTCATGCGAAGTTTCGTCGGCTGATTAAAATGGCGACCATGGATGGTTAAAGAATGTATCGCTGAAATAGCCGACGAATGAAAATGATCACATTGTTGTAATATTTTTGTGAAAAATTCCGCTTTAACAAAAAGCATTTACAAGCCCCATCGTATTCCAACGGAACGTTTTGGTGAAATTTTGAAAAAAATCGGTCAAGAAATGTCCAAGATCCTTCATTAGGCACAAACTAATTTACATTTATATATATATATATATATATATAGATGTCATACACACATGATTGGATACATGCACACGTGCTAATTTTGCATTCGTGCATTTGTGCCTGCCTGCAAAGGAGCTATAATTGCAATCATTTTGTAAGTTCTAAAGATGCTCTATAATAATGTTATGACTCAATTAATAAAATTAATTACGTTGTTGTTTTTAACACCATGGACAGGAGTCGATGAAGCTGATGGGGATGCGTGTGTGGCTCTACTGGTCTTCGTGGTTCGTCAAATACCTGCTGCTTATGCTCATCTCTGTGATCTTTATCACAATTTTCTTGCACATTTCAATATCAAAAAACGGACCAGTGATTGCCAGAAGCTCATCCACCGTCACATTTGTATTCCTCCTACTCTACTCCATATCCCTCATCACCTTCTGCTTCGCTATTTCTACTCTATTCTCCAAAGGTAAGTATATTATTTTATGCAGATAGACTAAAGCAGATCTGCCGCAAATAGGCCTAATGTGGACAGGATGAAGAAGATTATGATAATTCTTCTGAGAAAACTTTTTGGAAAGCAGGTTTCAAATAATTGCATTAATGACACAAGAAAGAGTATCACTCTTAAGACAAGTTTCACGTTTACAATAATATATTTTCGAAAATAATGACAGTTTGAAATATAACAAAATACAAACTGACCTTCCAGACGTAGGCACGTAATTGAGCCATTTTATTATATTGGCAGATGATTAACACGTTTTCATGACAGCAACCAAACTCAAAAAACAGCTCCTTGATTGCGGGAGTACCAGCTGTAGGCCTATTTAAGCCCCGGAAGACAAGGTCGTTGATGGTGCTGTGAATTGCCTGTTAATAATAATAATAATAATAATTATTATTATTATTAATATTATTATTATTATTATTATTATTATAATTATTGTTATAATTATTACTATTATTACCTTTTTTCAACGCCTTTCTGTCACCATCCAACGCTTTAATGCTATTTCTTTCCGAGGCACTTTTGCCCAACCAGACACTACCGAGTGAATCATTCCAGAGCGACATTAGCTAAGCTTATATCTCTGGATATTGTTTGGCACATCTGGGGGATCATAAATACCTCTGGTAAAATACATTTAAAAAATTAAATAATAATAATAATAATAATATTAATATTAATAATAATATGAATAATAATAATAATTACTAATTATTGTTTAAAAACTAGTCCGGAATTGTCAGGCCTCGTCTTCAGGGTTTGAACAGAAAGAGCCTCGGAAGGCCACGGCATTAAAGCGCTGGATTGAAATCGACAAACGCTGGAAGAGAACGCA
Source organism: Lumbricus rubellus (assembly GCA_945859605.1). Classification (NCBI taxonomy): domain Eukaryota; kingdom Metazoa; phylum Annelida; class Clitellata; order Crassiclitellata; family Lumbricidae; genus Lumbricus; species Lumbricus rubellus. Next base: position 8,835,210 of record OX243814.1, on the reverse strand, counting down.
AGTTTCTCTAAACTCCCTTGAAAATTCGGAAAGACGTCTTCCAAGATCTTTGATGAAAACAAGACCGCTTTCGTTGATTGGACCTAGGGTCTCGAAGGCCAGCGGCACAAATAATAATAATAATAATAATAATAATAATAATAATAATAATAATAATAATAATAATAATAATAACAATTTCCTGTTTGCCTTACCCATAAGTACATGCGGTCTCAGGCTGGTTGACGAGGCGGTTAGGATAGCGGTGGGCCTCCGTCTAGCCTCTAGGTACCGTCATTTGTCACCCACACAGCTGCCCGTGCGGCACTCTTGTGACCGCTGAAGGATCGCACGGCTTCTCGTGCCGTCTTGGTCCTGGTCGTCAGGCCCGACATGCGGTCCTGAATGACCTAATCTGCAGGGGCCTTGTTCAGGCGGGCATTACGGCAGTTAAGGAACCACCTGGTTTGTCAATGTCGGGTGGCAAAAGATCAGACGTCCTTACATTGATTCTCAGGCGCTCAGGTCGTTGTTTGACCTGGGACGTCACAGTGGCAGACACTGCGGCTACCTCTTATCTAGCCACACCTCCATTCGAATGGGTGGCGCTGCGGAACTGGCTGAAGCCAGAAAGAACACAAAATACGCACATTTGATGCAAATCGACCACTTTGTCCCATTGGCTTTTGAAACAATGGGACCAATCAACGCCAAGGAACAGAGGCATTTCTCTCCGACCTGTGACGTCTCTTGAGCCAAATTTCAGGCGACGCAAGAGAAACAAGCTTCTTGTTTCAGCGCCTATCTGTTAGGCCTACCATTCAGCGTTTTAATGCTGTTGCCTTCCACAGCACTTTTGTTCTTCTTGATCTTGACATGGATGGCCACTCTAGAGTTTAAATTTCTTATTAATATCTGACACCTGAGGGATTATAGATACCTCGGGAGTAGTGTACTAAGTCCTTTCATACCATCAATTGTCACGTGACCAGTGACGTCATAGGCTATTGTTCTCTCGCCGACATTCTATTGTTCCAACTCCGGAGCCTCTATTGTTCCAGGTCCGGAAACAAAGGAGCTGTTCCAGGTCCGGGAACAAAGGAGCTGTTTCAGGTCCGGAAACAAAGGAGCTGTTCCAGGTCCGGAGAGGCCCGCCCCGCCCCGCGCCCCGGGTATGCGTCATCGGTAGCAGCGCTGGGAAATACTGCAACCAATCAGCAAGCGAGAATTTTGTTAGCCCTGGAAGTGTCAACCAATCAGCGAGCGAGAACCTTGCTAGCCCAGGAATATGAGACCAATCAGAGAGCGAGAATTTTAATAGAAGAATTTTAAAACGACAATTTCTAAGTACGAAAGAACAAACACAGTAGGTTGGTAAATTTTCTTCCAACTCAAACACTTTTATATTTTTTCTTCAACCAATATACAATATCTCGTATGTTTATGCAATAATAATTTTCGACGAGCAAATGAATGTTCAAATATTTACAAGTCTTCCATTTTGCTCAAATATACGATTGCGCAATAACGATTATGCAATACATTAACATATTTACACAGTCCAAATATACAGAGTTCGACGAATTATACGAGCATTGCAATTTTTACATGTCCATATGCCAACGACTCCGACGAATTGAGTAGGTAACGCTTATCATCATACGGAGAAAGCGCTGATTTTCGAATTTCAACCGTGTGAAGATCGTGTTTCTTGCTTTGAATAACACAAAATTTCGACGATGTTGGTTTCTCGTTCAGTATACAGGCTCTATAGTCTGCGTGGCGAATACTCTTCTGAACGAATCCCTTCTTTATGCCCTTCGCAGTCTTCTTCTCTTTTTCGTTAGGGAGCAGCAAGCTATACATTTTCGACCTCAACCCGCAAAATTCCAACACAGCGGCCCCATTACACTCGTCCTTGAACTTCCCAATTACCTTAGCGTTGGAGCGGCTGTGAAGGAAGTGCTCACAGGGATAGTCTGAGGTGTCATATTCGTCTAAATTCTGCAACATATCTTTGTACACGTCGGGTGTTTGTATGTGATAGCAAAGACTATCTGTGTCCGTGAAAAGGAGTTTGCAAGCGGAACCGTAGAGGGGAATAATATGTTGGTAGTGGAATTCGTACATTTTTAATTTTGAAATGTCCAAAATGCACATGCCTGCATAGAGAGGTTTGTTCAGGAAAACGTTTGAATTTGTTAATTTTATGACGGTCAAATCTTCATTTATTATAGTGTACGATTCGAAATTTGGTCGGGCAACAAATCTTTTCGCGCGCTTTCCACTCATGACTAATTTGACGTTTAGATGCTTCCTGTTATTCTGCATGGTTTTACCATAAATTGAGTTGTTCATTAACTTGTAAAAGTCTTTTTCAAAGGAAGATTTGGCCACCTGCCGTTTGGACGTGTTGAAGTCGATATAGTTTTTCAACCATCGACTTTGTCGAAACTCAAGTATTTTGTGAATGTTAGTCAATTTCATCCCCATTTTCAGATAGAATTGTAAATTTCGGTAATGTACGACGTATCGAGTCTTTGACATTAGATTTGGAGTCAACTTTTCGACGCCAGCGCCAATTTTAGCCGAAATTTTCTGCGAAACGGACTTTGCGTAAGGAGATATCATGTCCGGTCGTATATGCAAACTCTCTGGAGCAAGGGGGTAGTCGTTGTGTGCGTTGTGGAGATGTGAAGGATACTCCAAGTCCACGTCCAACAAATAACCCAAGTCGTCGTCAGTCTGTTTAGTCCTCAAGTCGAAATTATCAATTTCGTCCGTCTCTAAAAATCTAAATTTGCCGGTCGGGAGCGGTTCGGACATGGCGTAACCGTACAGGTTGTTACAATCCAAGTACATGATATAGCTGTTTGGAATGTCAGGGTCGTATCCTTGGGCAAGATACGGATTATTTGCCTTGGCGTATCTGTTTGATATCATGGAGACACCACCTCTCATCCCTCTTTCGACAAAGAGGTAAATGTCTGGGTCTGTTATTAATTCCAAATTTACTTTTGTCATGCGTAAACATGCATCGAAACTAAGGCCAGGGCTGCTATAATAGTGAAGAGGATCCAATTTGTAAAAGTCCAGCGACATGCTGCGAAAGGATTCAAACACGTCTGCCAGCAAAATAACGTCAGTCTGCAAGTATAGGTCGTGGTAGTCTTGGAGAGTTTGCATGTCAAACGTCTGCCAAACCTGTTGGGCATAGTCGTAGTCATCCTGTGTAATGTCCTCGTCAGTCAATTTACTGAAGAAACAGCCTTTGGGAGGCAGAGTCCTTTCGCTCATTCTGCAGACCGATGTCATGTATTCGTAAGGAAATACCCCCTTACGCAGCAGTAATTTGTAATTGTCCGGAAAAAGTCGGCGCAAATGCAAGAATTTAGAATCGTCTTCTTTTGACAAATTTTTGACTAACACATCCAAACTGCAGTTCAGAAATTGCAGGGAATCTAAAAATCTGATATTATTGACTTCAAAAGAAAGATACTTTTCCATGTTGGTTGCAATAGCTTTAATTTCGTGACCTGCAAACTCCTTTGTCATGTGTTTAAGTATTATGTGCGAATCATACCCTTTCAAGTTGTGAAAAACAACTGGAAGAAGGTAGTTGGATGTTTGGTGCATGTTGCTCTTTGTAGGCTTTCTAAATTTCATTTTCAAGTTGCAGGGCGAGCAAAGAGCAGAAATAAAGTTGCCGGTCATGTGGCAATGGTGTTTGACTTTATTTTGAGAATTCAAAGCGGTAGAACAAGAAGGACATGCCGTGCAAGATTCAAAGTCCAACTTCTGCTGCTCTGAGAGTGGTTTCATGGGTATGTTGGTAGCCAAAATTTTATTAATTCGACTCTGTTCGGATTTCACATGAGAAAAGAAATGATCCATGACATCAAGACCCGAATAAACGTATGGAAGAGCGTCGTTCAAATGCGGAAAGGACGAAACTGTGAAGCAACAAAAGCCGCTAGGAATTAGTGTGTTCAGAATTTTGGTCGCATTGGTGTTGGAGGCAGAATCATTTGGCGCCAAAAATGATTCGAAATCGGCGTACAGGACATATGGCAGCGCCATTTCATTCTGCGTGTTGGTAAATTTCAGATTACAATTTTCGGGTGTAGGGTAACGCACGGACTGAAGGCCATGTTTGCCACATTCTTCCATGTGTTCGTTTTTGCCACCAGCGGTGGTAAAGCAGTAGAGGCAATATGGGCATGGAAAGACTCTGGACTTGTGAGAATTGCGCGAACATAAGAGTGCAGAAAGATTTCGCACTACAATGTAATGCCGTTTCTCTCCATCGTTAAGCAGAAGAAGATTTGCAACGTATTTCCTACCCCTGTGAGCACTTGCATACAGCGGTGTAAATGTTTTGCTGTCTGCGTTGAAATACATGACATTGACCGAATATTCAGTATTTAGAACCTCAAAAAGCGAAATTTGGTCAATTTTCATGGGGAAGTTTAACCCCTCAGTGACAAGTTCATCCAGATATGGTTTGTAGTGACTTACACGCTGCGGATTGTTAGACTTGAAATGAGAAACAGAAAGCATGCTATACAGAAAGCATTGATCATCGTCGTTCTGTATGTTTAGTGTGGCACGCTTATTTAACAAATATTGTGGAGTAGGAATATAGCTGGAGCCACCTAGTGGGTCATATACTGCATTGCAAATTTTAAAGTCCGCAATGCCGCTAACTACCCAACCAGAATTTTGTGTTGTAAATGTCTCTACCAGTTCGTCTATTCTTTCGACAGCTTCTTGCAGTTGCTCCTGTATTTGACTCGGATGCAGAAGAGTTGCCGGTGCCGTCTTGAAGTAGCCGACCGTCCTACTTTCTCCTTCTGAGCACTCTCTTTCGAAGTTCACATCTATTGCCACATACCATTTCACCGGGCTAAAATTAAGAAATATTGAACAAGGCCTATATTTTGGCTGTATAATGAGGACTTTGTGTGTGTGTGTGTGTGTGTGTGGTATAGGTCAGGGGCTTTGCAGTGTGAAAAATATAAATTACTAGAATAATGGTACATATACATGATCGTGTGTATATCAAATGTTGGACATGTGCACTATGATTTTAACTAAAAAATTTCTAAGTACAAAATGTATATTATTTCATAAAGCATATAACAAAAATTTGTGTGACTTACCCTTCATCTCTGAGAGTGTCCTCCAGTGTGTTGATCATTCGTGGTGCTTCTTCCTGCAACATGGTGTGAACGTCTGTTGTTTGCACAACTGGAAGTGATATGTCGAGGAAACAGTTGTTTGTGGACGTGCGCACGGCCGGATTCTTCTGCTTCTTGATGCACGTAACGCACCTATCCTGTCCAGCTCTGAAGAATCGTGGTGCGCGGCGATTCTTACATTGGCTGCACTCTCTCATATTCAGACATCTTTGACAGAGGTTGTTTGTCAATTTCTCCTTGTAATTCTTACAAGATTCGCATCGTTTAACAGAAATTATACAAATTTTGAGTTAAAGTTTGCATGTTGCAATAAGAATGTCAAAGTATACAAGCGTAGAGTGGCAAGAAACGTAAAGTTAGACTTTATAAATATATACAATGTAATATTTTTCATTTATGAAAGAAATAACTTACGCGGTGGCTCGTTCTGAATGTTGGATGAAGTTCCTTCTCCGCTCGATTCTTTGAAAGTGATGATGCCCGTACCACCAGAATCTGCAAGAATGAAAAGACAGAAAAAATAAAAAATACAGATTTTATAAGTAGAAATTGCAGCACCTGAGAAGAAAAATTAGTCAATTTACATTGAACGTTGTTTGAGTATATTTAAAATTCACTTACTAAGCTTCTTCTCCTTTGGTTGTACACTTTTGTCGGGCGATGATACTCGTCTTTTCGCTAAAAATAAAATAAAAGGTGTTTATGCATCGGCAATATTTATTCAATATTTGTAGGAATATAATATACAAGACCTTATTTTAAAAATTAAACTGTATTTAAAAATATGTGCTACCTGGCATTTTTCCACGTTCCAACTTTCTTGCTTCTTTTTTCGCTTCTTCTTCTGCCTCTATTTGAAGAACGTAACCCAAAAGTTCTTGATCAGTCATAGGACCCCACATTTCGGCCAATACGTCCTCCTCTGAGTCCGTCAGGAACACCGAAGCAGCAATCTTCATTGGCAGATCTATAAGTAAAATAAAGAAAAGTTAAAAAGAATAATTGTGTGAACAAGACTTAAAATATAAGTAAAGTTTGCAACATATTATATGTGCAATACATAATGTAAGAAGACTGAATGAAATTCTACAAATGATCACATTTTCAATACAGATGACATGAATACATTTTAAGAATTTAAAAAAGCTATAGACAAAGTGTTTGCGTGCATCCTACACACGCGGAAAAAACAAGGCAAAATGTCTGACAACATGTTAGGCAAAACAATGCAGAACACGCACAAACACTAATAGTGCAGTAATAGCAGTACATATACTACTTATGAAAGACATTGAAAATTTTCGAACTTAACTTACTTGATGGGGCAGACGACTCTCTTGCTGTGTTGGAAGACGATGCTTCGGCGTGCAACGTTGAAGATGTTTGTGCCACCGGCGAAGGCAGGCCTGCTGGTGCCCAAGGCGTCGCCGTCGAAGGTGGACCTGCGACCGACCAAGATGGGGCTGCGACCGGCCAAGCTGTAGCGACAGGCTGCTCTGGCGGCGTCCAAGACGTCGCCGCCGAAGGTGGACCTGCGACCGGCCAAGCTGGAGCGACAGGCTGCTCTGGCGGCATCCAAGATGCCCCAGCGACCGGCCAAGTTTGCCCTGCCGAAGGTAGGTCTCCGACCGGCCAAGTCTGGTTTGATGTTGGTGGCTCTGCAAACGACCAAGATGGAGCTGCATGCTGCTCTGGCGGCGTCCAAGATGCCCCAGCGACCGACCAAGTCTGCCCTGCCGAAGATGGGTCTCCGGCCGACCAAGATGGGGCTGTACGCGACTCTGCAACTGTTGAACTTGCTGCGTTTCGTTGCCGCCCTGCAATAAGATGATAAGGCCTAAAGCTAAAATGCTGCATTTCTGAAGAAGACGAAAATATTTTACCGAGTTCTTTACGGGTATTTTTATATCACACTATGGTTTGCTTGGAGGTTTCACAGAGATCACTACAAAAAAATTTATTCTGAAGTCATTTCATGAAATTATAAGTTATAAAAATACTTGTTACTAGCTTATAATTCCCAATGTCACATACTCAGCTCTTCCAGTCTTGCCATAATTCGAAGTTCTTCTTGTTTCAGTTCTTCAATGTCAGCACGCATTTTGGACACTAAGGAAAGAAAGAAATAGCAGACCTATGAGGACATTTTCAAAGTTAATGAAGGAAATAAGAGATGAGCGAATGAATAAGATAATGAAAGAATTAGTAGGCTCCTATTAGACCTTGCAATGAAATTAATTCAGAAATTGCTGAAAGCTAATGAAAAATTAAAATAATTCTCACTTGCTGGCATTCTTTTGGTGTACGATGAAGACTCGCTCTGCCTCAAGACTGTAGATCTCAGGAACACGTTGTAGATGGCGAATCGTCTGCTGTTTTCTGAAAGCGTCTGTACTATTCTGTAGTAGTAGTACTTCGGGCTTAACGACACTGTTTCATATCGAAGATGATTAGTGTCGGAGGCAGAGTACAACCTCACACTCCACGTTTATATTGCGACCGAACCACCCGCAGTGAAGATCCGAGAAATAATCTCTGACCGGGAATCGAACCCGGGCCGCCGGCGTGGCGAGCGGGCTACAACCCACTCGACCACGCAGGATCTCTGTACTATTCTGTGGAGATTGCCTCCGTTTTATAGAAGCCAGATACTGGATGATGACAGAGAAAAGAGACATTTCGCAATACTTTTGTGTGCATGTGTGTGTGGGTGTTTGTGCCTGCATGCGTGGATGTGCATAAATAGGTATGGTTATGTGTGTGTTCCTTTCTAGATTTCTGTACGTGTCAGATGAAAGACTTTTAGAAGTGTACTGCACTCTTTGATGATCAAACAGAATATTTGATTGCGACTCTTTAGAAGTGCGGTCTTTTGATGATGAAAGAGAATATTTGAGATCAAGGAGGCTTTAGAAGTCTTGGGTACAAATGTGAATTTTCGCTGAGAGATGAAGGTATAATACTTTGAAGTGACATTTATGTGTCTGTTTCATGTTTGCGTTCAAAGGCTGGCGGTGGACTTTGTAGATGAGAGGAAAAAGAAAGAGACGGAGTGGAGGGTGTGGAGGAAGAGACGGAGTGGAGGGTGTGGAGGAAGAGACGGAGTGGAGGGTGTGGAGGAAGAGACGGAGTGGAGGAAGAGAAGGGTGTGTAAGAATATGTGAAGACGAATGGGCTATACTTTGATGCATGCTCGTCTCGTGTGTTATAAATGAATACGTGTGTGATAAAAGATTGTTTGTACGGACGATAAAAGCAATGATGCTGAATGGGTGTTCTTTACATTTGCGTTTGCCTCTTATTAAACGTCTGACCATTTCAACGGTTCCTTCATTGCCCCAGGCATAAGGCTGTTATGTCCATTATGGCACGCTTCACTGCGCGCGACCGTCGTCCGTCGACCGGTGCCCGAGGCGTTATGTTTGTCGGGTGTCCGTTATGACACGCTTCACTGCGCTGGACCGTCGTCCGTCGACCGGTGCCTCGGGGCGTGTTCACCGTCGTGTGACCATAATTATAGGGTTCAGTGAACACAACGTGTGCAATAATTTATTGGACTCTACAGGCGTGGACTGTTGGGGGCTATGGGACCCAATACCCTGAGAAGGAATAAAAATTTATTTTCAATGTCTGTAATTATTTTTGACGTAATTCACACAGACAGACAGACAGACAGACAGACAGACAGACAGACAGACAGACAGACAGACAGACAGACAGACAGACAGACAGACAGACAGACAGACAGACAGACAGACAGACAGACAGACTGGAATGCGCACGCAAAGGTCTTTACATCAAAAGAGCTATAATTATAGGGTAGTTCATAGAAGAATATGCCGCTCCGGTTAAGTGTTCTGTCCGCCGCAGTGGTTTGAAAAGCCCAGTTCTTTGTGGGCTGGCCGCCGCAGTGATTTGAAAGACCAGTTCTTTGTGGGCTGGCGGTGGATTACGTCATTATTCCTTTGTGGTTTTATAACTAATTGCCGTTTTGATTGACGTTTTTATGGCTTTTTGACGAGGGGCCGTGCGCCGCTCTTCTACACTACTCTCGGGTAAAAAAATAATGGAAGAACAGCTCGACACTTTGCGGTCAACGACTTGGTGTGGAGGGCGCTTGCGAAGGCGAATATCCCGAGTTCGAAGGAGCCGCCAGGCTTGATTAGAACGGACGGAAAAAAACCATTGACCAAAGGCAAATAAACGCCTGGGACTTCACAGCCATCCATACCTGTGCGGTCTCATATATCCGTCTGTCATCAACGACACCCGGAGGAGTTGCGGAACATGCGGCGGAATGGAAATGCAACAAGTACTCTATAGCTTACTCTTCCTGTCTCCCATGAGTTTGTACCCAGCGCTGTTGAAAACGTTGGCCCCATCAATCGCGCTGGTCTGGAATTTTTGCTGGAGTTGGGCCGCCGTGTTGCCGTTGTTTCCGGCAATCAAAGGGAGAATGCCTACCTCTTCCAGAGGATTCCAATTTGCACACCGCGTTTCAACGCTGTTGCTTTCAGAGGAACCTTTGCATCACACCCCGGGGACGAGAACAATGCGCTCTATGCTTGAACACAATCATTTCTGTTTTTAGTTTTATTTTCGGCTTGAGTAGTTTTTCAATAAATGTTATAGTTATAATAATAATAGTAGTAAATTTTTATATAATAGTAATAATAATAATGATAGTAATAATAAAATATAGTAGTAGTAACTATAATAATAGTAACAATCATAATATTAATATTAATATCATAATATAATATCGGACATGGTCGCCACCTTACTACTAGGCCTACTACTACTACTACTACTACTACTACTACTACTACTACTACTACTACTACTACTACTACTACTACTACTACTACTTCCACTACTACTACTACTACTACTACTACTACTACTACTACTACTACTACTACTACTACTACTACTACTACTACTACTACTACCACTACTACTACCACTACTACCACCACCACCAACACCACCACCACCACTACTACTACTACTACTACTACTACTACTACTACTACTACTACTACTACTACTACTATTACTACTACTACTACTACTACTACTACTACTACTACTACTACCCTGTGTCCGGGAAAAAGGGTCCCATTTGGTAAATATGAAAATAAATAGAAATTATTCATCGATTTTTACAATTCAAGTACCTTTTTTATCTTAACATATTTGTCTAACAATTGCGTATATATAAAAGCTCCAGTCTCAATAATGACGTCACAATGACGTCATTTGCATCAAAATTCAAATTTAAGAGATAAGTGCACAAAATTATCTAAAATTTCAAAGTTTTCAAGACGTCATTGATGATGATTATGGTTCTCAGATATGAAGGAATTATTATTTAGTCTGCTCAATAAATTTTTAAATAACTTTTTTCTAAATGCGTTAATTGGGCAACATTACGCGACCATATTTGCAATATGGGTCGCCGTTGTAAATTTTAAAACATTTTTTCTTAACACAGAAAGGGGCCCATATAATATTACACGATTTTGTGTGCTTGTATGGATGGCAGAAGCTTAAGGTTATCTGATCACAATTCACGCCAAGTAATGCTTGGAATAAACAAACCGACGCATTCAGCTGCATTCGTAGCCTACAGTTACTGTAAAATAGTAGCCTAAGCCCTTCCCCTACCCAAAAAAGTATGGAAACCGAAAAAAAATACAATTATTTGACCCTGTTGTGCAGCAGTGCTGCAGGAGGCTTACTGTTTCCTAGAAACACCAAATAGGCACCTAGATTTTCAATAAATGGAGATAGGCGTCTACATTAATTCGCTACAATTATTTTATTTCTTGTAACTTTGAGTTAACGAGAAATTTATAAATTAAGGATAGGCCTACTGAAATAGCCTATTTAGAAACTTAGATTCTTAATAATGATGCCTCGTAGTCACTGCTGACATAAACGTTAAGAATTACAAACCAACTTTTAGGCATAGGCCTAGCCTAATAAAAAAAATTGTAGACCTACTTCGAGTTTTCACTTAGCCTACATAGGAACTTGCCATCAATTTTTTTCCCTAAATTTAATTTCTTGTAGACTACTGCGCTCTTTAGGTTAACGTTAAACCGGTTAAATAGTGAATAAATTATCTGAATTCTTGAATGTACGGCATCAGACGACGATAAATTGAAGAAATTAATTAATGACAGTAGGATTAAATAAATAAATAAATAGGCCTCAACGAGGTTTCGCAAAGAAATAAAGAAAGACGGGAAAACAGGACCAAAAATAAACACCGAAAATACAGGAATTTTCTTAGAAGAACATTAACCAATGAAGCCTTATCAACAACTAAGCGTAGCGGTTTTAGGAAAGAATGGTAGCGGACAAAATGGTACGGACAAAACGGTATGGACAATTGGAAGCTGAATGAGGGTATATTATTGCTAAAATAGAAGGTGGATAGCTTTTTGTGGACGAAATATAGCTCTAGTGAAGAAGAAAGCTTGAGAAAAGGAGGCTAGATTGGCGAAACAAATGCTTGAGAAATGGAAGCTGGATTGATTTATTTAATTCATGTGCTTCATGATGTATCCAGTTTAAATTTCAGCCATGAGATTCCTTTAATCATTTGTGATGCGTTTTTCATTAACCCAGCTTCTATTTCAGCTGTGAAAATACTCCGATAGAGCTTCTAGTTCTAAAGCGTTATTATCACCAATCCAGCTTTCATGTCATATATAAAAATACCCATTCAGAACCTTCATCCAGCTTCCATTTTACATGCGTCTTTTCATTAATCCAGCTTCTATTCCATATAGAAAAATTTCCTCATCCAGATTTCATTCCATTCGTACCGTTTTGTCCGTACCATTTTGTTCGGTCACAGTTTAGCCTAGGCCTATGCATACACTTAATCGGTTTGACCTTGAGAGTTAGGCCTACAGCTTTCAGCAATCAGCATGCCTATTAGCCTAGAAGATGCAGTCTTCATGTTGCTTTGGCCTATTCTTGGACAAGTGAACTATTTCCGTAGATAATGGCAAAAATAATAGCCTATAATCTTATGTTTTATAGAAAAGAGTATCAGTTTATTTTATCCTATTGATTGATGATAATATTATACACGGAATTCTTATGAAACGAGACCTCTCCGCAGAACGAGCTCTAAATATTCGATTAAACTTATAGCATCCTATTCATTCATTCAGAGCATTTATATAGCGCCCCTTCAAGAAACTAATCAGAGACGCTCCCAGCCCAACCATGAACAAAGAAAAAACTTGAGAGACTTGTAGAACCTAGCCGGATGGATCACAAGTAAAGAGCGAAGCGTAACCGGGAGGTCGTTCCAGACAGTAGGCCCCACGACCGAGAAAGCACGGCGCTGCATTATAGCCAAGCGAGCCCGCGGTACCAGAAGGTCACCGCTAGCCGAAGAGCGAAGCAAACGAGGCGCTGCAACGTCAGAGACTGGACAGCAAAGATCACTATTAGAAGTATAAAAATTATTAGTGTAATTGTAATTGTTTTTAAACTGTTTATTACAGTCATGTCCATTGCCTAGGCTGTACTATATACTGAAAGCCATTATTCCCTGCTCTTCAGCCTCGTTCATTTTCTATTATTTCGTTTACGACATTCATTTTCATTTACAGCCAGCTATGGTTCGGTTACTGGTGTCATACTCTTCGTCCTGACATACGCACCGTTTTTCTACGTGCTGACCGTCTACAGCAATATGACTTTTTCGCAGAAGCTTGGAGCATCGGTCGACTTCAACATAGCCATGGAATTTGGATTCCTCAAAATAACACAGTACGAAAAAGTCGGTACGTCTGTTGAAATGCAGGCCATTGACTTAGGATTACAAAGATAAAAGATAAACTTAACCGTCTTTATTATTAGCACACAACACGAAAGGAAAACCGAGGAAGAAGGAAGTGACGTAAACATAGAGTCAACTATTTTAGAGTCACCTACGCTAGCGCCATCTAGAATGTGTATAACTAATTATTCCAACACCCCCACTTTATACACACTCACAAATTAGGTTAGCTTTATTTTTCTAACCCCATCCCAGAAATGCATTTGTTATGCACATCTTTACACAGTCCTTTAGTTAAACAGTCAGCAACCATGTTTGTTGTTTCAATCTGTTTAACCAGAATGTCTCCAATCGCAATTCTGTCTCGAATGAAGTGATGCTGCACAGCAATGTGCTTGGTCTTGGGTCGATATCCAGGATTTCTAGAAAGATCAATCGCCCCTTTGTTATCACAGAAGATCTCCACAACATCTGAAGCCTGAGGAACAAGTTCTTTGCGAAGACCCTTTAACCATATAGCTTCTGTAGCAGCCATGCTTAAAGCCATGTACTCTGCTTCAGTTGTTGACTTTGCAACTGTTGGTTGTTTCTTTGAGTTCCAACTTATTGCGGCACCACTTAAAACAAAAGTGTAGCCAGTGGTTGATTTGAGATCTCTTTTATCACCACCCCAGTCAGAATCACTGAATCCAATCAAATCTTCATTGGTTTTCCTGTACACAAGTTTGGTACTTGCAGACTGCCGAAGATATCTAAAGATTCTTTTCACTGCAACCCAATGAGTTTTTCCATAATTGTTATTGAATCTGCTCATGACCCCCACTGCAAATGCAATGTCTGGCCTTGTAGCCTGTGCTGCATACATAAGGCTACCCACAGCTTCTTGAAAAGGAATGTTTCTCATTTCTTCCTCTTCTTGTCGACTGTTAGGAAAGAATTCCTCTCTGAACAAATCTTGATTTGGATCAAGTGGAGTTGAAACCCCATTGCACTCAGTCATATTGAAGCGGTTGAGCACTTGTTCAATATATGTCTCTTGATCAAGTGATATCGTTCCTGTATCACGATCTCTTTGGATATGAATGCCCACACAGTAATGTGCCTCTCCAAGATCCTTCATCTTGAGACGTTTCATTAAATCTGCTTTCAAATTCTGTTTCTCTTCCTTGTTGTTCGAGAAAATCAAAAGATCATCAACATACACTGCAATGATTAAGATCTTTCCACTTTCACATCTGTAGTAAATGCAAGTGTCAAAATTTGATTGCACAAATCCAAGTTCTTTCAACAACTTATCCAATTTCTTATTCCAGGCTCGGCTGGCTTGCTTCAGACCATAAATTGACTTCTTTAGTCGACAAGTTTTACCATTTAGCCGAAAACCACCTGGCAGTTCCATGTAAATTTCTTCTTCGAGCTCAGGATGCAAAAATGCTGTTATGACATCCATTTGATCAATGTCAAGGTCATATTTTGCAGCTAATGCCATCAGAAGACGAATGGAAGTATAACGCACAACAGGTGCGTACGTTTCTTCGTAATCAATGCCTGGTTTTTGTGAACATCCTTTAGCCACCAAACGAGCTTTGTAACGCTCAACTGTACCATCAGATTTCAGCTTTGTTTTGAAGACCCATTTGCATTTAATTGCCTTTCTCCCAGTAGGTACATCAGATAATGTCCATGTCTGGTTTTCAACATGTGCCTGAATTTCTTCTTCCATTGCACGTTTCCATTCTTCTGCGTGACGAGAACTAAGGGCTTCTTCAACAGTTGCTGGATCAGTACTTTTACACAACGTAGCTTGATGCACAACAAAATCCTCATTGAATATTTGCCTGTTTGGAATACGAGTTCTTTTTGGCCTTTCAAATGTGTCTCGTTTCACTTCTTCATCATCAGTTATTTTCTTATTGACCACTGAAATATCTGAACCATCAGAATCTTCTTCCACCAAGTTTATTTCCGACCCAGTGTTCGAACCATCAGTAAGACCAGTCTTTGATCCACCAGACTCCTTTGAACCACCAGACTCCCCCACTTCAACAGGAGCTCGGGTATTCTGAAACTGCTGTTGATGATGAATGTCTGAAGTAACAGTTTGCGATGAGATGTCATCCGCAACATCCGGAAATGGATCATCTGAAGACGAATGTCGAACAGGAAACTGAGATTCAAAGAAAACAACATCTCTTGATCGAGTGAATTTCTTTGTAACAGGGTGAAGCATTCTGTAACCTTTGCTTTCTTCACAGTAACCAACAAAGATGTACTCTTTTGATTTAGAGTCCCATTTCTTGCGGTTATGTTCAGGAACTTTCACCAGAGCTTTGCAACCAAAAACACGAAGATGGCTTAGATCAGGTTTTTTCCCTGTCCATGCCTCTTGAGGTGTCATCTTTGGTAAGACTTTTGTAGGTGAGCGATTCTTCAGATAATTGGCCGTGTTTACTGCTTCTGCCCAAAAATCTGTGCTTACTCCGGATTCTAGAACCATTGTTCGAGCTCTTTCAACCAAAGTTCTGTTTAGACGTTCTGCAACTCCGTTCTGCTGAGGAGTATATGGAATTGTGGTCTCGTGACGAATTCCACCACGTCGTAGAAAACCCAGAAAACTTTCATTGACATATTCAGTACCATTATCTGTTCGAAGAGTTTTGATACGTTTACCAGTCTGATTCTCAACAAGAGATTTGTACTCCTTGAATTTCTCCAAGACTTCAGTCTTTGATTTCAGGAAATAGACAACCGAGTGTCTCGTGAAATCATCAATGAATGTGAGAAAATACCGTGCTCCACCAACAGATGAAACATGCATTGGACCACAAATATCAGAATGAACAAGACCAAGAACTTGGTTCGCTCTTTTGGCTCCTGTTTTCTTGAACGGTTTGCGGTGCTGTTTGCCTTTCACACAAGCTTCACAAGGAATATTTGCCGTCTTTTCAGACTGAACACCAGAAGACATCGTGGTTTGAAGCAGGCGCATTGAAGGACGATTAAGATGTCCAAGACGACGATGCCATAAGTTGACAGAATTCGTTGACAGCGCAGCAAACATAGGAGATTGCGTACAGTTCAAACGATACAGTCCGTTAACTACTGTGGCAGTTCCAACGACCCTTCTTGGATTTACCTTGACCTGCTGATTAACTATGCGACAGCCTTTCTTATCGAACAACACAGTTTTACCTTCCTGAGCAATCTTGTTAACTGCCAAGAGATTTATAGCCAAATCTGGAACATGAACAACATCCGAAATTTCCATTGATTTCTTTGTTGACAACGGAATCGATAATCTTCCCATTCCAGTGCTTTTCAACTTTGCTCCATTTGCAATTCCAACCTCTTGACTAGAATCCGAAGAAAAATTCTTAAGCCAGTCAAGTCGAGATGTCAGATGTACTGTGGCACCCGAATCTAGATACCAATCATCATTCATCAAGGTAGATTGCACCGATGAAACAGAAAAATTCTTTTGGGCTGACATAGCACCAAAATTTGCATTGGCTGAATTCTTATGTTCTTTAACATTGACCTTCTTACATTGTGAACGAATATGACCAAATTGATTGCATTCGAAACAACGTGGTCCTTTTGGCTTACTTTTCATCTGGGACATGCCCTTGTGGGACCTGCTCATTTGAGACCTGCCCATTGAAAATGCTGAATGAGTTGCACTTGAAGTCGTATTTGCTCCTAGGTCCTTGACACTGTCTTGAAGCAAAAGACTTTTTACAAACTCCACTGTTGTGTCTTGCTTTGATCCTTGGATGCCTAATATTAAAGGCCTGTACTGATCTGGAAGACCTCCAAGAATTATGCCTCCAACAACATTGTCCTGAAAAGGTTGACCAATTGATTCCAATTGTTCTGCAATCGACAAAATGTGATCTACATACTGCTGCATCGAAGGAAAGTTCTCGAAGTTTGTCTTAAACAAACTAGAATACAGTCCAATCAGACGAACAAGAGCAGTGCTTTCATATTCACCTCTCAATGCGTCCCAAGCAGCTTTCGCAGTCTGGCATTTCTTCGTGACTTTTGCTGAACAAGGTTTTAGGCTAAGATTGATTTTGGCTAACGCACGTAAGTCCAAATCCGGATCAACAGCCTGGCCCTCTTTTGGCGAAACACAGCGCCATAAACCAGCGTCAATCAAGAAATTTTGCATCCAGAATTTCCAATCACCGTAATTTTTTCCATCAAGATGCCTCGCTTCCGGCAAACCTCCGACGGAATTTGTAGTAGCTGTTGTCGCTATACTACCTGATCCTGTGCTAATCTTCTCTTGAATCCACAGAACTTGTTGCTGTAGTTCTTCCAATGCCGCCATTTTGACGCGTGACAAAGAAGAAACTTCAGCTTCTATCGACTCGGATAATTAACGAGAAAACTCGAAAAATATTAGTCGACCTACAGTTCATGTTTACTTACAAGTCGGCCTGGGCCCATAACCTGTTGAAATGCAGGCCATTGACTTAGGATTACAAAGATAAAAGATAAACTTAACCGTCTTTATTATTAGCACACAACACGAAAGGAAAACCGAGGAAGAAGGAAGTGACGTAAACATAGAGTCAACTATTTTAGAGTCACCTACGCTAGCGCCATCTAGAATGTGTATAACTAATTATTCCAACAACGTCACCAGTGGCATTATTTTGATTGACGATTGGGCGGGCCTAAGTGAGCGTAGAAGCAGCCTAAATGAGTCGACGGCTTTTGTCATGCCTTTTGCGCTGTTCTAACATTCTATAAAAAGCACATGCCCTACGACCTAAACATGCGCTGGCTGTCGTCCAAACCAAAAGCGGTCGTAAAAAATCCCACCTGAACATTTCATTCAAAACATAACTGTACCATAACAATGCTCTCGTTTTGGCAAAAGGGGCATCTTTTTTGTTCAAATAGGAAGCCTTGTGTTAAGCATGGGAAAGTTTTTCTCGCTCAATGAGCAAGTAATATTCGCAATTTTTTTAGGAGTAGGGCCTTCATATTATGAAGTATTATATACCAACTTGTGATCTGGAAAGACCACATAAAAATCGTAAGCTTATCTAACAAAATATCCCGCACCTCAATGCAAGTGAATCTTCTAAAATTTCGTCTCACACTGTTTTACTCTCAAATAGCCTAATTTTATACCCATGCTCTCATTTATTGTAGTTTTGGCAGTTTCTTCTTCTTCTTTGGTTTTCTGCCGTCAGGCAGGTTCACATGTCCAATGACGCCACGCATAGGCTATCTGTTCCGTGCATCCATCTTTATCCTTCTGTAACCGTCCTTTGTCATCATCCAGTCCAGTAGCATTGTTCTTGGTCTTCTTCTTGTCTTTTCCCTCCATTCTTCCTTCGATGATATCTCGTACTATGGTGTCACTCCTCACGATGTGGCCAATCCAGTTTCTCTGTCGCCTCCGTATTGTCTCCATCATTGATCTTTCCTCTCCCACCATCTGCAGTATTCCTTCGTTCGTCTTGTGCTCCCTCCAGCTGACACGCTTCATTCTTCGCCAGATCCACATTTCGAAAGCCTCCATTCTTCTTATGTCATCCTTTCTCATTGTCCATGTTTCTGACCCATACAGGGCCACACTCCACACCAGCGTCTTGACCATCCTCTTTTTTAGGCTCATATTAATTTTAGTTTTCCTCTGAGGAGTTCCCCTCTTTTGTTGAATCCGTCTTTTCCCATGGCTATTCTTCTTTTTATTTCTATAATGACATTTTGCATCATCTGTGACCAGTTTTCTACCTGCTCTATTTCCTCTCCGTTTGATGTGATCTTAAAAATTGCTTTCTTTCCTCCTTTGCTTATCCTCATAGCCTTTGTCTTCTTGATGTTTATTTTCATGTCGTATTCTGTCGATATCATGTTCAGTCGATCCATCATTCTTTGTAATCCTTCTTGAGTGCCTGCCAGCATTGCCTGATCGTCCGCAAACCTCAGAGCTTTTATCAGTCTTTCTCCTACCATTATCCCTCATTCACTTGGGCCGTGTAGGGTAGGCCTACTTATAAATCTAGTATATTGAAGCTAATTAATCTTCGAAAAACGAGCAATTAGTTACATTGGGAAAACTTCCATATGGGCCTTGGCTGATATACAAGTCCATGTATAATGTGTAAACTGTATATTAAAGAATTCAATAATCACCAAATCAGGCGGATGCAAATTATAGGCGATTTCTGTTTTGGCTATGTTCATGACCTACACAATTAGTTCCCTCTGTGTTTAGGAAATTTTCCGTCCATAGTGGCTCTGACTAGTATGGCATATCACCCACCGTTCTCTCATACCAATCATTATTCGACTCTTCGCTCTTAAATATGTTGGGGCCCAAACATGGAACGAGATCTTCTTTTCATTAGCCTGCCACCAAATCTATGTGTCTATCTAAGTGCTTCTACTGCGAGGCGTACGACGTCGTACGTGGGTTGCCGAATCATGGATAGACCTAGAAATTAAACTTTTCATCAGTAACAGCTCAATGCGATTATACGAAGAGATTAAATCAGGAACAGTAATTCCTTAATGATTATTACTGACGTCCTGCCCTTCTACTGGTGCGCACTTCTTCAACCACACTGAATTAGCCTACATGTATGATACACTACAATAGTGTAGCCTACATAGTTAATTTATAGCCTACACATGTATGTTTGCGGATGTCTGTTTGTTTAACTCTCTTTTACTACCGTACTGTTATTATTTGGGATGCAAACTATCCAGATTGCACTATGTCAAGTTACTACCTGAAAATCTAACGACTTAGTAATCAATTCCCCGACATTAGGCCTAAACACCAATTCTTCGAGATATTAAGTACAGAATAACGAAGCAGATTTACCAAATTGAAATTGAGGGAATCAGGCTAGCCGCTAGTCATTAAAGAAATAGGCAATGGAGTTTTGAGAAAGGTGTCACGACAACTAATCTACAGGCAACTCGTCTAACGACAACTGATCTACAGACAACACTGGTCCAGAGCTTGAGAAATGGAAGTTGGGTGAAAGTGTTTTACAGGTGAAATGTAGGTTTAATTGATGACAAAACGCGTGAGAAATGGAATCTGGATGATGGTTCTTTTACAGGTGAAATAGAAGCTGGATTGACGAAAAATAACGCATTAGAAATAAAAGCTGGATGAAGGTATTTCATGATCTGAAATAGAAGCTGGATTGATAAAAAAAGCTTATGTAATGGGAATTGGATGAGGGTATTTCTATAATCTGAGATAGAAGCTGGATTGACGAAAATAACGAGCGAAAAAGATAGGCCTAAGGTATTTTTAGATCTGATGTAGAAGCTGGATGCTTGTTGAAATACATGAATGAAAATCATCTATCCAGCTTCCATTTAAGCTAGAAAACCATGTAACTTTTTCATAGATGCAGCTTCTTTTTCATCAAAACCAATTGTCTGTAGACCAGTTGTCGTGGAACCGTTGAGAAAGAAGAGACACCTGAAGCAGTGACGCATGTCCAATGTCCAATGATCAGACTGATCTCTGGAACAAATGGAACAGGACATGAACTATTTAAGTCATAATATCTGGATGCTGGTCTGTTTTATTCGAAAAGGTATTGGCTTGCACTGGAGCGACATTGGTGACTTTTCGAGATCAGGAGACGATTTTACGATGGGTCATATTCTGATGATGCTATTGGTCGATATAATCATTTACTCGACTATAACATGGTATTTGGATGCTGTCATACCTGGCGAATTTGGAACTCCTCAGCCTATTTATTTTCCATTCATGGTCAGTAAAATTGATGCTTTCTTAGAGATAGAGTTAGATCGATTTTTTCAAAACGCTCGGGCATCATGAACGTTTTATAAAATTAATGCGCCGTTTCGGAAAGGTCATGGCCTACATGACATTGTAGTACTTCATGTTCAATACGCAGAAAGTGACTGACATCGCCTAGCCTAGTCTACGCGTTTTAAAAATCTAAAACCCAACCAGTCCCATGGGTGCAACATTCTCATGACGCCTGCTATTTAACTCAGTATTGCAGATAGGCCTATCAAGATATCTACACTGTAGGTGATTTATTAAGAAAATTAGGCCTAATAATGTAAGATAATTCTGTAAAGATGAAGAGGTACGAGCTGTAACGAGAGTCTTATTACAGTATGAGAATGAGAGACAAGGATTATTTTGAAAAAGAGAGAGGATGAGGACAAAAGAGCCGAAAAATGAAAGGAGAAGACAAAGGCGGCAGAACAGGAAGGATTAGGAGGGAGAAGACTTAGGCGACAGAAGGAGATTTAGGACATAGACGAGTTTTTAAGGTGATTCAGAAATAGTGTAATGTCACATTTTTAGTGTCACATTTTTAAGCCCTGTTATCTCTTCCACATTCCAAAAACGGGTATTGTTCTATTAT
Source organism: Lumbricus rubellus (assembly GCA_945859605.1). Lineage (NCBI taxonomy): Eukaryota > Metazoa > Annelida > Clitellata > Crassiclitellata > Lumbricidae > Lumbricus > Lumbricus rubellus. The sequence goes on along the minus strand of OX243814.1, from coordinate 8,813,821 downwards.
TCGCTTATTTGGCGTCAATGTGGCAATCGGACCTAGGCCTAGGCTTACTTCCATCCTCGACGCGTCGTTTTAAATCTAAGTTTTAGTTGTTTTAAAAAGTAATGCTAAGAACCAAGAGTATCGACGCCTACTTGAACGCATCATTGTTTTATTTGTCTGCAGAAGGAGTATTGGGTGGAAAGAAAGGCAGAACAAATAAAGCAATCGAACGACGATTTCATGACGCTGGTTCCAGAAGACAGAAGACCTTACTTTGAGACTCCATTGCAGAATGCTAAAGCAGGGATTCAGATCAGAGGACTGACTAAGGTTTGACCATTAAACAAAAATATAGGCCTACATCTCACCAGGGGAGTCGGGACAGACCGCCTAATTCACCGGACTTGTCACCAACAGAAAATGTTTGGAGTATTATGGCGGCAATTGTTTATGCCGATCGCGAACCCAGACATTGAACACTTTAGATTTAAAACGTCGACCTCGTAAGGCACGGACATCGATCATAGGCCTACCTACCTCTGACAACTCTCAAAAATCTAAATGACTCGATGCCAAATCGACTCGAGACTGTAATAAAGAGTAAAGGAAATATTATTAAATACGAAATGCTACAGTTAACTGATCTAATATTTTTGCGTAGCATTCTCGTTTGAACAACCTCAAGTTCAAGTTCGTTTATTTCCACAATATATATATATATATATATATATATATATATATATGGGCACGACGTTAAACTGCATCCATCCTCCACCACAGGGAACCAACAAAGTGACTGTGCTGGTCCTAAGCCCGGGCAAAGGAGGAAGGTTTGCCAGATGGGTGGCGATACACTGGCAGGAAAAGACCAAGACGATTGAAATCCGCAAAAACCACGACACAAGTGACAGAGCGGCCCAGATGCTTCAAGGTGTCAGGATGTGGAGCAGACATGCACAGGCCGGTCAGGGCAGACCGGTGGAGAGAGTCGGGGGAGAGCGTAGGACACATACGGGCATTGACCCATGTTGTCCTTCATGCCTCTTTCCCACGATTCTCTTCAATCAGACAAGGCGGTCTAGGTGCTCCAATATGTTAATGGTAGGGAGCAGACCTGCTGACCAGACCGGTTGAAGCTGGGCAGCATGACGCGAGACAGACTCAGACAGCGAGTGGCGTCGGACTCTTACGGGCATTGACCCCAATGATATTGATGATGATGATGATGATGATAATCAAATACAACATTGCAATAAACATAATAGTTCAATTTATACCAGAGTCAGTCTGGAAGGGGAAAAAAGCTCAAGTGAGCTTATCAAGTCCACCGTCCTTACATTATAATCTAAAGAATGTACGTAATTGTTAACCGTCAATGACAAGTACTATAACGCATCATATTCTTGCTCAAGAAACCATTTATATTTATAATATTATTTGGCGCAGCGGAAAGAAAATGAAAACAGAACAGAAACAATTTTTAAAATCTCAATTAGTAGCAGGATAACAAGAACTGTTTATAGCTCTTACTAAATGTAGCAAGCGAGTTAATAGACTTAAATATAGGAGGTAACGAGTTCCAAAGCTTTGGGCCATATACAAATGCTGAATGTAAACGGGTATTTGACCTACAAACACAGGATTGATAATCGGACCTTGAGCGAGTTTCATACTGATGCAGTTGTTCCTTGGTACTGAAGTAGGCATTAAAACGCTTAGGGAGCATTCCATGACGATGACGATACATGAAAACAACTAATTGCATATGATAAATATCTGAAATCTTTAGCAATCCAAACTGCTTAAACAAGACAGAAGATCTGTGTAGTCTTTCAACACCACTAATGCCCCTTAATCCTCGTTTTTGCCAGATTGACACTTTTTTCAACTTAGATAGGGGCCTACATAGCCTCCAGCCAGTGCCGGTGTCACGAAATAAAGTCTCCCCCCGAAACAGAGTCTCCCCTTGCTGATACAAAGTCTCCGGGGGGAGACTCTGTACCGGAACAAAGTCTCCCCCATTGAAATAGATTCTCCCCCTCTACGATACAAAGTCTCCCCCTACTAAAAATCGCCCCCTATATTTCCTGACTTAAAGTGTATCTTTGCTTATATAAATGACTTTGTGTCCACTAGCCTAATAGAACTGGACATTAATAAATTAAAAGTAGTATTATGAGAATCTTGTAAAGTAAACCTAAATGTTTTGTACTAATTGGCGTAATTGTAGCATAGTTATAGGCCTAGAATCCGTGGATGTCGGACCACTTACGTCACTAAAGCGCAGCAAAAGATATTAGGATCAAAGAGACTACCCATGGATCTTATTAATAGTTAGGCGTATGAATATTTTTTAATTAGTTCCACATGTAGTTTACATAAGTGGCCAGAAATCTTAGCGTTGCTAGGCTATAGCCTAACTGTGCTACAATTAGGCCTTCACCCATTTGGTACAATACGTTTAAGCTTACCCTGTAAGTTAGGAGGCCTAGGCTATTACATTTTCTCGTCACGGAACTTCCATCTAATAAGAAAGGAATATTTTCATCAATCCAACCTAAATTTATCCCTCGGGCTACCAGAGGGGGTGGTATCCTCCCCCTCTAGGTTTTCCAAAATCAAACTTGTTTCGTATGGAATAAAATTTTGACGTTTTAGGTGGCTGCAGAGGAGGGTTCATTGGCACACATTTGACGTAAAATTTGTGATGATACCATAATCTTCCAAATGTTATACATGTACCCGATACCCGTAGTACTAGGGGTGGGGTGGATAGTGGACACCACCTCTCTTTTAGATTATCGATTATATAATTATAATCAACAATAATTATGCAACAATGCAGAGGCGTTCGTTCTCTGTGGTTGGCGCAATGACCTGGAATGGACTTCCCTTGACGATGCGACACCTCTCAAGCTGTTCTCAATTTCACAAACTGTTGAAGACTGTTTTTTTCTATCGATCTCGGCCGGGAGCGCCTCTGAGTAGCTACCTTGAAGGGGCGCTATATAAATTACGATTGATTGATTTATCTTATCCGTCACTTATTCTGAAGATAAATAAATTATGCCATTCTATAGATCTAGGGAATGTGTGGGAACTACATTTTTATGCTAAACAATTTATCTTTTGATAACCAGAAGTGATCAAAATAAATTGAACTATAAAAAAATTGGTAAAATTTCCATTAAATTTATATATTTTTTACTATAAGGTATCAAAAAATTATTTCGGAGGAGTAATAAATTGTGCCATTCTATAGAGATGATGTAGGGCAATTTTTTCCATGCTGATCAATTTGTCTTTTGACCACAGGATGTAGGCCCCTACTAAAAAAATTAGAATGTGCTAGACAATAATTTTATTGCAACGCAAATCGATATTTCTGCGTAAACGTTTGCCAGCTGCTAATGAACTTATATTAGCTGAAACAGATGTTGAAGATGAATATTATATACATGCATAGAAAATGCATACATATATACAAACATACATACATACATATATAGTACATACATACATATACATACATACATATACATACATGCATGCATGCATGCACGCATACATACATACATACATACATACATACATACATACATACATACATACATACATACATACATACATACATACATACATACACACATACATACATCCTCAATTATAGATATAGATTATATAATTACAATTACAATAAAAATATCTTTATGTCTTTATGCATTGAGTTCAGCAGCTCAGTTCTGCTATTGCTGGGTCATTCTAATGAATAACTGCAGACGTGAATATAATAAGCTGACTTTTCAGCACTATAATCAGCTTATCCCTGTTTCCCAATATGGTTCTGAATTGCTGGTCAAAACACTTTCCGAAATCATAATTAATGATACACAAATCAACCAAGAACTAATAAACTACCGGTACCAAAATCGGGATGCCACATGTAGTAATGATTTGTTTTACTAGGTGTTCAAATAATAGGACCAATTACATTTTGAAATTTGACATTTTAAAATTCGAAGATAGCATTGGAGAAAAGCCATTCAGTTGTACAAAATAGTATTTGTACAAAAATTAATATTAACAGTAAGTTATACTCATTCTAGCAGGATTTTGTCATGTATTATATTAGTAAATAATTACTATAACCATATAATAGTAAATAATATTACGGTGTATTATTATAACAGGTCATGTAATGTAATGATGTAAACAGCAACAAAAAACTATTAGGCTACCATTTTGTCAAATTTTCTGGAGGGGGTGTCATCTCTATTTTAGTCAGGCAAAAATAGTGTTTATACAAATCTAGGCTATACAGTAAGTCGTGCTCATTGCAACATGGTAGTATCATGATTATAGTAGTAAATAATGTCATTATAATCATATTGTAAATGATATCACGGTATATTATAACACTTCATGTAAAACAATGATGATGACAGCAACTAAAATCCAATATTATTTTTTTAAATTTTTCTGGGGAATGTCAATCTTGGGGGGCGGAACGTTTTCCCCAGAGACGTCTAGATTAAACACTGCACCCTGCCTTGAATGACCTCCACTCCCCTACGGGCGAAGTGGCTGTCTGGCCAGCTCGTTGTCTACTCGCTGCTTGAAATAGTTTCTCTTAAAATCTTTTTCCCGGTGTTTAAGCACCGAAATCTCCTCTGAATATAGTTCATACGGCGAGAAGCGCTCTATAAAAATAATGCCCAGATACAAGACGATATTTGTTATTAATATTTATTGTCATTATTTTCTTCCTATTCATTCACAGACTATTTATTATTATTGTGACTCAGCTTAAACACGTGCTCAGCGCCGTCTCCGTTAAGCGAGATGACGCCAACAGCAATGGCGCCGTTATATAACGGTGAAAGAGCGTCTTACGTTTGCGGCAATAATTACCACCTCGAATTTTAAAATATCCGCATGTCGAGTATTAAAGTGGATAGTGAGTTTAAAACAGTTACGCTAACCTAAAAATTCGCGAGAGAACGTTTTGCAAATTGTTTCAAAAGAATATTCAAACAGATGGACTAGCTTTCAGACATATTTTGGTATAGATTAATACGATGCGACTGTATGAAATCGTTCATTGAAATAAAGTCTCCCCGGGGGAGACTTTGTTTCGGCAGGGGATGAAATATTCTCTCCCCCCGGAGACTTTATTTCAGATTAAAGTCTCCGGGGGGCGAATCTATTCTGAAACAGATCCTCCGGGGGGAGAATCTGTTTCGAAATAGAGTCTCCGGGGGGAGACTTTTAGGGGGGAGACTCTGTTGCGCGACACCGGCGCTAGGGTACCTGAGGCCCCCCCCCCCAAAAAAAATTGGGGGCCCCATACCTTGAGCTGTCATCTCAGCAACATTTTTCATAATATAAGTGCTGAAAGACTTCAATAAATGTCCCCTCCCAATTGTTAATTTTTTTGAATTTCCACTCTGTAATGGTAGAATTTTAAGCTGTCATCAGATTCTATACAAAATTGCTCAGTTTTCAATGCTTTTAGTCGTGGTTTAGGACTCTCCATTTTTTAAATTTGTCCGATTTGCCAGTTGACTGTAATGGTAGCATTGATAGGCTGTCATTTTAACAAAATTGATCATTATTGATGAACAATGGATGATACTTATGATATGAAATATTTCTGAAATATTGGGGATAAAAGGACTCCGTCCCAACCACAACTTGGGGGGGGACCGTGCCTCGTCCACACCCCAAAGTCTCCCTTTGGGTGAAGGATTGCTCTATTGGTTTGCAAAATATTATTTTGTATGCTTTGCGTTAAACATAATTTATGTTGTGCGTGGTTTCAGCAATGAATAGTCATGAAAGGTATTCAGCTACATTTGAGGCCCCTTGCAAACTTGAGGTCAGACACGTAGTCTAAAAAGGACATCTGGGACCCTACACAGGCTTTATTGTTTGGGTCTCACGCAGGTTTTATTTTAAGGTCTCATCCCATTAGCAATTAATAATAATTTACAATTTACAAAGGTTGTGTTTGAGAAAGGGGACAAAACTGCCTGAGTTAGTTTAAATGGCTTCACTGACACCCAAAATCAGTATGATAGGCCTACTTGCATTAAGTCTGGTATGGCAGTGCCATTTGGTTAATTGAGGCATGCACCAGACCGGATCTGGAGCCTCAAGTAAATGCGCCAGTTTAATACATATACAGTCAAAAATAGGCATAATTGTAACGGCCTGCTCCCCCGTAGTAAGAAAACCACGTGACCTAGGGTCCCACCCCTGGTAATGCTCTTCATCCTCCCAAGTGGTAGGAGCCGGCCTTAGGTTCTCAAACGAGGCGCCGCACTGTTGAAGGGGTTCGTTGTCGTCAGATACTCCTAAAGGTTCACCCAAGTAAGTAAGGTCAATGGGATCAATCTCCTTCCCCGTGGTAAAGTTATAGATTAGGGTTGGGTCTTCCACCTCAGGACGGGGATGTCTCTCATTGGTACCAGGAATGGCTTCGGTCGAGTGGCGACATATGTCAGCGGTCCTCGGTCTGAGGACGACGGCTTCCCTTAACGGAAGACCATCAGGATTCAACTCCCCTTCAACAGATTCTTCAAATCCCCAATCCTTAAGTGCGATCGACCCTTCCCTTCTCTTTTCCTGCATTATCTCCCCTTCCACTAGTCTGTCAGGGGTTCCTCCCTTCTTCCCCGTGGTTATGCATTCCTCTAAATCCTCATCAGAGTGATCCTCAGAGCTTATAGAAGTTTTCATCTTCTAATTATTAATTAACGTCTGATTTGATATATTTAATTAAACAATTCAACCGATTATAATGAACAAGCGTTGCTGACAATTAACATTTGTGATTAGGCCTAAATATTGTTCTTCAATAGTGATTCAATGTATTGTTAACTTCAGTAGAATCTAGCATATAATCAGCAAGCGTGCGTAACCTTGTTTCTAATAATCACGGTCCATTATTCGCACACAGGTATAATTAATTACATTTCGGTTCGAAGACATCGACCGTTATTCGGTATCAACATAAGTTTCGATTCTTATTATCAGTCAAATTAGTTATCAATTAATTAACTTTAACTGGTTTCGGATTCTGTTATGGAGCAATTAAATTAGTTGATACTTCCCTGCCTTTCCATGAAATTTTGAGTCACTCTCGAATTTGAATATGAAAGGTAGACCGGATCACTTCTTGCCCAAATATAAATGTATATGTCATCGAAGTTTCACAAAGAACCAGTTGCAAACGGTGCCAAAACCAGTTGCTTAGTCAACCGTAACTTCTTATGCATGCAGTCAGGCAATCAGCCACGCAATTTGACAATTTCGGACAAAAATACACACAAATTCTTGTCTTCACGAGACGAGCTCCCACCCTGATGAAAACCTGGACTCGACTGCGCTTTTCGGCGGTTGCAGCGGTCACGTGGGCCGTATCAACCAATCAGCGACTTACACGTCGGCAGAATCTAAAAATAGAGTGTCGCCATGCGACACTCTCTGCTGGCAGCGATATACTGCACCGGAGGCCGGTTCCAAAGCGTCTAAATCCGGAGGCCGGTCGCAAATTTAGCAAGGCGCAATTTAATTAATAAGTAAGCACTCGATGCGGCCTTGTAGCGGCCCTATAGGACGTTACATAATGACCAGCTAAACTTGGAGGCCCCTTTCAAACTCGGAGGCCCCCCCGGCAGGGGGTGTGGGGGGTGCTAGCGCCGGCACTGCCTCCAGCCCACACCAATGTGCAGTACTGCAAATATGGTAAAATTGAACTGGAGTATAAAAGTAATAATACTGATTTGTCAAGAATTTTCCTCAACTTATAAAGTATCCCTATAGATTTGGCAATTTTATTTTCTACAATGCGTATATGATCTGACCATTTCAAATTTTTATCAATTATAACTCCCAGAAATTTAGCAGACGGGGCATTATCTATGTTTATATCATCCATTTTAATCTTAAGAGTATTGAGAGGTGCCTTCTTCCTTATACCACGAAACACAAAGTAATTAGTTTTCTTTAAGTTTACAGATAACTTATTAGCCTTAAACCACTTTGATAAAATAATTAATTCATCGTTTATAATTGTTGACAATGTTTCAAGATTATCCCCAGAAATAAAAACTGACGTGTCATCAGCGAACAAAATTAGTAACATAGTATTAGAACACTCCCAAATATCATTTAGGCCTATTATACAAAAGAAATATCAAAGGGCCAAGAACAGAGCCCTGGGGAACTCTGTATCCGTTGGACCCCAAAATAGTGAACAGTCAAAATGTTTTTTGCATGAAATTGGTATGATCAATCCCAGGATCAGCTAGGTTAGGACCAATATCGGTGAAGTACTTATTGAAAGAGTTACCAATGGATTTTTGATTAAGATTGCAACACCGCCACCAACACCTTGTTGACGCGACTTGCAGACAACATTATACCCTGGGCAATAAATTTGGGTTTCTGTGGCAAGAGTGCTCCAGGTCTCAGTCAATGCTATTATATCAAATTTTGTTCTACAGGTCTCAAGAAAAATTAAAAGTTCTGCGCCATTTTTGTTAAAACTACGAATATTTAAGTGAAATATCTTAAGATTGCTTGTTAATTATTTATCTTCAATAAAGTTATCAAATTGATTAACATCCCAATATTTTGTCTGATGTCTTGCTATTTGACCAAAAAAATTCTGGTCAGGATCACAGTCATTATCAGGAGTCATCAATGTCATCTCATTAGGCTATACAATGTAAAATGGTTGGTTGGGTACGAACATTGTTGATATGAATGCATTAATTTCGATGACCCTGACAATAAGCCATCATCGTTGTTGCCCATGGCTGCAGAGACTGAATGGGGCCTACTCGTTAATTTATTATCCTGGTCCTCCATTTATATATTTTGATAAAGATTTAACATTGGAACTCCTACTCATACTACATACGCTATTTAAATGAAACATCATTTTAGAGCCACTCATATTCAATACAACTAAGATTTGTCCTGCAAAAATCATAATAACATACAAGGGTAACTTCCCTTGATGCAATAACTGCAAAAGCCAATAGAAAAGATAAAAATAACGAAAAAACCAGCATCATATTGTGCATACAAAAGTAGGCCTAGGACCTAGGTGCTCCAAGATGCCCAGGTGGAATAAAATGTCCATCCCCTTTAAAACTCGTGAATAGGCCTAGACACAGATTCATATTTTAGTTGCCTCATCGCATGTAGCGACATCTTGCGAACCTCCATTAGCGGCAGCGTTTCGGAATTCGAAATATTGTAGCTAAAAATCAATTTTCTATTTTTTCCCTACTTTTTGTAAGAACACATCTATGAATCTGCTTCAATTTCTCTTTAACCTTATGGACTAGCAATTCGCGCATTTCAACGTTTATTCTGTGTTCATGTGTCGTTGTTTTAGTGGTTTTAGGCTATGTAGTTCGTAAACATTTACGTCGTTAAAGAAAATGGCGTCAGTAGAGGATGACTATAAATTTACAAGAAGCCCATGGGCGTCTTGAATGGTTCGACAACTCGTCTCCGGACAATTGGTCTAACGACAACTGGTCTACAAACGAATAGTATTGCTGAAATAGAAGCTGGATTTACGAAAATGGGGTTTTAGCTTAAATGGAAGCTGGATTGATGATTTTTATTCATGTATTCCAACATGCACCCATTTCTACTTTAAACCTAAAAACACGTTCATCCAGCTTCTATTTCTCGCCTGCTATTTTCGTCAATCCAGCTTCTATTTCAGATATAAAAATACCCTCATCCAGCTTCCATTACTAAGCGGTTTTCTTATCAATCCAGCTTCTATTTGAGATCTAGAAATACCTTCATCCAGCTTTTATTTATCATGCGTTAATTTCGTCAGCCCAGCTTCTATTTCACCTGTAAAAGAACCATCATCCAGATTCCATTTCTCTTGCGTTTTTTCATCAATCCACTCTCCACTTCACCTCTAGAAACTGTCATCCAGCTTCCATTTCTCAAGCGCTGAATCAGTTGTCAGTAGACCAGGATTCCACGACAACTGGTCTACCGACAACTCGTCTAACGACAACTCGTCTCCGGACAATTGGTCTAACGACAACTGGTCTACTGGCAAATAGTATTGATGAAATAGAAGCTGGATTTACGAAAATGTTTTTTGCTTAAATGGAAGCTGGATTGATGATTTTCATTCATGTATTCCAACATGCACCCATTTTTGCTTCAAATCTAAAAATACCTTTATCCAGCTTCTATTTTTCGCCTGTTATTTTAGTCAATCCAGCTTCTATTTCATATATAAAAATACCCTAATCCAGCTTCCATTACTTAAGCGGTTTTCTCATCAATCCAGCTTCCATTTCAGATCTAGAAATACCTTCATCCAGCTTTTATTTATCATGCGTTATTTTCGTCAATCCAGCTTCTATTTCACCTGTAAGAGAACCATCATCCAGATTCCATTTCTCTTGCGTTTTTTCATCAATCCAACTTCCATTTCACCTCTAAAAACTATCATCCAGCTTCCATTTCTCAAGCGCTGGATAAGTTGTCAGTAGACCAGTTGTCGTTAGACGAATTGTCCGGAGACCACTTGTCGTTAGACGAGTTGTCGTTAGACGAGTTGTCGTGACACCGTAGACCAGTTGTCGTTAGACGAATTGTCCGGAGACCACTAAGTCTTGTCGTTAGACGAGTTGTCGGTAGACGAGTTGTCGTGACACCGTCTTGAATACATGATGGGAAGCATAACCTAGGGATTACAAGATGCCCATGAGCGTCTTTGATACACTGAGCATCTTAGAGCAAGATCATCTATTAAGTGACTTGAACAGATGTGTGAGTTTGGTAATGCATCTGCAGGTTAATTGTTGATGTTTAATTCTAATCCCAACGACGATTTTATGGTGCCGTGAAACAACCCAGTCGTTACAAGGTTGTTTCATTGTTGCAAGTGGATTACATTGATTACTTTTAAAAGATGTAGCCTAACGTTGTTGTGTGGGGTTCGGTAGCCTATATAGGACTATTTCAGCAGCCTATCTCTCTGTTTCCACATCAATTTAAATTTGATTTACATCCACCTGCCAAGAACCGGTGTAAAGGTTTCAAATTACTTCCTCCTGAACATTACCCCCTCTGAAAACTGTAATTTGCCTCAATTATCGCATTTATTGCACTAAAAATATCAGAAAAATGATCTCGCTTCTTGTGTGGGTTTGAAGATTTTCATCCGTCATCCCATTTTGTGGTTTGTTATCAATATTTTCATCTGTAACTAAAATACTAAATCGCCGCTGAAGTTACATGGAGAAATGGCTTCGAGGCTATATTTTTTTCCGATTAAAATATTGATAACAAACCACGAAGTGGGATGACGGATGAAAATCTTCAGACCAAAACAAGACGCGGGATGATTTTTCTGATTTTTTAGTGCAATAAATGCGATGATTGATGCAAATCTAGTTTCCGGGGGGGGGGGGTAATCTGAAACCGGTTGCAAGTTACCGGGGGTAATGTTTAGGAGGGGGTAATTTGAAACCTTTACACCGGTGCCTAACATGATAAAGACAGACCATGGAAAGGAAGGAAAGATACAGATCTATGAAAGCAAAACAAACCAAATCTTCAGAGGCAGTTGGCGGAAAACCTAAAATGAAGAAGCTACAGAATAAGGAGAAACTCACGTGCAGAGAAGACAAACCAAGGGGGAGAAAAGCAAAATGTGATGTCCTGGAACCAAAGCCAAACAAGACAGATGGAGGGAAGCGCGAGTTTGTCCGCGAAACAGGGCTTTTTTTAACGTGCAGTTGTACACAAAATGTTCAGTTCTAAATGAACTTGTGCAGTTGTAGAAGCACTTCTGTGCAGTTAAAACTAGCAAAAAGGTCATTGTCTTCCGATTGGAAATAATTTTTCATAGAGGTTAGGAAGGAAAAGGAGTTGTGCAGTTCAAAAAACTCCTTAAAAACAGCCCTGCCGCGAAAGAGATGAAAAATGTCTGCTGTGTGGTGAACACTTTAGTGAAAGACTGATAGTGCTGCGGGGGGAGAAATGGATAGAATGCAAGAAGTGCAAGGGTTGGTGCCATGAAAAATGCACAGATGGAGACATCCAAAGACTTTTGTGACTTTTGCCCTTAGCCTATATTTGCTGACTTGTGAACACAAGTTTGAAGTTGTTGCCTCTTATCATTTTGTAGTTTTAAGATGTTTTAGTTTTGGTTCCATTTCTTTAGCTCATATACAGTTTGCTAAGTAAATTTTAGTCTAAAATGCATGATTGCAATACTACTTCTGATAGTAAATTCCCATTGCTGCAAGATGCCCATCCTATGGGCGTCTTGTAGCATAGGGTTCCTAAGACGCCCAGTTTGGAGGGGTCGACTTTTTTAAATTTACACAATTGATTTTATTGAATAAAGGTAGATACTTGCTGTTACTGTTTTATCAATGATCACTCTTTACATTGGTGTCAAACATGTACTTATTTTGAAATCCACGAGGAAGAAAAGTCCAATTTTCCTTAAAGTGGGCATCTTGGAGCACCCTCCCCTAACAGCAAATTGCATAAAGGCGTGGTCAGCATGTTACATGAACCAAGGAATGGTCAGGCTCACCTAAATCAACAACAACAACAAGTAAAATGAATGAATATATCAAACTCTCATAGATCATCAGCATCAAGATAGAATATCTGTAGGCAAACATAAAGCAAAAAAGTGCACAGTATACTCTAAACAGAAATATCTCCAACCTTTTTACTACGAGGTCGAAACTGAAAACGACCATATAATCTTGGCCAAGTCCACACGGATGGCAAAGATCCCGGACAGTAAAGATACACGTAGGCTACCATTTCATGATTGTAACGATCTTATCATACCATGACCTTGACGATGCAACTTAAGATTGATTGCGGAGACGGTCCAAAGAATGTAGCCTAGTGTTCACTGTGATAGGACTAAGAAGTATCTCCGACATTTTGCGACGAGGATGAAACTGAATATAATTATATCCATCCATGTAATCTTGACTGGGCCCTCATGGATGGCATAGTGTTCACCGTGAAGGACTAAGTAGTGTCTCCGACATTTTGCGGCGAGGATGAGTCTGAAAATGGATCCATCCGTATAATCTTGTCCTATCCGCCAGTATAGCCTACAACTTTCCGGTTCCATGACACTTAATCCCGCGACACTTAATACCGCGACAGTTAGTACCGGACACTTAATCCCGCGACACTTAGGCCTAATCCCGCGACCACCAATTAATCCCGCGACAGTTAATCCCGGCGACATTTAATCTCGCGACACTTAATACCGGGAAAGTAAAATAACATTTTAAAACAGTAAAATTCTATAAAAGCAATATTCTCAGCAATGGGCCTATTTATATTATTGTTCAAAAGAGTTAGCGTTTGCAGTTAAATATTATAATAAAAAACAGTAAAATTCCATAACTCTGAAAATCTATTTGGTTCGATGGCTAATCGACTTGAGGCTGTAATAAAGAGTAAAGGAAACATAATTAAATACTAAATGATAATTTGTATTAATTAATTATGCGTGGATTAACATTGATGGTCGTACAATATTGTTTGCGACTTAACTGGACGTTTACTTGGCACGAATTTGATGACGTCACGGATATTAGCGCTAAAATTTGAATAAGTGAGCTAGTGATCTAAGTTTTTTATATTAACATTTTCATTTGAATAACCTATCCGCCAGTATAAAACTTTCTACATTATATTGTGTATAACATTATTTGTCTATATTCAAAATCGTTCACGACCTATCGAGACACCCTATATATATTTTTGGCTCAATAAATTGATGGTTATGGCTATACAACTGTATATCAGCGCTACGCAGTTTAATAAAAATCAGACTAGGTTATATTTTAACAATTTTTCCGTTGCATTAATTACATTTAATCAATCCAATTCCTTATTTCTGTTAGCTATAATGTCAAACAAAATTGCCTTGTTGACGATAGTGATTAAATTTGAGGCAGCTCATGGTCTGAACTGAAGCATAGTCCCTTATGGTAAAAAATTCTGTACTGTAGAATTTCGGTTCAACAACGAGTCCAGCTGCAGTTAACGACCTAAACATCGACGTATATGAAGGTAATATAACCGCTCTACTAGGCCATAATGGAGCGGGAAAAACAACGGCAATGCTCATGTTAACAGGTATGTAGGCTACGGTACTATGATTCATCTTCATTTCTTCTTGCTTGTATTCTCCTTATTTTCTTCGTGTACACTTTGATTTCTATCTATTTTTGGTTAATTTCCTTCATTTCTCTCTCTATGCTGGCTATTTATTACAATTCTCAGTGTTCTTTTTCTCTTCTTTCTGTGTTTTTAAACCTTATTTAAAACTTATTAGAAATACATTGAAAATAATAATAATCATCATCATCACCTGAGTTGCCATCTTTTTCATTTTGTTATTGATGTTACAAAAAGTGAAAATAGGATTTTTAATTTAGTAGGCCCTAATGGCCTAATTATTATTTTCAGATATCGGCATACCTGGGAACGGCGGTCCCAAATAATACATTAAGTAAATCAACATGACGTGTCGTAATAGTGCGGTGCATTGGATGGGCGCATAGAAACGGTTTCTTTTGCACTCCACACTTATAAAACGACCAGCTGGTCCATCGAAATTGAAGCTGAAATAATGAGAAAGCACTTGAGAAATGGAAGCTGGATGAAGACCTTTTACAGGTGACAGTGGCGTAACTAGGGAGGTGCTGGAGCCCCCAGGGCCAAACAGGTGACCCACGCAATTTTTCCAAATCCGATGAGTTTTTTATTGGGGTGATGTGGGGGGTGGGGGGTAGGGGTCTCGCGCTCTTTAAGGTTTTCATATTACACAATCAGGCATTCTTCTGTATTATATGATTTTAGTCAAATTCATGGCTCTTAAAGCACTACATGTAGCTTTCAGTGTTTAGCTGGTCTACCTGAATTTGTCGGGGTCTCGAGAATTTGCCTAGTGATCAATTAAAAGCGCTGTGCCTATGCCTTTACATTACAGTGTCTCACCAATTTATTGATAATTAAATATGTTACAACTTAATTGACAGTACCGTGTGTGCTATTTTATTAAGGCCTAGTTAAGAATTGTTTTCCTTCAAATTATTATTATAATAATTATATAGTTATTCAGCTTTGTTTGATCTAGATATTTCCAGCGGAGAAAGCGCTCAGAAATGAAAATTTTCTCTAAAAAATAATGATATTAGTTTTTCATCATCATCATCATCATAAACCGTGGGCTCATCGCCCGTAGGTGTCTGACGCCATTTTCACCATATTCTTCCACAGGTCTCTTTCCAGTGCGATGTGGCTCAGCTCTTGCAATGATGTTCCGCACCAGTCTATTAAATCATCCGCCCATTCTCTATGCGGTCGCCCTCTTTTGTTTCGCCCGTCCATCAATCCAAACACCAATGTCTTTATTCTTCTGTCGTTACTCATTCGGCATATGTGACCGAACAGACCCAGTTTCCTCTGGATTATCCTCTGCATCATGTTTTCCCTGAGGTGTATCCGTTTGTACAGTTCCACGTTACTCACTTTCTGCGTCCACACTATTCCCAAAATCCTCCTATAGCATTTTCTTTCAAAAGCTAGTATTCTTTTCTCGATGTCTTTTGTTATTACCCAAGCCTCGCATCCATACAGCATGCTGCTGAAAACGCAAGTTCTCAGCACACTCAGTTTAGTTTCCTGCTTTATGGCCTTACTCTTCCAGATCCAAAGCTTTTAGTTTTTAGTTGATGTTTATTATTATTGTATTACATAAACTGCCATATTATACCATGATCTTATTTCCTAGTATATAATTTCAATTTAACTACATGCATTTATTATTATAATATAATTATAATACTATCATATGATAATGTGCATAGCATACTGTCATGGGCGGATACTTATGGCGATGGGGGAGACGTAAGTAATTGTGAGGCAACACTCTGAAGTTTTAAACCCCCAAAATTTGGGGTGGGGGAAGGAGATGCTTATAATATCCCCAATATGTCATAAACATTATTATAAATTTCTACAGTATTATCCACTGTTTATCCATTATGAACAATATATATTTTGTTAAAACAACAGCCTAAAATGCTGTCATTAGTGTGTGTAAATAAAAAAATTGGTAAACGATGGGAGGAGACATTTGTTGAAATCTCATAGCACTAAAATAATGAGTTATTTTCCAAAAATGACAGCTTTAAAAGTCACGATGCACTGTTCAAATCCAAAATTTGTAACTAATTGTGAGGCAACACTCTGAAATTTTAAACTAAAATCTATGGCTATCAGCATTAAATATGAACAATTTTTTTCATTAAGACGAGAGCATAGCCTACCATTATAGTATGGAAATTAAACAATGGGGAGGGGTATGGAAGTATTACACCATGTCTTTGAGCAGTGAAATCATGATAGATTTCGTTTGAATGACAGCATAAAATGATAGCACTGCAGCGTGGAAATAAAATTTTCTGTTGGGTTGGAGGCACATCCCACTGCCCAAACCCCTTTTTGCTAGGCCTATGTTGAAATCTGAAATCACTCTTTTTTTATCATCACTGAAGAAATAGAGTTATTTTTGCTAAGTTGACATCTTAAAATGGTACCATAATAAAGTGGAAACTCACATTTATATAATTGTGAGTATGCCTATTATATTCATTGAAGTTTAGACCACTCGATATCTTGTCAGCACTGAAATAGTAGGCTATAGCTGCAGTTTTGCTGACAGCTTAAAGCATTTTAAGCTGCCATTGCAGTGTTGAAATTATAAAATTTCGGAAATCCACTCTCAAAGGCCCTGCCCTCTCGGCGCCACGTCCTTCGGAGATTTTCCGTCGGATGCTCGCTTTTCCCCAGAAACCTTGATTCCCACAGAAGGGACTAGATAAACACTGGTTATTGAGGAGGAGGGGCTAGATTAAACTCTGGTTATTAATTCTGCCACTCGTGAGCTCTAGGCCTAATACCCTTTGTCTTATCTATAAACAAATGGGAAAGGACATTTTGGAAGTCTTGAACCATGGTTTTCTGAAGTTTTCATGATTTTGTCGCTCATAAATACAGATGGCAAACAAGAGCCTGAATCGTGTTCTAGCCAGGCCCGGCCTTAGGGCAAGGCGAGCGAGGCAGCCGTCTTGGGCCCCGCGCTTCCAGGGGCCCCGCCCTGCTGGCAATAATTTTTTTAGATATGCTTAAGAATGACTATTATGGTTAAACCGCATAACAACAACGCTGGTGGTAAATTTGCCGCGCGAATGTGATAAATAATTTTGAAAAGAACGTGACTACGCTGAAGCTACTGTTTTAAATATAATTTACTTAAATGACTGTATTCGAACTATAAGGAACTGTATGGTCTATAACCTCGACCCTGCTCAGTTTTTGATTATTTGATCGGGTAAGAGACCACCACCGTTGCCCGTTTGAATGGACGCCACACCATATACAGTGTAGGTACAGTGTACCTGTGTACAAATGTAAGCTAGCGTACATGGAGATTCAAATTGATCCAGAGAACCACAAATATTATTGTTGAAAAATGAGTCATGATCAATAAGTTGGCTTTTGTTCGGATAGTCGCTTCAATATTTGTGAGGAGATTTATGTAAACTAGACTATTGAATTAGATGTAAGATATTCATATAAATAAATTAAACATAGTTTGATTTCATAGTAAACTGCAAGACTAGTATTAAGATCCTGATTTGCATTTTGTTCTATTAAACCATTTGAGATCTACTTCAATTTTGCACATGGGCGCCCACGTATATTGTTATTGCTGAGGACGATAAAACACAATGATCGCTGTGAAAGTTTTAGCAAGAACTTGAAAAATGCAAAATATTAAATTCAGAACATATTTTATGTTATTCACAGACGCGCCTGAAATAGTGTCAATTTATTCGTTGCATGGTTTCACTTTGCGAATCAGTAACATCATTTTTGGCGCAAAGAAACTTTTCCCTAAAAACGTATTGTTAAGAGATCGGTGCTAATTTTACAGGGGCAAGTGCACCTCTTGCTCTATGTGCAGGCACCATGATTTTGCATTACCCAATAGGCCTATATATGGCAGACTTAGTACCAATACCGTATTGACAGGAAATCAATTCTGTAAATTTTGCTTGGGGACCCGCTGCTGCCTTGGGCCCCGCAAATCCTATGGCCCTTGTAAAGGTTTCATATTACCCCCTCCTAAACATTACCCCTGAAAACTGTAAATTGCATCAATCATCGCATTTATTGCACTAAAATAATCGGAAAAATCATCCCGCTTCTTGTTTTGGTCTGAAGATTTTCATCCGTCATCCCAATTCGTGGTTTGTTATCAATATTTTTATCTGTAACTAAAATACTAATCGCCGCTGAAGTTACAATGGAGAAAATGTCTTCGAGGCTATTATTTTTTTTCGGATCAAAATATTGATAACAAAACACGAAGTGGGATGACGGATGATATTTTGCAGACCAAAACAAGAAGCGGGATGATTTTTCTGATTTTATTAGTTCAATAAATGCGATGATTGATGCAAATCTAGTTTCCGGAGGGGTAATCTGAGACCGGTTTCAAGTTACCGGGAGGTAATGTTTAGGAGGGGGTAATTTGAAACCTTTACACCGGGCCTGGTTCTAGCTGATGTCAAAAGTAAAAAATGCGTTGGTTTCGTAAGCCCCCCATTGGGGGACTTACGACGCTCCTCCAGACCTAAGCTCCCCTGCAGATCTCTAGTCGGCATTGGCTTCGTGTCTTCGGCACTCGCTGCTTCGCACCTTCGGCGCTTGCAATAATGATTCTGAGCGCCCCCCCCCCCAGGAAAATGTTCTGGTTGCGCCTCTGACATGTGAAAAGAAGGTGGGTTGATGAAAAAGCGCAAGTGAAATATAAGCTGGATGAACGTATTTTTAGATCAGAAATATAAGCTGGATGAAGGTTTTTTAGATCTGAAATAGAAGCTGGATTGGTGAATTGAACGGTTGAGAAATAGAACCTGGATGATGGACATAATAAGTTAAATGGAAGATGTATTAATTAAAACGCTTGCGAAATGGATGCTGGATGAAGGGTCCTTATATGTGAAATAGAAACTGGATTGACAAAAATTAAACTTGAGAATTGGAAACTGGATTGTTGATTTCAGTTATGTATTTCAGCATGCATCCAGCTTCCATTTCATCTGGAATGCCGTTTATCCAGCGTCCATGAATCAAACGGTTTTCATCAATCTACCTTATATTTCACCACACATCATTTTAAAGCCTTCTCTATAGATTTCTTTAATTTTATAATTTGGGACCGCCGTTCCCAGCCGTAATAGTATATTTATTGCCTTTGCAGGGTTTTTGCCACCGTCAAAAGGCACAGCCTTCATAAATGGTCTCGATATAACGCGAGATATGGATACGATTCGAGAGAATCTTGGCCTTTGTCCGCAGCACGACATTCTCTTTGATACCCTAACCGTCAAAGAACACCTTCTCTTCTTTGCAATTGTTAGTAACTAAGTTTTGATAATTATCGTCTCAATGTCAAACATTTGACATCGTATCTACCTGTATAACTGTATATGAGTAGATAAACACATATGCTTCACAGTAACAGTTTGATCGTAACAGCTCTGGTGTTGCTCTAGAGCAGTGGTTCCCAACCTTTTTTGACCGAAGGGCCACTTTTTCTAAGTTGGAGGACAAGAGGGCCACTTTTTCATAGTTAAAGAACATTAGGGGGCCACAGTGCTAAAATTTAATTAGCTAAAATCATATAAAATTGCTATAATTGATACAAAATAGAATGTCCAATGATATTAATAGACGCCAAAATAAAATAATTTGTAATATAAAATAATTATGTGCTCTATCCTGTCAAAATTGTCCATTTTTTCATATATTTTTTTTAATTCTTTGAGAGGTGAGGGCCACTTTGAGGCCTGGCGGGCCAGTTTTTTAGGCTTGGCGGGCCACTTTTGGCCCACGGGCCACGGGTTGGGAACCGCTGCTCTAGAGTCTAGAATGTACTATTTCCTTCTCCACGCATTATTAATCTCTATAATCTTTCTCGGTCCAGCTTCTATCATCTGCGACTTTTTGTGCGAAACGTGCCAAACGACGATCTGCCCTCTTGTCGATTTTTCTTCTGTGGTTCATGCCATCATATGTTCTCGCATTGACTACTGTAACTCATTACTCATTTGGTGTCTGTATTGTAGTGCTACGGCATCAGTTGCTACTTTTGTTTCATATTTTCAGCAGCAAAAAATATTAAGGAGAGTTAAGAGACTAAAATTAGTCGTAAAAATATCTTCTCCAGTTTGATTGGAATTAATTCTTAAATGCACTGTCGGTCTATTAAAAATAAGAGGCCTAAGCTCACACTAAACAGAAAGCAATAACAGTGTCGTCTATTGAATAACAAAATCAGCAATAAGTAAATTAAATAGCTAACAGTGATTGCTTAAATATATTTATAAATTTAATTTGTTATTTATTAATATTATATAGATTGACAAATATTTGAATTTTTTCGGAAAAATACGCTGGGAATAGGCCTACGACATTTTCTGAAAAAATAAGAACTTTTCCGGCCAATTTTTCCACCTCACAACACTAGCTAATAATCCTGCTTCTGCTACTGGTGGTAGCAGCAGAATTAGAAGCCTAGTAGTTGTAGCAATGCTACTGCAACTATCTAGTAGGAGCAGTGGTTGTACATGTAATAGTAGTTGCAGTATTAGTAGTAACAGTCCCTGCAACAACACGTCTAGTAGGCCTAGTAACATCCATAAACCATATGAAGTGCAATTGTTCTATTACTACTATTAGCCTACACTTTCGCTGTGAAATGTGATTATCGTAAAAATGATTCATTCATCATTAATTTTGTCAAGAGCTCTGTTAACTTTGTACGATGCGATGCCCTTCATTTTAGTATTGTCGGACAGTAAATAAAGTCTGGCGATTTGTTTTTAATGATCGACTCCCAAATACGTCTGTGTTAATTCATGTAAAGAAAAGAAAGGAGTATGTTCTTCTTTAGTCTGGACTGCAGTAAACTTACATTCCGCGGCTACCAGTTGAAGTCTTCTTTCATTCTAGGCGCACCACGGTGTAGTGCATTGTTCTGTATCACTGTCAGTAGGCATACCTTCATCTAGCTGCCACCGCCATTTTAACCATGATTTAAGAGAAACAAAAAATAGCTATTCTTGCATTTGCGTCCATAATTAAGGTTTTAGCAAAGCGGAGCAGTGATGCTTCAGATAGCCTAATTGATTGTAGTTAAAAGGGAGCTCGTTTAAAAGAGCGTTCGTAGAGATGAAAGAAATGATCAAAGTCTTGCGTTTGGGAAAGAAACTGAACGAACCAGCGAAAACGCTCTCTGGTGGTCAGAGGAGAAAACTCAGTGTCGGAATTGCGCTCATCGCCGGATCCAAGGTAAACAATCACCCACCAACCTCACACAGTTATTAAGTAAGTAAGTAAGTATTTTCTTTATTACTCCACTTGCAAACGCACAATGGGACACAGAACATCATTATAATACATCGAAGTAATAATCTACACGGTGTCCGCGTTAAACTAGAACCCAAAATAAAGTGCCATAACTCGGTCAAAACTTGTAGGATTTGTCTGAAATTTTACATACAACAACGGTGGCCATATATACACGAGATCCTAAAGCCGATTTGAAATATTCGTGAGTTTGCCAAATTTATGAGCGTTTGAGATAGAGCACCGACAAATGCAACTTTCCAACATGCAAACGTTAAAGTAGAACCCTAAACTTTGTGAAATTTCTTGGTTAATTGCAGTATTATGAAAAAAATGGTTTTCAGCGCAGAGGACATTTTTTACAACCAGCTAGGCTACTGTTACGTAAAAAAGGTCTCGTAGTGTGTCTGTTTCCGCATATGTCGCTTATAAACAACATCCTACAGGGTGGCTCAAAAAAAAACGTACCACCGGAAAAAATGCGATAACTTCGCTACCGATTGACCTTTTTCTCCGAAAATTTTCCAATTTGCAGGGGAATGAATTTGCCACAATCCCTGAAAGTTTCAGTTGAAACTTTTCATGTTTGCAAAAGTTACAGCTGTTCAAACTTAAAATTTCGTTTTTGTGAATATCCGGAGAATCTTGTTCCATTACATGTGATTTCATTACGATTTTTTGGCAAATTGCAACACATAAAATGATGACAATGTCATACAACCTCACTAAGAGCTGTAGATAAGCTGTTTATTATGTAAGCTGTTAGTATATGGTCATATTTTGTATATTAAGGCCTCAGTTTGTGAATCCGTTACTGAACGTCATGGGCAAAGTTTCTGCAGAGGATAAAATGGGAACTCGGACGTTACGTGAACAGAGACTGGGACATCGCGCGATCATAGCAAAAGACCCAGTGAAAAGTGAAGCCTGAAGCACTTTGAAGGCTATCTGCAAACGTGTTTATGTAACGAAGGTCAGATGCTGGAAGAGAGGCAGGAAGTTGTCATTTGGTCTGACGGGGGAAAATGTCATGTTCAGGAAATTCGCTTGGTATTCGAAAGGGTTACGTTTGCAAAGCACATCATGATTTCAGTATCAGCTATGCTGGCGTGTGTTACAGCTGCAAGAAAAGACTGCATTTAATACCATTCAGCAGGCTAAATGTCAAACTCATCGCTGAACTTTCTTACCCAGACTCATTGAAGACCAGGCATGCTCTAACATCTGGTTTTAATTTCCAGCAGGACGGTGCGCCTGCTTGCTCGCACGGCAAGACTGATTATGATGACGCTACCTTATTTTTGCCATCAAATGCAGTAAATTTATTGGCAAAGGTGACTAACAAACTCGCCAGACCTTAGTCCTCTTGCTTATCACGTCTGGTGAACTATTCTGAAATGCTGCAAGACATTTCATCCCAAGTTGGAGAACATTGGCCAGCTGAAGCAAGTCTTGCTGCTAATGTGGGGTCGGTTGCCGCAGGACCCGACCAACAAGGCCATACTGAGCTTCACAAAAAGAAGTTGAGCTTGTGCTAAGGCAGGGAGTGGACACTCTCATTATACCTTACAATAAACTGTAAAACGAAATTCTGAGGTCGTAGTGAAAAGTGATATCATTTGACATGGAAATCTACAAGTGACGTTCATTTTCCGCGAAAATTTGAAAAAACGAAATTTTAAGTTTGAACAGCTGTAACTTTTGCAAACATGAAAAGTTTCAACTGAAACTTTCAGGGATTGTTGAAAATTCATTCCACTACAAATTGGAAAATTTTCGGAGAAAAATGTCAATCGGTTGAGAAGTTATCGCATTTTATCCTGTGGTACGTTTTTTTTTGAGCCACCCTGTATGTATCCACTGCGCTAACCAGAAAAATGACGTAATGCTATGCGTTTTACTGTTCGGTAACTTGGTTTCTGAACCACCCAATTTCAAAAGGGTATATCTTCGTAACCGTTCAGTCAAATGTAATAAAATTTGCAGAGTATGGATGAAAAAGACTGAAGATCATGTGCTCCAAATTTGGTACCTATAATACTGCAATCAACTAAGATATTTTACAAAGTTTAGGGTTCTACTTTAACGTTTGCATGTTGGAAAGTTGCATTTGTTGGTGCTCATAAATTTGGAAAGCTCACGAATATTTCAAATCGGCTTTAGGATCTCGTGTATATATGGCCACCGTTGTTGTGTGTAAAATTTCAGACAAATCCTACAAGTTTTGACCGAGGTATGGCACTTTATTTTGGGTTCTACTTTATCGCGGACACAGTGTATATAAATAAAAATGAAACTTTGCGATCCTGCGGTCACGATCACGCCGAAAGTGACGCACCAATTGTTTTGAAAATTTACCAAAACCTTCCATTCCGATACCGCAAGGTCACAACATTTCTTTCCCCGAAAAAAACCCAATCGTTTCCACAAAAAGTTAACTTTGCAATCCGTTCGCCCGCCATTTGCAAATTCAACGAATGCGCACGCTTGCAAAATTTCAGAATTGTCTTTACCCGACACAGTGACGAAACATTAATGAGTTCGCGTCCCGTGACGTCATAAGCGACTCAATAAATAATTCCATTACGAAAACGGCCTTCCAACATTCTTGGGCTCTATCCGCTGTCAGTAAAGGACGGTGTGAGGGAGGAAAGGAGCGGAGTGGGAGGGGAACGGAGCGGAGGGGAAGGGGAGGGGGAGGGAAGAGGGAGGGGAGGGGAGGGGAGGGGAGGGTGAGGGTCTTTTCTGCCACAGCAACGCGTGGCTGGGTACAGCTAGTAGTTAATAAAAACGTACAAATTAAAATCACAATTTAAATTATAATATAATTACTAAAATATTATCGACAAACAAGTTAACTATATAGTATATAGCATTCTCGTGATAAATCCTTTACCAATCAACGAATCACATCGTGGTATCACTAGATTAGGCCTATGTGAGCGGGGCCTAAGGGAATAACCAGTTAGGGGTCATTGCATAATTATGTAACGCCGAAATTGACCATTTTTCACCCACCCACTCTGTAACGCTTCGTAACGTTGCCCTTGACCCACCCACCGACCCTCCCCAGCGTTACGTAACGATTGCTACGACAAATCAATTGAGCTTTAGGTCTATTATTGGCTAATGTTCATGAGTGCGTAGGCCTATAGGGCCTAATTATAATTCATATTTTCATAGTGAATTCAATTTAGCCTAGGCCTAGTAGGCTATGTGAGTTATAGGCTAATTGACAGTAGACTAGGCTTATTATAATTATACAAAATGTTTTATTTATATAAATGAGTCGTGCGTGAACTGCAATTTTCTTTAATTTTTCCGGAAGAATAAAATTTTACATCGTTGAAACTTTTCACGGACTAAATATGCTAGCTCATTAACAATTAGTTAAAATTAAGATGAACTAATTATTTGCTTAGTTTGGTCAATTCGATAATTATTAATAGAAATATTGCCGCGTTTTTGTTAATTAAGCATTAGGCCTAGTTCTAAATGCTTGACATTGTGTCCGCTAAGTAACACATGCTTCAAAGTGGATCTTCGATGTCATTAATTCAAAGAGATTTAATTAGGCCTATCACGTTGTTCCGTTGGTACAACTATGAAAGAACAGAATTGACCTGGCATGTATATAGGCCTAAACTCTAGGCCTACTGCCAGATCTTATTCAGATAATAGACCTAGGCCTACAACAACTTTTTCGGTACTTAACATTGGAATTCTCTGATGCAAATGACGTAATTGTGACGTCAATATTCATGCCAGAAACTTCATATTTGAATCAGTGTAAGATAATTATCTCATGATAAAAACAGTTTTGAAATTTTGAAAATCGATTAAGATTTGCCTTTTTTCACATTATAAAAGGGGTCTCGATTTATTGGGACACAGTGTATATGAACAAGTGCATTATGCAAGCAACAAACAAGTGCATCCAAAAGGCAACATTTGAATTTCCGTTTGAATTGATGAACAGTGGTATGTGTTTAAGGTCATTAGGCAGTGAGTTCCATAGTAGTGGACCATAATTTTATTCCAATGCTGTGTTGCCTAGCGGTGGTGCGTACCCTTCGCTGATGGTAGTTCATGGCTGAACGCGTATAATGGTCATGCACATCTAAGTTTTTACAAAACCAGTAGTCAAAATTAGTAGGTATTTGATTCACTTTAAGTTTATACATAAATAAGCCTACTTGAAATTTATTTATATACTCGAAAGGTAATATTTGTAGATCATGGAATAGAGATACAGTGTGACTGTGTGAGCTCTATAATAAGGCACATTACTAATAATTCTCACAACCCGCTTTTGCAAAGTTGTCAAAATGGTTAGTCGGCTTCGGTACGTAGAGGCCCACACAAGATTGCAGTAGGACATGTAAGGGTATATTAAAGTATAATACAAGTTGACAAGTATACAGCGTGGCAAGACATGCCAGACACGAGAGATAATATACCTATATTTTTTTATATTTTCTTAGAGATATAAAAATTTGTTTAATCAATTCCGCTTTTATTTCGGCAACAATTACTTATCGTCAACACAACTCACATTTTAGGAAACATTATTTTCACCAATCTGACTTCTATTTAACAAGAATTACTTTATGTGTACCCGACTTGTAATATAGTCATCATAATTATTACGATATGCTAATAATAATAATACTCGCTCTGGTATAGACTTTCCTCGTCTTTCACAAGTCTCAAAACCTGCCTCCTCCCTCGGGTTGCACACACTGGAAGGCTCTTTATAAATGGTCACTAGTCAGATACAATACAATAATATAATTTTTCAGTTCGTGATTCTGGATGAGCCGACGTCTGGCATGGACCCAGAGTCACGCAGACAGACATGGGACATTCTACAGAGCCAGAGAAAGGACCGGACGATTATTCTATCAACGCATTACATGGATGAAGCCGATATACTGGGAGACCGCATAGCCATCATGTCGAACGGAGAGATACAGTGCTACGGGACACCTATGTTCCTCAAAAACAAATACGGTAAGAGATTGTTAACGGGAAATAAACATTGATGGATCCCTGATAAATGATCCAGAATGTATGGCTAAACAGTTTAATGCATATTTCACCGGACTGGCACAAGCTCTTTCGGTCTATCTGATAAGATTCCTCCATCTGAGAAAGATTTTCAATCATTTATGCCTCTCTCTTCTATGGGATCTTTAGTCCTACTTCCAACTAATCCGTATGAAGTACTTAACATAAATAAAACCCTTAAAACTACCCACAGTTCTGGCTTTGATAATATAGATCCCTTCATAACATCCCAAGTAATTGACCTGTTGGCTGGCCCACTTTCGGAAGTAATTAATTGCTCTCTAAGAAAAGGCATAGTACCATTGGCAATCAAAACGGCCAGGGTACTACCAATATATAAACAAGGCACTAAATCTGAACTCTCTAATTACAGATCCATCTCCATACTACCCTTCTTTTCCAAATTTTATGAAAGAGTTTTATATGACCGATTATTCTCTTATATTAAACAAAAGAATATCTTGTACCCTCTGCAACATGGGTTCCAACCGGCTCACTCAACTTCTATGTCCTTACAGGTACTTGATATTCAAGACAAAATTTCAGCTGCTATTGATAATAATCAATTTTCATTAGGCATCTTCCTCGACCTAGCAAAGGCCTTTGATACGGTCGACCATAAGATAGCCTACTATTGGCTAAACTTAAACATTATGGGGTTAGGGGTACTGCTCTGAATTGGTTTGCAAGCTATCTGACATCACGCCAACAACAAGTTTTATGTAACAACTCACTACCTGACTTTTTACCCTTCCGATTTGGAGTTCCCCAGGGCTCCATTCTTGGTCCCCTTCTTTTTATAATGTATATAAATGACTTGCCTAACTGTTCTTCTCTACTACATTATATCCTGTTTGCTGGTGATACAAATGTTTTCCTATCCCATGCCTCTTACGACCAATTATTTGAGTTAGCTAATGAAGAATTAAGGGCTGCAAGTAACTGGTTCAAAGCAAATAAGTTGTCACTTAATCTCTCCAAGACCAATTTCATATTATTTAGAACTAATTATAAACAAATACCCTCTCATACTAATGATATAGTCGTTGATGGCATAACTATTCCTCAAGTTACCACATCTAAATTTCTAGGAGTGCATATGGACCAACACCTAAAATGGAATATCCATATTGATGAAATCAATAAGAAAATCACTAAAAGCATTGGCATCATTAGCCTAATCGAAAATCCTACTTACTACCTTCCCACATTCTGGCCAACTTGTACTATACTCTCGTTTATCCTTATCTTACTTATTGTAATATCATTTGGACTTCCACTTATGCTTCTCACTTAGGAAAATTGCAAATTGCACAAAAAAGGCTATACGAATCATAACTAACTCTCCCTTTAACTCTCATACACAACCATTGTTCTTATCACTTAAACAACTAACCATCACACAAATCAACTTCATCCAAACTTGTAAATTTATGTACAAGTATCATTTTACGACATTTTAGATTATCTTGCTCCTTTTTTGGTTTACCTCTTTAATAGGTCACTAGCTGAAGGCTGTATCCCTTCCTCTCAGAAACGTGCTCTTGCCTTTCCTTCACTCAAAAAGGCTAACCTTGATACTAACCTTTGCCAAAACTACCGACCTATCTCCAATCTAGCCTTCTTATCTAAGACTCTTGAGCGTCTGGTTTCCCTCCAGCTACTCCCATATCTTGAACACTGAAAAGTCTGGTCTTCTTCCTCCAAATCAATCAGGTTTCAGGGCTCATCATTTAACGGAGACTGCTCTTCTCTCTGAAATTTATTCTGCTGTCGACAGGTCTGAACTCTCCCTCCTGGCTCTTTATGCTGTTTCTGCAGCTTTTGATATGGTTGACCACACTATTCTCCTCCAGCGTCTTGAGACTTCTTATGGATTAAAGGGTTTGCCCCTTTGTTGGTTTCGATCATATTTGTCTGACCGTACCCACATGGTTATCTCGGGTGATTCTAGAACTAAATGAATCCACAATAAACTTGGAGTTCCTCAAGGCTGTGTCTTGGGTCCTCTGCTCTTTATTCTATATAGGCCTGCCGCTGACATCCCTTCTCTTTTCCCACTCTCTGGAACAGCTGGTCATCTCTTTGCAGATGATGTACAAGCATATGTCCATGGGTCTCCTTCACTCCAGTTACTCTTAGTTGAACGCATTCAGTCTCTCTCAAGTTCTCTCCACGCCTGGATGTTATCAAATCGTCTCTCTCTTAATGCCTCCAAAACCCAGTGCATTTGGTTTGGCACACCCCAGCAGCTTTCTAAAATTGATTTTGTCCACCTCTCAGAATTATTTCCTCACTACACCTTCTCCTCAACCGTTCGTAATCTGGGTGTTACCTTAGACAGCTTCCTTTCTTTTAAAGACCTTATTTCTAATCTTACACGCTCTTCATATTTTCATTTAAGACGTCTGAGGGCTATTCGGCGTTCTGTTTCGTCTTCTGTTTTTACCACTCTGGTTCATGCTTTTGTTTGCTCCCGAATTGACTACTGTAATTCTCTTTTAATTGGTCTGCCTAAGGTTCGTCTCTCACCTTTACAGTCGGTCTTAAACGCTGCAGCCAGATTAATCGCACGCCTTCCACGCTACTCGCATATTTCTACTTTCATGTTTGAACAGCTCCATTGGCTTCCTCTAACTGCACGCATTAAGTTTAAAATCCTCATCTTGGTATCCAAAGCACAACGGGATCTTGCCCCGAATTATCTAGCCAATGAAATTCACGCCCTCTTTCAGCTTCCTTACATCGCCCACTCCGCTCTTCAAATAGACTTGATCTTTCAGTTCCTCCTACTAGATCGACTATGGCTCAGTCCCGATCCTTTGCATCAATGGGTCCCTCTCTTTGGAATACTCTGTCTCCATCTACTCGGTCTCAACTTCTAACTGGTAATCCCTCCTCCTCATTTTCTTTCCTCAAAATTTATTTCTTCTCTCGTGGCCTTGCGCACTGGGAGCGCCTCTGAACGGTTCACCCTAGTAGAGGCGTTTTATAAATGTTTTTATACAATACAATAACAAACTCCTTCCATCTGCTTTCTTATCTCATTTTCCCCCTACTCAATTTAATGCTGGCCTTAGAAACAAGCCGGATTATAAATTAATCTTCGCTAGAACTAACATCCGTAAACTTTCCATTAGGTTTCAGGGTCCACTGCTTTGGAACAACCTACCTATAAACATACGTACCTCTAATAGCTTTTCGTGTTTTAAGCGTACTTTAAGAGCACACACACTGGAGCTTGTAGCCTATTATAAATTGTTAGTTAAGTTAGTTAAGTCTGTTTTCAACTTTTTTGGTTTCCTATAGCCTAGCTATTGCTGTCACTATAGTTTGTTTTTCCTAGACCTATCGTTCTGTAAGCTGTCAACTTAAATTTTCTTATTTCTGCCTAACTAAATAGGCCCCTCCTAGCGGGACTTTGTCCCTTTAGTGGGCCTGTTGTTCCTAAGCACTCTTTGTGACATCCTCTGTTATGATTGCTTTTAGCTTGATATATCTGCTGGCTGACTTATTTGAATTTTTCATTAAATTTCCGCACTGCATTACTGTGTAAGCCATGCAATGCATAGGCTACATGTAATTTTACTACCATATTATGTGATCATAATATCGTGTATGTTGATGATGGATCAATAAAACTTGAACTTGAACTTGAACTTGGACCAGGACTGGTGTTAGTTATTTTCATAGTCGATTTTGTCGATGACGTTGACCACCACCTCCACCACCACAAACACCGCCACCACCACCACCACCATCACGGAGAATGCGCGACCACCATTATAGTCATCCGAAATATTATCACACTATAAATTTTATGATACATAATTATAAAAAATAAGCTTATATATAATGCCATAATTATAATAATTATTCAAACAAACACATGGAACCTGGGTGCGGTATGTTCGTCGCACCCAGGATCGCTATGTGGGGATATGCGAGGCAGCGAGCGAGAAGTTAGCAAGATCTTATAGCACACCACATTTTTCATGGGTTGCCAGACGTCAGAACCATCTACATTCTACACATTCTACACAGTCGGCTGTATGATGGAGGTGATCCAGAATGTCGAATATTCTGTATTCGGATGATGTTGTCGTCTGTTTGAGGGTCGGTTGCTCGTAGCCAAAGGTCGGTGGACATCTTCACGAAGTGACCTGCCATTCCATATAATTTGCTTACTTGATTCCACAGCTCATGTATAATTAGGCTTACCCACCACTGAGCTTGATGGTCTTAGAGTGACCCATTTGGTGTCACGACAACTGGTTCACCGACAACTGGTTCAACGACAACTTGTTCACGGGCAATTCGTTCACCGACAACTGGTTCACGACAGCTGGTACACGACAATATTATTGGTTTATCGGCAAATGGTGAATGGAAGCTGGATGAAAGTTCCTTATAGGTGAAACAGAAGCTGGGTTGACAAAAATAGCGCTTGAGAAATGGATGCCAAATTAATGATAAAGCGCTTGAGAAATGGAAGCTGGATGCATGTTAAAATACATGAATGCAAATCATCAATCCAGCTTCCATTTATCAAGCATTCTATTCATTAATCCAGCTTCTATTTCACTTATAAAAATACCATTATCCAGTCTCCATTTTGCGAGCATTTTTCATCAATCCAGTTCCAATTTAAGCAAGAACATTTTATCAATACAGCTCCAGTTTAAGCAAGAACATTTTCACCAATCCAGCTCCAATTTAAACAAGAATATTTTCATCAATCCAGCTCCAGTTTGAGCCAGAGTATTTTGATCAATCCAGCTCCAATAATACTGTCGTGTAACAATTTTCGTGAACGAGCTGCCGGTGAACGAATTGTCCGTGAACCATGCAGTTGTCGTTGAACCAGTTGTCGGTGAACGAATTGTCTGTGAACCAATTGTCGTTGAACCAGTTGTCGGTGAACCACTTGTCGTGAAATCGTACAATTGTGGCCTTTGCGATCAGAATCCTCACTCTTCTGGCTAATGCAGATGTTTCATCCAGTCTCCCCATTATTATTCTTTCGGATCAACAGCTGGAGTATGAAAACGAAGGTCGGCAGCGGTTATGGTAACTGAACGGAGAGATAAACTCGATTCAACGTCGTTTCTCTCGTCTACATAATGTTAAACGGTCTCCTTCTACCTGCGGATCACGAGTAGCAGTGATAATTATTAGATAGATCCACAGTTAACTGTAGTCTGTATGGAGAGTTGCATTCTTCTGAAATGATCTTCGTCGAAATGTTATCCTTTCATTTAATTTATTCTGAGTTATTATTTTATCTGACGATAAGTGATGATTGCACTGTGGTCGGTATTTATTTCCGAGGTAACCTGCAATTTGAATAAATAAAACGACCCTGGTTGAAATGCCTGTATTGCTCTCTAACAACGTAATGACATCATAGGCCTAGTAAATGTAATTATTTTGTGTAACCTAGGCTAAAAGATAGGCAGCATTTAATGATTTATTGAATGTCGCAGTTATATAAGTGATATTAAGTACCGGTAGCCTATATGAATAGAATTACAAAATCAACACAGAATCAATATTTGCCAATGCTCAAGAACATAGGCCTATGCAATGTTTTGTACAGTTTGCAATATTGGGCTAAGTGCTACTAGTAATTAAAACAAAACTATTTTTGAAGGCGTTGGATATCACCTGACGATAGCGAAGACGTCTACTTGTGATGTGGATCAACTGCGTGATGCTATTAAGTCTAACCTTCCTACGGCCCAGATGGTGAGCAATGAGACTGAGGAGGCTACGTTCCTTCTGCCGAATAATAAAGCGTTGAAATTCGACAGACTCTTCAAGATGCTTGAGACGGAGGGCGAAACTCTCGGCATCAAGAGTTTCGGAGTCTCGATCACGACAATGGAAGAAGTCTTTCTCAGGTAAGCTTTTGCATAAGCGCGTTGGTGTAGTTGGTATGTTCGCTGCCTTGGAGCTGAGTGTTTCAGGTTCGAATCCATCTCAAGCCACCCATGCGTGTATACATACAGATCGACACCCTCGATTTGCGCATAATTTACTATTTCTCTCTATATTCTGGAAATCTTGCAATGGTTGCATATCAATGCACGCATTCACTATGAGATCCTCTTTCTAGTCTCCACAGCACAGCTGGAAATTGCCCCTAAATACCTCAAAAACTGTATGCAAAAGCTGTTATCTCCATTTTCATCTCGCTCTATGCGTTCTGCTGGGTGTCACGACAACTCGTCTACAGATAACAGTGGTCCCTGGACAATTCGTCTATACCGACAACTGCAGCTCTACAGACAACTGATCCAGCGCTTGAGAAATGGAAGCTGGATGAAAGTTTTTTACAGGTGTGAAATTGAGGTTTGGATGAAGGTATATATAATATCTGAAATAGAATCTGGAGTGGCGAAAATAACGGGCGAGAAGTAGAAGCTGGATTAAGGTATTTTTAGATCTGATGTAGAAGTTGGATCTTCTTCAGTCTGCTGCTGTTTGTGACATGGACGACCTCGTGATCCCCTCCGACCTCCGCCATTCCGCTCTGTCCTGCGCCTTCCTCTTGGTGGTACCATACACATGTTAAAATTCATTAATGAAAATCATCTATCCAGCTTCCATTTAAGCTACATAAACATTTTCATAAATCCAGCTTCTATTTCATCAATACGAGTCGTCTGTAGACCAGTTGTCGTTAGACCAATTGTCCGTAGACGAGTTGTCGGTAGACGAGTTGTCGGTAAACCAATTGTCCGTAGACGAGTTGTCCGTAGACGAGTTGTCGTTAAACCAATTGTAGTGGAACCGTTCTTCTGATCAACTTGATCTCTTTGTTCCCAGGACTAGGACTGCTAATACCGAAATCAGGCGCTTGCTGTGGTTTTGAATGACCATCATCCCTCACGAAGTTCTAAAACTAAACTAATGAATTGCTTTTCTTCATCGTTATCTTATTTTATAAAGG
The DNA here is from genome assembly GCA_945859605.1 of Lumbricus rubellus. Classification (NCBI taxonomy): domain Eukaryota; kingdom Metazoa; phylum Annelida; class Clitellata; order Crassiclitellata; family Lumbricidae; genus Lumbricus; species Lumbricus rubellus. Next base: position 8,780,280 of record OX243814.1, on the reverse strand, counting down.
CATATCTTTTCCAGTCGGGGTTTCTTGCTGAATAGTAGTTATTCTGTGTGAGGCACTATAAATCCAGACCTCAACTTCCTCGCTATGTCCATTACTCTAAATTGACAGACATGATCTCCCATTCCCGCGGGCAGGGATCACCATTCGCCAAGGCCAAACTATGAGCGTTTGCCTTCAGTCGTCCTGCTGTAATGAACTCAGATCTTTGCATTCCATTCGTTCTTCGCTGTTTACTGGCAGGATATAGGCCTACATGTAAGTAAAGTAAAGTAAAGTCCCATCCCGTTCCATGAGGAACACAAGGAGGCGCTCATCTCCTTTTCCATAGCCCTGAGCCAGCAATGGACGAATCCCAAGGTCCTGGACACGGGGCCAGTGTATCGCAGGACTTGCTGTTCACTTCCCAGCTTACGCCGGTACCAAATTACTACTGCTTGGTGACAGAGGCACGTGTGCATAAACAACTCGCCAAAGGTCGTTACCCGGAGTCGAACCCGCAACCTTCTGCTCTGTGAGCGGACGCGTTACCGGTCCGCCACAGGCCTACATGTACTTCAAGTTTTTTTCCCGCTACCGTATCTCTAAACCACTTTCTATTATCTAAGTCCATCGCACTGGGAGCGCTTCTGATTGGTGTGCGATGCGAGAGGAGTTGTGCTAAATATTATAGTTTTATGGATGGGCCTAAAATACAATAGGCATATTCGATCTGCAGCACGCTTGGTTGGTGGCATCTCCCGGTTCGATCACGTTTCTGCCTTCATGAGGGACGACCTCCACTGGCTCCCACTGCAGCAACGCATTGCTTACAGAGTTTCGTGTATTGCTTGGCGCTGCATCCTGTCTCAAGCTCCATCATATCTTTGTGCACTTTTTACTCCTCTCTCCGTTTCTCTGGGCCGCCGTTCGCTGCGGTCAGCTGCCCGCGGTGACTATCTTGTCCCTTTTTGTCGTACCGCTACTATGCAGCGAAGAGCTTATTCCGTGGTGGGTCCAGCTTTCTGGAATGGCCTCCCTACGGCTCTCCGTTCTCTTCCTCGTGACTCTGCTGGCTCTTTCTACCGTCTTCTCAAGATCTTTCTTTTTGACCAGGCCTGGGTTGGGAGCGCCTCTGAGTAGAGATCTTGAAGAGGCGCTATATAAATTTATGTGATTGATTGATTGATTGATACGGTTCCACGACAACTGGTCCAACGACAACTCGTCCAACGACAACTCGTCCACGGACAACTGGTCCACCGACAACTCGTCCACCGAAATAGAAGCCGGATTAATGAGAAAACGCTTGAGAAATAGAAGCTGGATGAAAGTTTTTACAGGTGAAATCGAAGCTGGATTGATGAAAAACCGCTTACGAAATGGAAGATGGATCAAGTTTTTTCTCTATCTGAAATAGAAGCTGGATGCATGTTGAGACACATGATGAAAATCCTCAATTCAGCTTCTATTTAAGCAAGAAAACCATTAGACTTTTTTCCATAAACCCAGCTCCTATTTCGTAAATAAAAAACTTTCATCCAGCTTCCATTTCTCAGGTGCTCTCTCGTTAATCCGGCTTCTATTTCGGTGGACGAGTTGTCGGTGAACCAGTTGTCCGTGGACGAGTTGTCGTTGGACGAGTTGTCTATGGACGAGTTGTCGTGACACCGGCATATACGATTAACTAGCGCCTTGATTCTAGGTTGAATAATGTACATGTAGCACGCTATTAAAGCAATATATCTTGACATAATATTCATGATCATTTCACTAGGCACTCGCACTCATACAGATGTGAATTTGCGCGCTGAACAATCAAGAAAATGTCTCAATTGAATATTTGGGTACTTAACTATGGAATGGGTTGCATGGTGACCTTACTTGCTTATTGTCTTTTGGTCTATTTAAGAGCTTACTTAAACGATTTCTCCTGCGCAATTCGAGAATTTGTATTATGCCCTTTGTTGTCTAATTTATATGTATTATAATCATCTGATGTAGCCTATCAGGTATAACCATCATGAATTTAGATGATTGTACCTGCTTATAGTTTAACTAGTGTCCATCTGAACTGATAGGTATTACTGGGCCACTTCTGATCATCAATTTGTCCCACTTGGAATAATAACGGTGCTTATTATCCTAACCACCCTCCTGCTACTTACCCTTACCATTATTATTGTGTTTCAGTGTACTCGATTTCTGAATTCATTCACATAGTCTTTTAAAATGTTAACTCGTTTCTGATAATATGAATATTATCATTCGTCAACGCTAATTGACAACATTTTTACAATTGCCTGGTCTTATATTATTGAATCTAAGATTGTTGTATCGGATATATCAGATCATTTGCCTGTCTTAACCTCCTTTGATTTAGAAATGCCTAGAATATATAAGAATACTTTATTTGAGGAATCCCGAGTTATTAACGAAGAAGGAAGGGCCAATTTTAGCAATTATCTTTCCGATGCAGACTGGACTCCTATTTTTGAAGCCTGTCGTTTGAAAGATGCTAATAAAGCATATGACTTATTTATGAAAGAATATAAAAGAAACTATGATAAGGCGTTTCCAAGGAAAACTAATTTAAATAAAGGAAAGCCCATTCTCAAACAACCTTGGATGAATCCTGGATTTCTCAAATCTAGTAAGAAAAAAGCCAAACTTCACTTAAAATATGTAAAGGTCCCTACCCTTGCCAATAAAAATAAGTTTGTTTCATACAGGAATAGATTTAAAACAATTAGAATGAAGGCTGATAAGCATTATTATGCTGTTGAATTTACTAAGCATAGTAATAATTTAAAGAAAATTTAGACCCTCATTCGAAATATAATTAAAATGGATGAACAACATGTTAAAATTGAAGCACTTGAAATCAATGGAATAAGAAGTGATGACCCTAAAGTGATGGATACCTTTAATAATCTCTTCTCCGACATCGCTCATACTCTTGCCAAACAAATTCCCGCTCCCAAATCTCCTTTCAGCAAATACCTTGACCCGCCAATTCCTTATTCTTTTGGCTTGGTTCCTACTTCACCCGAGGAACTAACTAATTTGAGCCACTTGATCCGCGACAGTCATAGCTGTGGTGTTGACGATATCGATCCCCATATTGCTAACTCTTACATTTCTATAATTGCAATCCAACTAGCTGAAATAATTAATTGTTCCCCTAATACTGGGGTTGTACCTGATGGTATAAAAATTGCAAAAATAGTCCCTATTTTTAAAAAGGGTGACAGAGAGAATATATAACTATATATAACTATATATAACTCTAACTATAGGCCCATATCCATTCTTCCTTTTTTTGCCAAGTATTTTGAAAAAGTAATACATGATAGGCTCAATAACTATGTAGAAAAATCTCATATTATATTTCCATACCAATATGGCTTTCAATCGGGCCGATCTACTTTTATGCCTTTAATGAATATGTATGATAAGATCTCTAAGGCCTTTGAAAACAATGAATATTCTATTGGTATCTTCTTTGATTTAGCTAAGGCTTTCGATACCGTTAATCAAGTGATCCTATTAAAAAAATTAGCTAATTATGGCATCAGAGGCATCCAATTAGCTTGGTTTACCAGTTATCTCGATAGACGTTTACAGTGTGTTTCCTGCAATGGAGCTCTCTCTGACTTTAGAGTTGTTAGATATGGAGTACCCCAAGGTTCTAATCTCGGACCCTTGCTTTTTCTTTTATATATTAATGACTTACCTAATATATTTCCTACTCTTTTATTCATCTTGTTTGCTGACGATACAAATGTCTTCTACTCTCATAAATTCTACCAGAGTCTCATACAGACAGTAAATAATGAGCTTGTCTTCATAGCCGAGTGGTTCTCTGCAAATAGGCTCTCCTTAAACATTGATAAAACTAATTTTATGCTCTTTCGAACTAAAAAAAAGATGTGCCCTCAGAGTGATTCATTGCAACTGTTTATTAATAATACCTCTACAGCGCAGGTTAGCTCCACTAAATTTCTTGGTTTGTACATTGATCAACACCTCACATGGACTGATCGTATTAAATATATATCTGCAAAAATTGCAAAAAATGTTGGTATCATTCGTCGAACATCCCATTTACTTCCTTCCAATATTCGAGTTAAATTGTACTATTCATTAATATATCCTTATCTCTCGTATTGTAATTTGGTTTGGGCATCCACATATAAATCCAGGCTCAATAAATTAGTACTTCTCCAAAAACGTGCAATATGTATCGTAGCTGGAGTTAAGCCTTTTACTCACTCAACTCCTTTATTCCATTCATTTAATTTATTAAAGTTTCACAAAATAATGACTTTCCAGATTGGAGTCTTTATGTATCGGTTCACCCATGATCTTCTACCCCTTAACTTTACAGGGTACTTCCAACAAGGTTCTGATATACGCAATTATTCTACTAGAAACTCCTCTCACTATCGTACCATATCTGGTCGATTAAACTCAAGAAGATTCCATATTAAATACACTGGACCTGGTGTATGGAACTCGATTCCTAATCATATTCAGCAGGCATCAAGTTTACTAAGGGCTAAGACACTGCTACGTGACTATTTAATTAATGACTGTGAAGATGTTTAACCTTGTAAGCACTGGTTTTTTAGGGTTTTTTGTTAGTGTGTTATTGATTTTTAGTTAAGTTTTCTACACTACTTGTCATTTCGTTCTGTTGTTTTGCCTACTAATCAATTCATGATATCAACCGTTTAGCCATCAGTTAAAATTGCACATGTAATTAGGTGTCCCTGTTAGCGGGATTTTCATCCCTTAGGGCCTTCCTTGTTACCATCCGGTCTTGTGAAGCATCTTGTACTATGACAATTGTTTATGGTTGATGGTTACAATAAATGGATTGGATTGGATTGGATAACACATGACCACTCTCGACCAGATAGACTCTAATGTCTATAGGTCTACATTAAAATTAAATGTATAGCTAGCAAGGTGCTTATAGTGCTTTCTTTTGCTTCCTTTTGATTTGATCTGATTACTTTTCTATTAGATATTTTTTATGATCCAGGTCGGTATTACTGACTTGTGTGGGTTTTTTTCGCTTGCTGCTGAAGGATTTTGAGCTTTGTGTTATTTTATGCAGCACGCATTTCTTTAAAATTTATATTTCCTGACTTTCCACTGTTCAAATCCTCTAACCTCAATATCTTGATTTTCAAAATTCGTTCCGGGGTTAGGCCTACCCAGATTAGAGGGACCTTTTCTCTTTTTGGATGACTCTTTCTGTGGATTCAGTAGGCCTATATAGCCTGTAGGCTATAGACAAGCTCAGGATGTCCTATGAATATTAATTTTCAGCGTATGCCATTTTTTATGTGCTGTCTGTCTTGGTCCTTTGATGTTTTCCTTTTCTCCGAATAAACTCATTTGAATTTAATTGAATTCAAATGGTAGGCCTATAACAGAAACGGCTTAAATGCACGCCCTCGTGCTGCAAGATAGGATAGCGTGTCTAACTGTTTATTGACTCTATTCCATTCTACACTGTTAGTTCTGTCCGCAAAGCATACACCTCTCAACGATTGTCTTTGGTTGGCTTCTACGGTTTGAACTGGCCTCCCTCGGAGATATAACTGTTCCCTGCATCATGATATAATTGATATATATATATATGCCTACTGCTGTGTTTTATGACCATTTTAAAACTTACCACTTTGCCGTTGCTTGGCTTGGGAATAGTTACCTGGAAGGCGCTATATAAATCTTTGACTGAGTGAATGAATCTAGTGCACTCCTTGAGCCAACAGTAACCTTTACATTTATTTACCTTGACGGTTTAAAGTAGAGAATAACAAGAACAGATCGCTGCAAATATATGGTAGACTATAATAAGCCAAGACTTAGGCCTACATTGTATAACCTATTTATTAAATTTATATAGCGCCTTCCGGGTAACCTCTGACGTACAATAAATTTATCAATAGGCCTATTATAATAATCGTGACAAAGTAGAAAATTTCCAATTTTTTGGCAATATTCTTTGCCACAGACATCAAGTTCAGTTTTTATAACGTCCGTACAGCAATCGACTAAAGTCAATTTAATCAGTAGGCCTACATGTATGATTTAGCCCAGTGCTGTCCAACGTGCGGCCCGCGGGCCGCATGCGGCCCGCGAGGTGATTTCAAGTGGCCCGCCCGTGCCCACTCAATGTTTGCACTTTGTGTAGTAAAGAGTAAAGACTTGAGAATTTTTTAACATTTGTTGTTGATTTTTTTACATTTTCCGATTTGAAATGCTACCAGTAAAAGCTCAATCTCTTGTTTCTTTTTGGGGGGTTAGGCTCCAGCAGTGAGTGTAGTCTATCTGAATATTGACGACTTCTAGTTTTGACAACTTTTATTACTGTACTCAACCTGAGATGTGTAGGCTACAGAGTTACAGCACGTCTGCAAGTGGCTGCGATCATTCTTCCGAGGGTTATTAGAAATAGTTGAGTTCGAGTTCTAAGGATTAGAAAAAAATCGATAAGAGACCCAGGGCCTACGAATGGCGATGCCTTTGCTCCTTCTGGTCCGAAGACCATGACTGCTTTTTAGGCAGAAACTCTGGCTTCGACGATTTTTTATGAAAGCTAGAGCAGGATGATGGAAATTCACCCGTCATAAAGTGGATTTTAGCCAAAAAAATTGACTGCTCGACGTAATTAAGAGTTGAGCTGGCCAAACTGTGTATGTGTGACGAAACCAATTGCAAGGCAGGGATAAACGCCATCAACATTGTAGCTTGCACCTTTTGGTGCTCATCTATTGTGAAGCATGACAATCGTGGTTTGTGTAGTCTACATGCTATTATTCACTCCTGTGGAACATGTCAAACTCTTCCATAAACTGCTCAAGGCTGTCCTCTTCGGCCATTCCTGTGTCGGGACAAGGAATCCTATATATTATCCCTGGATTGCAGGCCCGGTTTAACCACTAGGCGAACTAGAGGGCCGCCTAGGGCGGCAAATTTCAGGGGCGGCACTAACATGGAATTTTAAGTTTTTAATTATAGTTAATTTATATTAATATTTAAAGTTTTATTGCAATATATTACATTTTATTTTTCCCGCTATATGAAACGAATTGCATAGTATAAATTTGATCACTAGTTTACTTACTTACGTTACAGAAAATAACGCCCCATCCGGTGACGTCATTTCGAAATACAAAATCTGGCGTGTAAACGGTGTAAATATAATGTATATGGCGGCAAATTTGTGGGGCAGCACTAAAAAGGAATTTTTAGTTTTTAATTTATATTTAATTTATATTAAAATCCAAAACACAAATTCAAAGTAAACTTTTACTTCGCTGTTCCTGACACGGCAATACAATCGGTTGAAGAAAGACTCACTCCGATGCAAAGAATTAGTTCTGTGTTTGGTTTCCTCTACGATGTTCACAGTTTGCAGTGTAAAACTAGTCAGGAAGTTATGGAACATTGCTTGAATCTTGAAAAAGCTTTGCAACATGGAGACTCCAAAGATATTGATGCAGTTGATTTCAGCAGTGAACTGAAAGCCATTTCAAGACAAGTTGCAAGGTGTACATCACTACATGATGTAGGCCTACTAAACTTTATATTGAAAAATAATCTAACAGATAGTGTCCCCAACACCGTTAGGCCTATTATAATAGCTCTGCGAATTCTCTTGACACTTCCAGTTTCTGTGGCTAGTGGTGAGCGAAGCTTCTCTAAGCTCAAACTGATAAAAACATATTTGCGAACGTCCATGCTACAAGAAAGAATTGTTGGACTAGCTACTCTTTCAATTGAACATGACATTGTCAAATACATTGAACTGAGGGAACTCGTTTCTACATTTGCTAAAGCAAAAGCGCGGAAAATGAAGTTTTGAAATTACATTAAGCGGCAGGCCTACCGGTATAAACGAATATACCATAATATAGCCTAGATTACACATGTTCTATTCTATTCAGACTATTCTTCTTTCTATTGAATGCAAATACGAATTAAAACAAAAGGCACCATAGCATTCCCTTGTGAAAGTTAATATTAAAAATTCAATCTTAGTTGCCGGGGGCGCGGGGGGCACAGTGCGACAGGTTCGCCTATAGGGTGCCAAATACTCTGGCGCCGGCCCTGCTGGATTGAAAGGGTGAAAACAGCCGTTTCGTGAAAGGGCCCACTGCAGCAGTAGTTCAGCCGCATCGCCATGCATTAGGGTGAGGCTATAAGTGGCGTTCATGAACAAATACATTAAGCTAGAATACCAAATTGCTTATTTAGATAGATAAAACATGCAAATATATAGCAATTTTGAGTTGAGGTAAGAGAAGTATAATATAAGTTGGCTGTTAACTATCTTAAAGTATCTGTATACAGTAGGGGCCATATTATTATGGACAAGGCTAAAAAACTAGTTATTTTCACATTTCGCACTATTTTATACAATCAAAGGACAGAACATCATATGGCATGACAAGGCATGGCATGGCAAGGCATGGTATGGCATGACATGGCAAGCCATGGCAAGGTGTGGTATGGCATGGCAAGGCATGGCATGGTATGGTAAGGCATGGCAAGGCATGGCATGGCAAAGTATGGCAAGGCGTGGCATGGCAAGCCATGATATGGCATGGCAGGCATGGTATGGCATGGCATGGCTTGTATGGCCAGGCATGGTAAGGCAAGGCATGGCTTGGCAAGTCATGGTATGGCAAGGCATGGCATGGTAAGGCATGGCTTGGCAAGGCATGGCATGGCAAACATAGTATGGCAGGGCCATGCCATGCATACCATGCCTTGCATGGCGAGGCATGGTATGGCGTGGCACTGCCCTGCCATGCCATGACATGCCATGCCTTGCTAAGCCATATCTTGCCATGTCATGCCATGCCAGGCCATACCATACCATGCCATGCAAGGCCATACCATGCCTTGCCATGCTTTGCCATGCCATATCATACCATGCCTTGCCATACCATGCCTTGCCATGCCATACCATGCCATGCCTTGCAGTTGCCATGCCAAGCCATGCCATATGATGTTCTCAGTCCTTTGATTGCATAAAATAAGTGCGAAATGTAAAAAATAAGTGTTTTTTTAGCCTTGTCCATAATAATATGGCCACTACTGTATGTCCTTGAAGATTATCTAAATTAAATTATCAACTACCACAGCCATGCATATAACAACCACTTGCCTACCAACTGCCACATTCACACACAACACCTACCATTGCAATCACACACCCCAACTACCACATTCACACACAACACCTACTATTGCAATCACAACACCAACTACCACATTCACACACAACACCTGCCATTGCAATCACACCACCAACTACCACATTCACACACAACACCTACCATTGCAATCACACAACCAACTACCACATTCACACAACCACCTGCCAACCAACTACTCGGATCCATGCCTTCATACGGGCCATCAAATTCACAAGTTGCGACATACACCGGAGTGAAACCTTAACCAGATCGTGATACTGGGTTGCTGGAACAACTTTCTCATCCACTGTGACAGCCATGGTGGAATCACTTCTGACATCAATGCTCCCTGTTATTTTAGGTACATCCACTGTCACCTTGATCAGATACACAAGGAGTAATTGGTCAATAATGCAGATGTTAAAGTCCTCAGGTGCAGTAGTCTCTGATTGCAGTCGTTCCTTAAGTTCTGATATTGTGAGTCCAGAAATATTATCTTTCTCCAAGAAGCACTGCTCCAGACTGTCCAGTCTCTTCTCCTCTAACCGAGAGCGGCTTGATGTTGTGGCTCTAGACGTTGATCTGGGCAAAGCGCATGTTTTTTGACAGATAAGTTGATGCATTAGGGAAGATAGACGGAATGGCATCTTCTTTCAGGTACCTTCTGAAGGGTTTTGCAGAGGATTCAGACTTCTTCCTTCTGGTAACATTTTTTTCTTGCGGTTTCTTCATAAAATCACTTGACTGGAAATGAAGTGAACACAACCTGGAATGCTTGGTCGGAGTATATCCTTCCCGAGGATTAGCACGAACCCATTTCTGACATAGTTCATAATTACTGATTGGGAAAGAATGGAATGTAATTTTTTCTCCATTACATCCGAAACCTGAACAATCACGATAGCCACTTCGACAGCCAAATCCTGCACAGTTATACACCACTTTCGAATAATCCAAAGATTGTCTGCAGTTCAAAATGGAGTTAAACAGTAAACATAGAATTCTATATACACTAAACACTTGCTTTAAACGGACATCTAAATCTATTTCAACACATAATCCAATGGAACAGAATGACACTGAATTCTTACATATAGTCTTAATTAACTGAGTGCAACCACATTCAGATGCACACAGAGAATGCCTGAGCCAAGGCAGGACTGCTACAGTGATGGATGAATGCATGGGGCCTCTTTACGAAATTGAAACTTTTGACCTCGGCCAACCTCTTGCTCCAGTTATATCCAGACCTCCTTGGTCGGGAGCATCTCTGAATAGCTATCTTGAACCGGTATAAAGGTTTCAAATTACCCCTTCCTAAACATTACCCCCCGGTAACTTGAAACCGGTTTCAGATTACCCCCCGGAAACTAGATTTGCATCATTCATCGCCTTTATTGCACTAAAAAATCAGAAAAATCATCCCGCTTCTTGTTTTGGTCTGAAGATTTTCATCCATCATCCAACTTCGTGGTTTGTAATCAATATTTTAATCGGGAAAAAATAATAGCCTCGAAGCCATTTCTCCATATAACTTTGGCGGCGATTTAGTATTTTAGTTACAGATGAAAACATTGATAACAAACCACGAAGTGGGATGGCGGATGAAAATCTTCAGACCAAAACAAGAAGCGGGGTCATTTTTCTGATTTTTTAGTGCAATAAATGCGATGATTGATGCAAATTACAGTTTTCAGGGGGGGTAATGCTTAGGAGGGGGTAATTTGAAACCTTTACAGGCGGTAGGCCCCTATATAAATTTCACATGTAAATTGATAGATTATAATAATTACATAGGCCTATTAAATTTCAATACCCGTTTCAATGTTAATATAATATAATATTATCAAAAAAATTTAGCCACTGCTTTTGAGTTTTCTGTTGCGGCCCACGGCTTCAAGAATCTTGCTTTTGCGGCCCTGATTTAGCCTAAATGAAGGTAATCAAAACGAAATGGTTCTAATCGAATCTAATGGATTTCATATTAATGTAGGCCTAATCTCATAGGCGTAAAGGAGATTTCAGCAGTGGGGTGGGTGGGCAAGATTTTACTTCTGCCCGAAAAATACATTCGGAATAAATGACCGCGCACTTCTCGTGAAAAATACTTTTTTCTCAGATTTTTTCCAAAAACAGGGAAAAAGTTTACGGCCTTTTTAGTCATCGATTTGGAAATCTCGTGAAAAAAATTTCGGTCTGCTTGCCCGAAAAAATTAATTTTCCTGAAATTGGGGTAGGGGAGCATTTGCCCCTCTGCCTCCTACGACTATACCTATTGTATAAGTAGACCTACATAGGCTACATTATTCAATATGTTCTACACATTCAAATAAATCGGTAACTGCTAGCACAGATTCTAGGTTGCATTGCTACGAGAGTGGCGTGAATATTGTGTTGATTATTTAAACACAGAGTGAAGCATTTGTCTACATCGGGAGCTGGACCAAGGATGAGCAATGTGGCAGATGCAGAAGTACAAGGAAATACTTCACGTTAAGTTCTCTCTTTTATATTTCTTTATCGATGGCCAGTAAACGTCGTGATCGATCTAGTCGGCCGTGTCACTGACTATATGCGGGACGTCTTGCATTGGCTCCCTTTCTCACAAATGGTCACCTAGACTAGAGGATATCTTCCTTGGTTTTACGCTGTCTCGCGGGTGTGGCCTCTGTCTGTTTGCAGGAGCTCTGTTGCTCCACCCTAAACGTCCAGAGCCGTGGCTCTCTCCGCTCAAACAGGCTGAGATTTTTGTCACCCGGTCACGCACTTCTATTGCGCAGCGCCGTGCCTTTTCTGCCGTTGGCCCTGCAACCTGGAATGGGATTCTTTTGGAACTACGTCTCAAAAATGCCTAGAGCATTTGAGACTGTATACATTCTACTCTGCTCTAAAGACTGTTCTCTTTAGTGTGGTTGGGTCGGGAGCGCTTCTGAGTAGTTACTCTTGAAGAGGCGCTATATAAATGTCTGAAATGAATGAATGAATGAATTTGAACAATTTAAATTTATTATAAACTAGCATAGCCGGCCACTCGTTGCTGTGGCTGAAAAGAGCATTCAACCATCCCTCCCTACCTCCATTCCACCTCTCTTCTCTCCCCTCTCCCTCTTCTCCCCTTCCCTCTCCTCCCCTATCCTCCCTTTCCCTATCCCCTTCCCCCTCCCCTCCTCTCTCCCCTTCCCCCTCGCCCTCCCGCTCGCCCTCCCCTCCCCCTTCTCTTCCCATCCCCTCCCCTTTCCATCTCCTCCCCCGCCCCACCTCTACTCCCTCTCCTCTACCCCACCTCTACTCCCTCTCCCCTACCCCACCTCTCCTCTACCTCCTCCCGTCCCACCTCCCCTCCCTTCCTCTTTCATCTGCCCCTTCACTCTACCCTCCTAACCTTCCCAGTCCTCTCCTTCTCTCCTCCCTCCGTCCCTTCCTCTGCCTCCCTGCATTCCTCCCTCCTCCATCCCACCTCTCCGCTACCTTTCCACCCTCTTCGTTCCGCTCCCTCCTCCTCTTTTGCTCCCTCACACCCTTCCTTCCCAACAGCGACATCTGCGAAATTTGGAGATTACGATTACGATGCTCATCTCGCGACTTTTGGGCAACTTTACAACGTGATTTCGCTACAAAACGTTTTCGAAATCTGGCAACCCTGATCGACGGGCGGTAATAATCTTGCAGTACGTTGCTCATCTCGCGACTTTCGGGTGACTTTACAGCGTGATTTCGCGACAAAGCGTTTCCGAAATCTGGTAACCCTGATCGACGGGCGAATTTGAAAAGTTGTTTTTTGGGTTCTAAATGATTGCGCTTTTTGAAAAAAAAAGCATTTTGCAAACCCGCGCGTATTTTGGTGAAAATTTGAAAACAATCGGTCAACGACTTTCCGAGATCCTTTAAGCCGACACAAACTCAGTTACATTTTTATTTATATAGATTTACTACAGTCTGAAAGAATTGGACATTTATTAAAGTTTCTTAATTTGAAACTCTAATAAATGATTATATAGGCCTAGGGTCTAATTCTTTCAGATCGCTCCACTGAGTTGTATATGAATTTCAGATACTGATGTGCTAAATGAGATAGAGACCGGTTGGAGACTCGAGATTCTCCAGCTACGTGCCATGTTTTACAAGCGATTAATTCATTCCATCAGAAACTATGCTATTACTTTGAGCCAGATTCTCATTCCATTAATTGCAACCATACTCGCCTGCGTTATCCTCTACATTCCGCCAGTTCAAGATAGTTACAGACCTCTGACCCTTGACCTAACCCAATTCAATGGTCCAATCACACCATACGATGTTCTACCTTTTGAATCCGCCTACGCCCAGAAATTGTCAGATTGCTATGTCGCTAGTGTCAAAAGACAGAGTGAACCTATCTTAATCCAAAACGAGAAAAACTACACCACAATGGATAACTACCTGTTATGGATCGGAAAATATCACAGGGACCAGTATAACAGGAAATACGAGGTGGGCGCTACCATAAAACAATCGTCAGGTGTAAAGTTTACCATTACAGGATTTTACAACGACCAAGCCTACCACACAATAGCCATCTCCTTGTCAAACTTGGGAAACACTTTGATGCAATGCTTTGGCAACAAAGAATACGAGATTGAAACCATCAACCATCCACTGCCAATGGCCTCAGTAGGACGATCCGAGGAACAATTTGATTCGACGACGATAGTTAGGGCATTTTTTTTCTGCGCCTGTGTGGCTTTTGGTTTGGCATTTCTATTCGCCACATTTCTGTTGTTTCTGATGAAAGAACGAAAGTCTGGAGCCAAACTCAGTCAACTCGTGAGCGGAGTCAAGCTTCGCAATTTCTGGCTGGCAACATTTCTCTGGGATTACGTCTCCTACGTCATTCTGTGTATCTTGATCATCGTCGTCATTCTTGGCTTTCACACAGAGGTATTCTGGCAACATGCTGGGTAGGTATATGATTGCCGAATTTAGCAAGCTAATAATAATTACAATAATAATAATAATAATAATAATAATAATAATAATAATAATAATAATAATAATAATAATAATAATAATAATAATAATAATAATAATAATAATAATAATAATAATAATAATAATATGAGGTACTTAATTCCCCCAGGGACTTATGGACTATTATTATATGAAGAGTGTATGTCTGGTGGGTCAGGCCTCGTCTTCAGGGTGTGAGGCAAAAGTGCCTTTGAAAGCGACCAGGTTGTAGCGTTGAATGCAAGTGGACAGACGTTGAAAAAGAAAGAAAGCTTCACGTCTGTCACCAGTGATGGAAAAGATGGAAGAGATGCGGCTGCCAAATTCATTAATGAAGTCTGAGGCCGACGGGTTGAGCGGACCCAACGTCTCTATGGCCACAGAGGAAATAATAGTATTATTATTATTATTTTTAATATTATAATATTATTTGACACTTTTTCGTTCCTTTAGCCCTTAAGACTTTAGGTCCCATTTGCAGTGTTGGCCTCGACTTTTTGTCTGATTTAGAACGCATCCTAACATTGTCTTCCGGTGATATGAGAGAGACCTGTTTTTTGCTGCAACGCCTCTCTATTACTGTCCAGCGATTCAACTCGGTGGCCTTTCGAGGCACTTTAGCTGAGTCAGATTCAGAGGAGATACAGTTACTGTATTGGCCATTATTATTATGGACAAGGCTTAAAAAACTAGTTATTTCTACATTTAGCACTTATTTTATTCAATCAAAGGCCTGAGATCATCATATGGCATGGCATGGCTTGCATGGCATGGCATAGCAAGGCATGGTATGGCATGGCAAGGCATTGCAAGTCATGGCTTGGCAAGGCATGGTATGGCATGGCAAGGCATGTCATGGCGAAGCATGGCGAAGCACGACAAGGCAAGGCATGGCATGGCATGTTATGGCATAGCAAGGCAAGGCATGGCATGGCTTGGCATGTTAAGGCATGGCTTGGCAATGCATGGCATGGCAAGCATTGATATGGCAGTGCCATGCCATGCATACCATGGAATGGCATGGAATGGCAAGGCATGGTATGGCATGGCGTGGCGTGGCCCTGCCCTGCCATGACATGCCATACCATGCTGTGAGCTGGTTTAATCAGTGTACAGCGATTGTCGTACGATAGCGGACGACCCAGGTGTGCAAATTGGCGCGATTGTCTAGACAAGTGTCTGACGGTGCGTGACGGCGCGACGAGTGTGCGGTAAGCGCACGTGGAAGAGATAGAAAGAAGGATGAAGGAGGAGTGGAGGCGAAGGAGTTGTGCGTTGAGAGCTGTTGAGATAGGCAGTAGTAGTTGTCGGAGAGTTGTTGAGTTGAGTTATGAGTAGACTGATGAAGTTAGTTGTTATGATAACGCAAGTGTAGTCGTTGTTGTGTTGTTGCTGTTCGTTACTTTATACCGGATTTTGGAGTTGATTAATAATACGATTAAACACGACGTTGTTGTTGGTATTAAACAGAAAAGACTGTAGATTCTTTTACCTAGCCATAAGTTAAAGAAACAGTTATTCTAGGGATAGGCCTAGGCTACCAAGGACTTAACGAAGAAGCTTCCGAAGAGACTGAAGGTCACAAGAAGTTTACAGAAGAGAAGTGACACATGCCTTGCCATGTCTTGCCATTTCTCGCCACGCCTTGCCATGCCATACCTTGCCATGCCATGCCATGCCATACCTTGCCATGCCATGCCTTGCCATGACAATGCCATACCATGCCATGCCATACCATGCCTTGCCAAGTTGCCATGCCATGCCTTGCCATGCCATATGATGTTCTCAGTCCTTTGATTGCATAAAATAAGTGAGAAATGTGAAAATAACTGATTTTTAATCTTGTCCATAATAATATGGCCATTACTGTATAAAAATGGCACTTTCCCAACATTTTCTACTACTAATGATCAATTTATTACTGAGTGTAGATAATAATAATAATAATAATAATAATAATAATAATAATAATAATAATATGTGTGGGATGCCACCGTAATAGACACGGTTGCTCCTTCCTACCTACATGCCTCGGCTGCAACGGCGGGGGCTGCAGCTGAATTGGCGGACACGAGAAAAACTGTCAAGTACGACCACCTGTTGGCCAACCACCACTTTGTCCCCGTGGCCATGGAGACCCTGGGCCCAACTAACAACAATGGACTTGAATTTATTAAGGACCTTGGAAAACGTCTAACACTAATCTCTGGAGATATTAGAGAGACATCTTACCTTTTTCAACGCCTTTCTGCCACCATCCAACGCTTTAATGCTATTTCATTCCGAGGCACTTTTGCCCAACCAGACATGCATATGCGCACTATCGAGTGAGCCGTTCCAGATCAACATTATTTATATCTCCGGTTATTGTTTGATGTTGATATTGATAGTAATAATAATAATAATAATAATAATAATAATAATAATAATAATAATAATAATAATAATAATAATAATAATAATAATAATAATATTAATAATATTAATAATATTAATATTAATAATGCCACACCCCCGTTTGATGACCTACTTTGACAGGCCTCGTGCTTAGCATAATCTATTCAGTGTACACGAGGACATGAATAGTCAATCACTTTCACCGACGCAGGCTTCACAGAAGGCTACAGGGACATGCGCCGTCTGTCGAATGAATAGAAAACTGCATCACAAAAATGGCTTTGTGCATCGACATGGTCCTCGGGATAATCCTTGCCCAGGTTCTCACAAACTACCTTTAGAAGCACAATCTCCGACCGGTTTCGCTGATCAGAGGTCACCCCGGGGTTCCCTGGACGTGCCTGCTGCCTCGGCGTCTGTCCCAATGGGTTCCTCCATGCCCCATCAGACTCAGTGCCTCACCCTATTCTTCAGAATAGACTCCTAAAGCACATACCAAAGGCTGCTAGACACAGTTTGGGCGGTTTGCTGACGTCGATCAATAATCGCATCCTTTCAGACCCACTCTCCGTCATGCCATGGCAGCTTCTTTTGTCATTTGGGGCCTTTACGCTGGCACAACCGGTCAGAGGTGGCAAACGCCATAATCTTACTGCTAAGATCAAGGGACGAGTGGATGAATTTTTCTCAACTGCACCCTTAAGGAGCATGGATTTATTCGCTCCTCAGAGCGGCCATGTTTCGGGTGGGGCCCGGCGGTTGGGTCTAAGCAGGGAGCAGGTAATGGCAGCAGCAGTCGCCGCCAAGTTGGAAGACGGCAACATTAGGGCGGCCGTAAGGATCCTATGCTCTGATGACAGACCGGCCCCCATCAACGAAGTGACGTTGGAGGAACTTCGTCTGAAGCACCCCGCTGCCCCACCGGACCGCCCAGTGATCCATCTGCCCACCGACAGCACTCCTTTTCAGGCAACGGAGATGGAGGTGATGACCTGCATTCGGAATTTCCCGGCAGGTTCATCGGGGGGACCAGACGGTCTTCGCCCCCAGCATGTCCTAGAATTGGTCAGCTGTGCACAATCAGGCCCTGAGCTACTCTCAGCAATTACAGCTCTGGTCAATCTGCTCTTGGCCGGAACCTGCCCCGAACAGGTTCGCGCTTCACTTTTCGGTGGAACCCTGTTTGCCCTCCGCAAGAGCTCAGGTGGTCTGCGCCCGATAGTGATCGGATATTTTTGGCGCAGAGTAGCTGCAAAATGCGCCAACGCCTTTGCCGTTCCCAGGGTCGTGGAACATCTGTTGTCTAGGCAGGTAGGGGTGGGCGTGCCGGGTGGATGTGAGGCAGCGGCGCACGCAGCTAGACGCTTTCTCGAAGACATGCCTGAAGGTTCAATATTGGTCAAATTAGATTTCTCCAACGCGTTCAACTCCCTACATAGAGATCGGATGCTGCAATCCATCTACACTCTGCTACCGGAACTGGCACCATTCTGCCATCTTGCCTATTCCGAGCCATCAGATTTGAAGTATGGAGATTTTAGCATCCTTTCCCAGGTTGGCCCACAGCAGGGGGACCCGTTGGGCCCATTGCTATTTTGCCTCCCACTTCAGCCTATTCTTGCCGAGCTGTCATCCCCTCTGGCCCTTGGTTACTTGGATGACCTCACCCTGGGTGGATGGGCCCAGACAGTCGCTGATGATGTGGCAATGCTAGAGGACAAGTGCAGGGAGCTCCGCTTACAACTAAACCGCTCCAAATGTGAGGTGATCACCTATGATCCCGGGCTCGTGGAAGCACATAGTCCATTAGGTTCTTTTTCACTTGTAGAACCGGAAATGGCGACTCTTCTGGGTGCCCCTCTGTCTGCGCAGGGAGCGCTAGGGACTGCCTTGGAGACGCGCACCGGTGAGCTCTCACGGGCCTTTGAGAGATTGGAGCTCATCGCTAGGCACGACGCTCTAGTGCTTCTAAGACATTCACTGAGCTCTTGCAAACTTCTCCACATTCTGAGATGCTTCCCATGCTCTGGTCACCCGGGTCTTGAAAGGTATGACTCCGTCCTGCGTGAGAGCCTGTGCAGGGTCCTAAACTTGTCCTTTTCGGATGGTCAGTGGACGCAGGCCACACTGCCCATCAAAGCTGGTGGACTGGGAATTCGATTGGCTGCCTCGCTTGCACTTCCAGCCTTTTTGGCTTCAGCTGCGGGCACCCTTTCGCTTCAGTCCACCATGCTCGGTGATCAATTACCTGCAGACCCACGATATGAGGCTATGCTGACCCAATGGCAGGGTATAAGTTCAATTCAGCAAGTGGACATCAATCTCATCCACAAGCAATCATACTGGGATAAGCCTCTCATAGACGGAGTCATCTCGGATCTGAAGGCCACACTAACAGACCCTTACCATCAGGCACGCTTTGGGGCAGTCTCCGCCCCGCACTCGGGCGAGTGGCTATTCGCTCTCCCCATCACATCTTGTGGGTTGAGACTCGATGATGAGGCAGTCAGAGTCGCAGTTGGATTGCGCCTTGGCGCTACTCTATGCGAGCCGCACAGCTGTGTCTGCGGCTCTCTCGTTTCTGCAGAGGGTGCGCATGGTCTATCCTGTGTGTTGGGTCCGGGACGCTCGTCTCGACATGCGACCCTAAACGACATTATTTTTTGTAGCTTGGTCCGAGCCGGCTACCCCTCAGCCAAGGAACCTGTTGGCCTTCTGAGATCCGACGGCAAGAGACCAGACGGTCTCACTCTCATCCCTTGGCGGGCGGGACGCAGCCTAGTGTGGGATGTGACGGTCACAGACACCTTGGCCGTTTCATACTTGCCAAACACCTCTCGGACGGCCGGGGCAGCAGCCGAGATGGCGGCTGCTCGGAAGAACGCAAAGTACACTCATCTCGCAGCCGTCCACCACTTTGTTCCTCTGGCCTGCAAAACCATGGGCCCGGTGAGTGATGAAGGCATGACCTTTTTTTTATCTTTGGGTCAGAACCTCACCGCCATGTGAGATGCTCGCGAGACGTCCTACTTATTTCAACGTCTTTCTCTCACAATCCAGCGATTTAATGCGGTGGCATTCCGCGGCTCTTTTCCTGCACTGGATTTCAACGACGACTAGGTGCCGTTCCAGATGTTTTTATTTTAGCATTAGGGTGTAAGTCCCCCGAGGGATCATATGTACCTCGGGGCAAAAAAATAAAATAATAATAATAATAATAATAATAATAATAATAATAATAATAATTAGTTTTTATTATGCTGCTATAGGCAAACTATTAGTACATTATGATTGCGTTTTGTCAGGCGTTCACTGTTCAGCAAGCACAGCCAGTTGGCGTTGCACAGTTTGTAACAGAAATAAATGATGGTTATAATAAAAATAATAATAATAATAATAATAATAATAATATTAATAATAATAACCCTTTTATTGTGAACAGGAGCATTTTTATTAGACTTAAGGTGACTTTCTTTGTCAGTTTATTTAGAAAAAATAAATGTGTGTTATAATAATAATAATAATAATAATAATAATAATAATAATAATAATAATAATAATAATAATAATAATAATAATAATAATAATAATAATAACTCCAGAGCAACAATGTTTTTAGCATTGTTTTTAAAGCCTGGGGGATATTATATACCTCGGGCGCTAAAAAAATAATAATAATAATAATTCATCAATGAAATCGGCAAACGCATTTCGTCCAATACTGGTGACAGACGCGAAGCAACTTTTCTTTTCCAGTGCCTGTCTGTCAACATTCAGCGCTATAACTTGGTGACTTTTAAAGGAACTTTTTCTTTAAACTCTGAAGCCTGACAATTCCGGACTCGGGGCAAAAAAATTAATAATTTAAACACCAGTCTCCAGAGACACAGTATGATAAATTACATCGTATAGAGAGCTCTTAGTAGAGCGAGAATTCCTTCTCACAAAGAACCCCTCGGTCCGCTAAGAGAAGACAGAAAACGACCAGATGCGTAACGCTCATCACATGGTCACATGGTGGATGCCTGGCATGGGATGTCACAGAGCCCGACATTTTCGCCACGTCTCACCTTCTACACACATCCTTCGTAGCTGGCGAAGCTGCCGAACGTGCCGCTGTATCTAAAACAATCAAGTACGCCACAACCACCAGAACCTACCCGTTTGTGGTGGTCGCCTAGGGCTGCCAACCGTCCCGGATTCGCCGGGACAGTCCCGGAATCGGCCCTATTGTCCCGTGTTCCGGGCTGACCCCAAATTGTCCCGGAATTCGATGAGGTCTGACGTTCACTCAGGATTGTATGCTGGACGGCGCTATATTCAATTAAGTCTTTAAAACTTTGGGGATCACTAAAAGTCTGAAACTCGATTGCTTCACTTTTGTCATAATTAGGCATTTAAATCAGTCATGTATTTCAATTTCTGACGCTTTTAACGATACAGTTTTCAGCATAATGAACGACATATAGACTATCCTAATCGCAATTGTCTGAGCGCCTATAGGTTCTGATCTTGCTGAACTTTTGTCGAAAATAAATGTTAGCACGATAGGTGTTAAGTTCCAGGGCCGGATTAAGGCATGTTCAACATGTTCAGCCGAACAGGGCCCCCACACTTTAGGTGGCCCCCACACATGCGAAAAAACAATTTTTTGAGGCAAAATTTGTATATTCTGACGAAATTTCGACCAAGCGCTTTAAAAAGGTCAGCATCTGTGCTGTTTCGGACGGGAAAAATCGGTATAATTATTCTAAAAAAAATTCGACGAAACAACTAAAAGTGGTCATCAGATTTTTCAATTGAAGATCCCCAAACATTTTCCGAACAGGGCCCCCACATTTCTTAATCCGGCCCTGCTAAGTTCTATGACTTTTTACGCAGTGAGATGAAGCTACTTAAAATGTCAGCAACTCGGCAGAAGTAGGCTTACAAGTTCTGCTCTGTCGCCGCAGATCCAGAATTCTGCAATTTGCGTGTAGGCATATAGGCCTATGAACTTTGCTCATGCTATACTCATAGACGTCACGCTATAAGCCTGATAAGGATTAGGCCTACAGCCTACTGAAATTTATTTACCGTTTTCTTCTTGAAATCGATTCAGATATTAAAACAGTCTTATCTTTTGATGTTTACTATTGACGACTATTTCAGTAGACTGTAGAAGGCATGTGCTCTCCACATTTTGAACATGAGCAAGGCCTATTCCATTTATGTGGACGAGTAGACCTACAGGCCTATTGGTAATGGCCCATCGAGTGACTGCGGGCGTCAAAAGTCAAAAGTTGGCAGCCCTATGGTCGCCCTGGAAACCGGTGGCGCTTGGTGTAAAAAAAAGGACTGGCATAGGCGTACGGGAGATTTCAGCAGTGGGGGGGCCGAAGAATTTACTTCTGCAAGAAAAACAAATCCAGAATAAACGACTTCGTGGGTTGAAATCTCGTACGTAAATTTTTGAAGTGTTTTCCCATTTTGGGGGACGCTAGGCACTAATGGGTTAATATCAGTCAGCGATTAATCAAATCTCCGGAAGCTCGTTCGTCTTCGCGGTTGTCTACCGTCCTGGTTCAACCTCGGCGACCGCCGCCTTCTTCGACGAGCTTCGTTCACTACTTGAGTTCCTGTGATCATTCGCCATGCCTTACATCATCACCGGCGATCTCAGCATCTTCTTTGATTGTCCGGACGATCCGATGACGATGCACGCGACTGAGTTGTTGGAGATGTTCGACGCCGTACAAGTGTTACTCACGATCGCGGTGGAATACTTGACGTAGTCATTACCAGAGTTGACGAGAAGCCGTCGGTGATTGATGTCACCAATGTTCCAGAGAGTTCGTCCGACCATCGGCTGGTGACTTGGCCCTTCATCGCCGCTCCAGTAGAGTCACCTGTCTATAAAACCCAGACTCGCAGATCGTGGCGGAGGTTCGATGTGAATCGTTTCAGGTCGGACCTCGCAGACTCCTGTCTCTGCGACGACACTCTGGGTCCTCCTTCGCACGATGACGTTTCAGCGGTGGCTCTGAGGTTCGACGAGGTCGTCGCGGCACTACTCGACGTCCATGCGCCAATGACGGAGATCACTTGCCGCGTCCGGTCTTCAACGGACAAATGGTACGACGTTGAGTGTCGTTCTGCGAAACGTCATGCTAGACATCTCGAGCGGCGCTACAAAAATGCACGTCTGGAAAAGGACCGGAAGTGCTGGGTGGAGTCGTTAGGATCGATGCATCGACTTATCCAGTCCAAAAAGGGATCATACTGGCGATCAAAAAAATCGACAAACGACGTGACCCGGCGTCTCTTTGGCGCACGATTAACGATGGACTGGGTAATGGAAAAGATGGCGTCCAGAGTCCGGCTCCAGGACTCTCTGCCGAGGCCTTCACCGACTATTTCCAGAAGGTCTGATGTCAGGTCGGCTACTGAAGGCCCACCGCCACCGGTGTTTTGTGACATCGCAACGAGCTACCGGTTCCTCGCTTTCTCGCCCGTAAAGTCCGACATCGTGTGCCGGATGGTGAACGACGCGGTCGACAAATACTCCATGAAGGATCCGATGCCGACCTGGCTGCTCAAGTCCTGTATCGTGTCGGTCTTCAACTCATCGTTGTCCTCCGGCGCCTTTCCGACGTACTACAAGGACGCTTAAGTCATTCCTCGCCTTAAGAAGTCGGCGCTTCTGCCCTGCGAGCTCTCCAGTTATCGACCGATCTCCAACCTGCTGGAGTCAGATCTGTCCATGAGGCGCCATATCGGATGGATCGTAGGCTATTGCTTCTGGCAGCTCCGTCTCATCAGGAGCTACATCAAATCCTTGATCTTTGAAGCCGCGAGAGGGGCCGTTGCCGCTTTCGTCACTTCCAAGGTGGGCCGCTGTAGCAGTTTGCTTGCGGGTGTAAAGGTTTCAAATTACCCCTCCTACCTGGAGATAATCTGAAGGTAATCTGAAACTGGTTTCATCCTACTCCCGGTTTCAGGTTACCCCCTCTGAATTCCGAATGAATTCCGTATATACAGCTTCCATTTCTCAAACGTTGTCTTCGTCAATCCAGCTTCTATTTCACCTACAGAAAATCTTCATCCAGCTTCCATTTCTCAAGCGTTGTTTTCGTCAATCCAGCTTATATTTCACCTTCAGTGAAAAATCATCCACTTCCATTTCTCAAGCGTCGTTTTCGTCAATCCAGCTTCTATTTCACCTCTAAAACCTTCATTAAGCTTTTATTTAACCTATAGCGAACCTTCATCCAGCTTCCATTTCACCTCTAAAGAACCTTCACCTAGCTCCTATTTCACCTCTTAAGGACCTTCATCCAGCTTCTATTTCACCTACAGCGAACCTTCATCCAGATTCAATTTCACCTACAGCGAACCTTCAACCGGCTTCCATTTCACCTACAACGAACCTTCATCCAGCTTCCATTTCACCTACAGAGAACCTTCATCCAGCTTCCATTTTTCAAGCGTGTTTTTTGTCAATCCGGCTTCTATTTCACCTTTAGAGAACCTTCATCCAGCTTCCATTTCACTTGTGGAGAATCTTCATCCAGCTTCCATTTCACCTCTAGAGAACCTTCATCCAGCTTCATCGAACTTTCATTTCTCAAGCGTCGTTTTTGTCAATCCAACTTCTATTTCACCTACAAAGAACCTTCATCCAGCTTCCATTTCACTTCTAGAGAACCTTCATTCAGCTTTTATTTGACCTATAGAGTACCTTCATCAGGCTTTCATTTCTGTAACGCTTGAGAAATGGAAGGTGGATGAAGGTTTTCTATGGGTAAAATTGACACTGGATGAAGGTTCTCTATAGGTGAAATAAAAGCGGGATTGACGAAAACGACGCTTGAGAATTGGTAGCTGGGTGAAGGTTCTCTATATTTGAAGTAGAAGCTGGATTGATGTGCTTTGCCATTGATGCCATTTCTGGCTGGATGGCTTCTAATCGCTTGCTGCTAAATCCATCCAAAATCCAATGCATTTGGCTTGGCGGTCGCAAACAGTTGATTGGCCTAGACCTGCACCTGTTGGCTCAGACCTTCCCCCATATTGCATTCTCTCATACAGTCCGCGATGTTGGAGTGACACTTGACCAAGAACTAAGTTTCTCACAGCATGTTAACCTAGTTACACGAAGCTGCTATTACCAGCTCCGCCAGTTGCGTGTTGTCCTGCGGTCTCTATCTGATGGTGCTGCTGTGGTCCTTGTGGTGACCGGACATTCCCCCCTGGACAAAACCTTCCCCGGACAAAACCCCCCCGGACAAAACCCCCCCGGACACAAACCCCCCCGATTTTACCTAGGACAAAAAAAACCCGGACAAACCCCCCCCCTTTACCGTGCAAATGGCCTATTCTGCAGTCGGCTGATAAAACTTAATTGTCCAGGTTTTCGTAGTGGTGTTAACTTGGTATACTTAATGCCACAAGCCAACTGGACGTAAGTTTTCGCATGTTTTCGTAGCCGTGTCACCCCCCCTTTATTGTGACCTTTTCTGCAGTCGGTTGATAAAGGTTAATAATTATTGTCCGTGTTTTCTTCGCCTACGGGACGTAAGATATCGCAGGGTTTCGTAGCGGTGTCAACTTTGCCTAATTAATGCCATTAACTAGGGGTATTGAACCTATAGTAGGCTACTGTCGAAGAGCGTCTATGTTTTCGTACCGGTGTCAATACCGGTGTCAACTTGGCCTAGTTAATGGCAATGGACCTACGGAAATACATCACTTGTTACTGTCATCCACTCATTCCAACTTGCGTACTTAGGACCGCCGTTTTATAGTACGACAACTTATGTAATATACTCTACCAGGGGGGGTTTTGTCCTACCCTGGGGGGGGGGGGTTTGTCCGGGGGGGTTTTTGTCCGGGGGGTTATGTCCGGGGGGGTTATGTCCAGGGGGTTTTGTCCTACAACCGGTCCTTGTCCATGCCTTCGTAACCAGCAGTATTGATCATTGCTGCTCAGTTCTTGCTGGTCACCCATCTAGTCTAATAGGGCGTCTTGACCGGGTCGTGCGATCTGCTGGTCGTCTTATTGCGCATATTCCGAAATTTGCTCCAATCTCTGCTGACATGCGGGCTGTTCTGCACTGGCTTCCAGTCTCGCAGCGCATCTCGTACAGAGTATAGCAGCACTTGTTTGACGGTGTCTCACTGGTAGTGCTCCGTCCAACTTATCTGATCTCTGTCGCCCTGTATCTGACATAGCCTCCCGTCGAGCTTTACGCTCTTCGGCCAATGGGGAGCTGCTGGTCCCTCGAACCCGCTTTGCAACCAGACATCGTCGTGCCTTCTAGGTTGTTGGCCCGTCCACAATCCACATGGAATGGGCTCCCATTTTCATTATGCTTACTACCTCGAAATAATTTGCCTGCTTTCTACCAATTGCTTAAGACCTATCTTTTTTAGCCTGGCTGGGCTGGGAGCGCCTCTGAGTAGACTTCTTGAAGGGGCGCTATATAAGTTTTCAGAATGAATGAATGAATGACGAGGGTAGGGTTCCACGACAACAGGTCTACCGACAACACGTCTCCGGACAATTGGTCTAACGACAACTGGTCTACAGAGTACAGACGAATAGTATTGACGAAATATAAGCTGGATTTACGTAAATAAGTTTTTAGCTTAAATAGAAGCTGGATTCATGATTTTCATTCAAGTATTCCAACATGTACCCATTTCTACTTCAAATCTAAAAATACCTATCCAGCTTCTATTTCCCGTATGTTATTTTAGTCAATCCAGCTTCTATTTCAGATATAAAAAATACCCTCATCCAGCTTCCATTACTTAAGCGGTTTTCTTATCAATCCAGCTTCTATTTGAGATATAGAAATACCTTCATCCAGCTTTTATTTATTATGCGTTATTTTCGTCAATCCAGCTTCTATTTCACCTGTAAAAGAGCCATCATCCAGATTCCATTTCTCTTGCGTTTTTTCATCAATCCAACCTCCACTTCAGTCTTCACCTCTAAAAATGCTATCCAGCTTCCATTTCTCAAGCCCTGGGTCTGTTGTCAGTAGACCAGTTGTCGTTAGACGAATTGTCCGGAGACCATTTTGTCGATAGACGAGTTGTCGGTAGACGAGTTGTCGTGACACCCGAGGTTAGGATGAAACCGGTTTGAGATTACACCCGAGAGTAGCTTGAAACCGGTTTCAGATTACCGGGGGTAATCTCAAACCGGTTTCAAGTTACCGGGAGGGGGTCATGTTTAGCAGAGGGTGATTTGAAACCTTTAGACCTTCGCGCCTGCGTTCTCTTGGACGGACTCCAGTCGGTGCTTAAAGCCCAAGTTTTGCCGTTTGGCAAACCAGGCTGATTGGTCAGCAGGTCTCTATATAGTGGGCGTGACGCTGACCAATCTGCATCTGCTCCAAGTTCATCTGAAAGCACTGACAGCTGCTTTAGATTGCTAGGCTGAGGTATACCGTATACCTTTGAATTTCATCATTGGCATATGTTGAGGTATACCGTATAACTGTTCTGTAAAGATTCTATAGACTTCTCTGAGTGGGTCTCTGTATGCAGATTAGCCTGGCCTACCTGGCCTGGAGTGCTTGGTTCTGTATTTACCTCAGCGTATACGGTCTGTGTTTACATGTCTCTGTCTGTGTGTGTTTACATATTTGTGCGTGTGTGTGCGCGCGCTCGTGCGGGTGTTTGAGTGCACATGAGAACACTGACCAATGCGATAGATAAATATAGCCTATCTAACCAGGATGAGGAATTGTCTCTATACTTCCCTGAGTGGGGTACCTTATGCAGATTTGCTTCGCGTATACGGCCTGTGTGACTCATAAGCCAGGTAAACTTGTGTACCCGATAATACAGTTGATCATCAAGATCTATTCTGCTGGCAGGGGTGGGGGAATTGTTTTGTTTCTCTCAGCTAGACAGCGTGGGGCTTATCAATTGTTGGGCCTTTCATTTGGAAATGACTCCCATTACAGATTCGCCTCCTACCAACGGCTAACAATACCGAGGCAAGGTTGTGTTACAGAAATTTCAATTGCAGGCCGTAAAGCTCTAGCTGGTGCCTAGATGGTGAATTGGGAAGAGAACGAGTCTAAAGTTATATGCAATACAACATTGGCTTTAGCAAGCTCCATGTATACACCCAATTTCTATCTATAGTATATATATATATATATATATATATATATATATATATATATATATATATATATAGTTGTATGCGCAGGTATAGGCCTGCACGAACTGGCTAATCTGGGTCGGACTCCACGCAAGTCAGCTAAGCTGTTGGACGGTTTGCCTAGACCATGCCTGAGGGGACTAGCTATCAATACCAACGGTCAAACATGTATACATCAGTGGAATGATCTTGACACCGTCCTGTGAGCCAGACTTCAGTGCTAGTGTCTGCTCATTTCCATAGCAATAGATACAACTTTCTTATTTGGAGGGGTTCCAGTTTGCTTTGGAGTTTGTATTGCTGAAACCATGCAAAAATACGACATGCAACTTTTGTGGATTGGCTGATCCACAAAAGTTGCATGTCGTATTTATAAAAACTAGCGTGGTTCCAGCTACTGCACATCTCTCGTCGGTGTGTACAATATATTGTCTTATGGAAGAAAGGACACAAATGATAAGAAATGACTATGGTGTGCGAATAAAGCAATTTATGAACTCCAAGACTATTGCACCGATCAGCTTCTCACGCAAAAGAAAGGATGCTGGAAGAAGCTGTGAAATGGCATTTCAAAGTACATGTGTTGTCAAATGCCCATCATTCCATAGAATTATTCTTTATGCTGACCAATTGAGATACTCTAATATAAACATCCAGGCCCATAGTGAGGTGCATACACCCGCATGCGCGCGCATACACACACACACGTGTAGATACACACACACAAATATGTAAACACCCACAGACAGAGATGTGTAAACACAGACTGTATACGCGGAGGTAGAGACAGAACCAAGCGCTGGAGGTCGGCGAAGCTAATCTGCATGCAGATACCCACTCAGAGAAGTCTAGAGATCTTGGGTGGACAATTGTCATTGTTTATTCACACAGTCCGTATACGCTAAGCTAATCTGCATACGGTACCCCACTCAGGGAAGTCTAGAGCCAATTCTTCAACCTGGTTAGATAGGCTATATATATCTATAGCATTGGTCCAAGGTTCTTTGAATACAATGTCAATTGATCTTGGCATTGGTCAGTGTTCTCTGGTGCACTTGCAGCAGACGCTGATTGACAGGTCGGTCTATAATAGGCCACGCCAGTTTACCGAGAGAATACTGGTATTAAAAACTTGGCCTTTAATGCTGCGGCGATGCTAGTCCGCAACGGTGTCGTATTTTTTAGCAGCTGTGAATACTATCAAATATTGCCTCGGCTTCTTGTGATGCAATTTCAGGATAATCTTTGATGGCTTATTGCTATATGGCTTTTCCATGCTGCCCTTTACCTACGTGATGTCGTTCCGTTTTGGAGAAGCGTCTGTCGCATTTGTTTGGGTCACCGTCATTTGCATTGTAACAGGTAAGAAGTCGCAGAGAAAAAATTTTGATTTTTAAAAATTAATCTGTGGTATCGCTGATTGACTCGACATGTATAGTAGATGTAGAGCGATCGACCACGGAGATCCTCGATCGTCTACTTCCATCGCATCCAGCGAAACTGCGATCACGGCCTCTTTCTCCCTGGTTCAACGGAGAATGCCCTCACTTCGCCGTCACACCCGTCGGTTTGAGCGAACCTATCGCCGCACGCGTTCGCCAGCCGATCATCTGAAGTGGGTCCGTTCCGTGCGCTCCATGCACAGTCGCTTCAGGGAGATAGAAGACCAATACTGGGAGCGTAAGATCTCTTCCAACGCTGGAGATGCCAGACAATTATGGTCCACCTTCAAGGATCTCCTGGGACGACTTCAACCTTCCTCTACGGCAACGCCTCCACCGTTCACGGCAGCTGACTTCGCTAGCCATTTCGCCTCCAAGATCGACATGGTGCGTCGGGATACCGATGGGTTTCCTCCTCCGGAAAATCCTCCTACCGATTGCCGTCTCTCCAACCTCGACCTCGTCTCTGAGCTCGAGCTACGTCGCCTCATCCTCTCCTCTCCGCCAAAGTCATCTGAATTGGACACTTTGCCTCCGTTCCTCATACAGGAATCCATCGACATCTTCCTTCCTTTCCTGACTCTCATGTGTAATGCCTCGCTTCGTGATGGCATTCTACCGGCTTCCCCAATTTGAGAATTGTGGAAAAATAACTGGGGGGTTGGCCTATGATAAACTTGAAATTGGGGTATGAAAAACATACTTTAACATGGGGCTCTAAAAAAGACTAGGGGGGTTGAACCCCCCCCAACCCCCCAGCAATTCTCACCCTGGGCTTCCCAGAAACGGTCGATCATCACGCCGATCCTGAAGCAGCCGGGACTTGATCCTCTTCTACCGTCTATAGCTAGAGGCCTATAGCTAATGTTACATTTATGTCTAAAATTATTGAAAAGCATGTTGCTTCTCAACTGTTTAGGTATCTAGACTCTAATATGCTTCTTCCACCTTTCCAATCTGGCTTTCGTAAGGGGCACTCCACTGAGACCCTTCTTCTCCATCTTCTCTCTGAGGTCTATAGTGCTATAGACAGATCGCAGGTCACTCTTTTAGCTCTCTATGACATGAGTGCTGCCTTCGACACTGTCGATCACAATATTCCTATTCACCGACTTTCCACTTCTTTTGGCATCTCTGCTCTGCCCCTTGACTGGCTAAGTTCTTATCTATCAGACCGCTCCTCTTCCACTGTCTTTCACTCCACTCGTTCCCTTTGGATCCCCGTTCCAGTCGGCCTTCCGCAAGGTTCTGTTCTAGGGCCCCTGCTCTATATCCTCTTCACTGCGGACATTAACTCTTTGCTCGCTTCTTGCTCACTGCGAAGTCACTCCTATGCTGATGATGTGCAATCATAATGCCCATTGCGTTGCTGTCCGCCCTATGGTC
This sequence comes from Lumbricus rubellus, assembly GCA_945859605.1. Lineage (NCBI taxonomy): Eukaryota > Metazoa > Annelida > Clitellata > Crassiclitellata > Lumbricidae > Lumbricus > Lumbricus rubellus. The sequence goes on along the minus strand of OX243814.1, from coordinate 8,749,705 downwards.
TGCGCTTCTGACACCCTTACTTCCTGGCTCTCGTCAAATCGACTGCGACTTAATTCTCTGAAGACGCAATTCATATGGCTGGGAACTCGCCAGCAGCTGGCCAAGATTGACTTGGCTGCTCTCGCACATGAGTGTCCCCTTGTAACCTTCTCTACCTCGGTCCGTGACCTTGGAGTCATCTTAGACCAAGAACTCTCCTTCTGCAAGCACATTATCTTCCCTGTCACGTGCCTGCTATTACCAAATTCGACAGCTGCGCGTTGTTGCTCGCTCTCTCTCTCTCATTCTCTGCATCTTCTACTCTTGTCCATGCCTTTGTTTGCAGCCGCTAAGATTACTGCTCTTCTCTTTATGTCGGCCTCCCACAGGTCCGCCTGAACTCCTTGGTTAGGGTCCTTCGATCTGCAGCACGCTTGGTTGGTGGCATCTCCCGGTTCGATCACGTTTCTGCCTTCGTGAGGGACGACCTCCACTGGCTCCCACTGCAGCAACGCATTGCTTATACAGTTTCGTCTATTGCTTGGCGCTGCATCCTGGCTCAAGCTCCATCATATCTATGTGCACTTTTTACTCCTGTCTCCGTTTCTCTGGGCCGCCGTTCGCTGCGGTCATCTGCCCGCGGTGAATATCTTGTCCCTTTTTGTCGTACCGCTACTATGCAGCAAACAGCATATTCCGTGGTGGGTCCAGCTATCTGGAATGGCTTCCCTGCGGCTCTCCGTTCTCTTCCTCGTGACTCTGCTGGCTCTTTCTACCGTCTTCTCAGGACCTTTCTTTTTGACCAGGCCTGGGTTGGGAGCGCCTCTGAGTAGAGATCTTGAAGAGACGCTATATAAATTTATGTGATTGATTGATTGATTGATTGATTGATTGATTGATTGATTGATTGATTGATTGATTGATTGATTGATTGGTAGAAAAGTCCTCTACGATGTCATTTACTCTGAATGAAATATTTTGCAATGCATAGGCGAAATAAAACGAGCACCTCTGGGAGCGCCTCTGAGTAGGGATCTTGAAGAGACGCTATATAAATTTATGTGATTGATTGATTGATTGATTGGTAGAAAAGTCCTCTACGATGTCATTTACTCTGAATGAAATATTTTGCAATGCATAGGCGAAATAAAACGAGCAACGAACCATTTTCTATAATATTTATTTTCGTAAATGGATCTCAATATTTGATTTCTGAATCGGCTAGCTCTCTGTAGAAATTTCTGTGAGTGCGGCTGATGCCGGGTTTTGATCGGACGGGTGTAAAGGTTTCAAATTACCCCCCTCCTAAACATTACCTCCCTGCAAACTGTAAATTGCATCAATCATCGCATTTATTGCACTAAAATATATAAAAAATCATCACGCTTCCTGGTTTGGTATGAAGATTTTCATCCGTCATCCCACTTCGTGGTTTGTTATCAATATTTTCATCTGTAACTAAAATACTAAATAGGCTAGCAGCTGAAGTTACGTGGAGAAAATAATGGCTTCGAGGATATTATTTTTTCCCCGATTAAAATATTGATAACAAACCACGAAATGGAATGATGGATGAAAATCTTTAGACCAAAACAAGTAGCGGGGTGATTTTTATGATTTTTTAGTGCAATAAATGCGATGATTGATGCAAATCTTGTGTCCGGGGGCAGTGATGCCACAGCTGGGTTTTTCTACTAGATCTGGGTTTTTAGCCTTCGTCTGGGTTTCTGGGTTTTTCCTAGCGAAATCTGGGTTTATTTTGGTGAGTTGGCCATTTTGTATCAAAACACATGCATTTTTTGTGAAATTCAATGTAAAATGGATATGATACATAAATTTTGTTTAATTAAGGAGCTGCATTGCCCGATGTGCAGAACTGCACGAAAAGGACTGATGATGAATGACGAATACTCCAGGAAGTGGTCTAGTAACGTTGTTGCAGAGTATTAATGTTCTAGGTTGTTAAAACGTTGGATTGTCAATGGCCGGAAACTTCGGAGAAATTTAAAACCGCAGCTTAAGTTATGGGGCTGGTCGCCTCGACCCGCTGCGCATGCGCACACGACTATTCAACTTTTTTACGATATGGATGCCGAGTCTCTGACAACTTTAACAATTGTTATTTTTTAAAGTTGTAGTTACATTTTATTCGACTCTTTTGACGAACGTTTTGTTAACCCTCAAAAAATGCTTATATGAATAGTCTGGGTTTTTCTGGGTTTTTTCCAGAAGAAATTCTGGGTTATTTTCAGAAACCTCAGTGGCAACGTTGTTTGGGGGTAATCTGAAACCGGTTTCAAGTTACCGTGGGGGTATAATTGTTAGTAGGGGGGTAATTTGAAACCCTTACACCGGTGTACATGTTTCAAATTAGCCCCCCCCCCCGTTTCAGAGGTGTCACGACAACTCGTCTACCGACAACTCGTCTACTGACAAGTGGTCTCCGGACAATTCGTCTAACGACAACTGGTCTACTGACAACTGATCCAGCGCTTGAGAAATGGAAGCTGGATGACAGTTTTTAGAGGTGAAGTGAAGGGGCATACATGGGAACGGCGGTCCCAAATTATAAAATTGAAGAAATCGATAGGCTATCTCCTGAGAATGCTTTTAACATGAAGTTTGGTGAAATAGAAGGAGGATTGATGAAAACCGTTTGATTGATGGACGCTTGAAAAAAGAAAGAGCTAGATAAACGGCATTCCAGCTTAAATGGAAGCTGGATGCATGCTGAAATACATCACTGAAATCAACAATCCAGTTTCCATTTCTCAAGTTTAATTTTCGTTAATCCAGTTTCTATTTCACCTAGGCCTATAAGGATCCTTCATTCAGCATCCATTTCGCAAGCGTTTTAATTAATCAAGCTTCCGTTTAACTTATTATGCCCATCATCCAGGTTCTATTTCTCAATCGTTCAATTCATCAATCCAGCTTCCATTTCAGATCTAAAAATACCTTCATCCAGCTTATATTTCACTTGCATTTTTTCATCAATCCGCCTTCATTTCATCCAGCTTCCATTTCTCAAGTGCTTTCTCATTATTCCGGCTTCTATTTCGATGGACGAGCTGGTCGTGTTATAAGCGTGGAGTGCAAAAGAAACCGTTTTTATGCGCCCATCCAATACACCGCACTATTACGACACGTCATGTTGATTTCTTTAATGTTATAATTTGGGACCGCCGTTCCCAGGTATGCCAGTGAAGGTTGGATTGATGAAAAAACGCAAGAGAAATGGAATCTGGATGATGGTTCTTTTACATGTGAAATAGAAGCCGGATTGACGAAAATTGCGCATGATGAATAAAGCTGGATGAAAGTATTTCTAGATCTCAAATAGAAGCTGGATTGATAAGAAAACCGCTTAAGTAATGGAAGCTAAATGAGGGTATTTTTTACCTGAAATAGAAGCTGGATTGACTAAAATAACAGGCAAAAATAGAACCTGGATGAAGGTATTTTTAGATTTGAAGTAGAAATGGGTGAATGTTGCAATACATGAATGAAAATCATCAATCCAGCATCCATTTAATCTAAAACCCATTTTCGTAAATCCAGCTTCTATTTCATCAATAGCCTACTATTCGTCTGTAGACCAGTTGTCGTTAGACCAATTGTACGGAGACGAGTTTTCGGAAGACGAGTTGTCGGTAGACCAGTTGTCGTGGAACCGTTTCAGATTAGCCCCACCCCCCTCCCGAATACCAGATTTGCATCAATCATCGGGGGGAAATAGTAGCCTCGAAGCCCTTTCTCCATGTAACTTATGCGATTAGTATTTCAGTTACAGATGAAAATATTGATAACAAACCACGAAGTGGGATGATGGATGAAAATCTTCAGACCAAAAACATGAAGCTGGATGATTTTTCTGTTATTTTAGTGCAATAAATGCGATGATTGATGCGAATTATAGTTTGCAGTGGGTAATGTTTAGGAGGGGGTAATTTTAAACCTTCACACTGGTATCTTGAAACCGGTTTCAGATTACCGGGGTAGGATGAAACCGGTTTCAAGATAGCCTCGGGGGTAATCTCAAACCGGTTTCATCCTACTCCTTACGGTTTAACCTCCATATAATACATTCATCCAGCTTCTATTTCACCTCTAGAGAACCTTCATCTAGCTTCCATTTCACCTCTAGAGAACCTTCAACCTTCATCCAGCTTCCATTTCACCTCTAGAGAATCATCATTCATTTTCCATTTCTCTAACGTTGTTTTCGTCAATCCAGCTTCTGAGTTTTTTTATGTCGACATGTAACATTTGGTTAAATGGATTGACGAAAACAACTTTGTGAATTGGAAGCTCGATGAAGATTCTCTATATGTGAATTGGAAGCTGGATGAAGGTTCTCTGTGGGTGAAATAGAAGCTGGATGAAGGTTCCCTGTAAGTGAAATAGAAGCTGGCTTGACGAAAATGACGCTTGAGAAATGGATGCTGGATGCAGGTTCTCTGCAGGTGAAATAGAAGCTGGATTGACGAAAACTACGTTTGAGAGATGGAAGCTGGATATTCAGAATTCATTCGGAATTCAGAGGGGGTAACCTGAAACCGGGGTTAGGATGAAACCGGTTTCAGATTACCCTACCGGGTTCAGATTACCCCAGGGGGTAATATGAAAACGGTAGGATTTGCAAATCAAGTTTCCGGTGGGTAATGTTTAGGAGGGGGTAATTTTAAACCTTTACACCGGCATGAGGATCTATTAAGAGGGATGTGCTGCCGTAACAGGACCTGGTATCGAATTAATTTTATTTCTGCAACAGTGTATTTTGTCATCACGATATGCTACATGCGTAGAGGCTACAGTTCTTCTGGTTGTCTTGAAGGGATATTTGCGGTCGCCATTGGCTTTGCGTTGAGGGATATAAATTACGCTTTCTGGAAATTTCTGGAATGGATATTCTACATCATCTTTCCGAATTTCTGCTTCAGCATGGTTCTTGAAAACATCTTCATCAACCATATTACACATATATTTTGTGACGGAATGGGGAACCTTTCCGAAGCTTGCGACAATAGGAAACGGACGGGTGGTACGTCTTTATGTTGTCCAGGTAAGCGATGTTTGTGCGAGGCTTTAAGAACCGATTAATCTTGTTTGTATACTGGATGCTCGTGGTTTTTACTTGTAGTGTAATATGAAAAAGAATTTGAAGAGGATATAAATCATGTAAAGTCATACAGTATGTCTTCAATGCTACATAGCCTATGCAATTTTAAAATTCGATTCAAGACTTTTTGACACCAAGACCCATAGCGTCAACAAATTCTAGCTTTATATAGGCCTACTCTTGTATGTAAGCTTATAGGAAAGCCTGGTATAACGCCCCTTCAAGATTTCTACCCAAGTAGCAATTATGGTTACCGCCAGAAATCTCTTTCTCGTTGGATGCACTTTCCGATCATTACCCCATCTTCGCACGATTTAGCACTCAACCTACTTCACGAACTGATCCAGTTTCTCATTATTTTCGCCGCACCAGTTTCATTAGCAGCGAGGTTTTCACGCAAGATCTCTCTTCTTCAGACCTCGTTCTACATCCTCCTTCCTCTATCGATGACCTTCTGTCCTCCTACAATGCCACTCTCTCTGCTCCTTGACAAGCACGCAATTATTACGAAATCCGTCTCTCACTCACATCAAACAATCCTTGGGACAATTCTTATGTCCAGTTCTTCCGATCTTTCCGTCGACGCCTCGAGCGCACGTATAACCGAACCCATGATCCTCAATTATTCTCTGCTCTGAAATTGGCTACAAACAAATACCATCATTTCATTTAATTTCATTTCGAGAATTTATATAGCGCCTCTTCAAGAAACCAACTCAGAGGCGCTCCCAGCCCAGCTACAGCTAAAAAAAATAGGTTTTGAGCGACTTATAAAAAGCAGGTGAATTTAGCCTAGGCATAGCGGTACCCACAGTAGAAAAGGCTCGGTGCTGTCTTGTATAAGTGCGAGATCGAGGAACCAAAAGCTCCCCCGTTGTCGCAGAGCGAAGGGCTCGATGCGCTGCAAGGTCGGAGACAGGTCGACAAAGGCTAGACAGGTATGATGGAGCACAATCAATAAGGCATCGCCAGACAAGTGCAGCAACTCGGTAGGAGATGCGCTGTGAAACAGTGAGCCAGTGAAGAACGTCACGCATATACGCAGAGACGGGGGGTGTATTTAGGAATGCGGCCAATGAGGTGAGCAGCCGAACGAAGAACTCGTTCTAGGCGCCCAATAAGTCCAAGTGGCAGGCCCACCAGTACCGAACTGTAGTAATCAATTCTACTGGTGACAAAGGCATGGACAAGTATCAGAATAGCACTATGAGAGAGGGATCTTGAGACAACTCGGAGTTGCCGAAGCTGGTAGTAGCAACTACGAGTGACCAAATTGATATGCTTTGAGAAATTGAGCTCTTGGTCCACTTTTTGTCTATGGCTAAAAAGAGGTTTTACACAACTCTAGTTCACGCCTCTAATAATAATAATAATAATAATAATAATAATAATAATAATAATAATAATAATAATAATAATAATAATAATAATAATAATAATAATAATAAACTTTTGCAGCACATCCCGGAGTCGATAGCAATGCACTCTATGCTTGAACACATTTCTGTTTTTAGTTTTGTTTTCTGCTTGAGTGGTTTTTCCAATAAATGTTAAGTTATAATATATAATAATAATAATAATAATAATAATAATAATAATAATAATAATAATAATAAATTAATTTACACACTGAGATGTGCTCCTTGCGCAAATCATCCGATTTTGGAAACTTATGATAAAACCCTAAGGAAGGGTCTACAACGCATCCTGAATATCGACTTCACTGACAGGCAATGGCAACAAGCTACATTACCCACCGGTTTAGGCGGACTGGGCATTCGAAGGGCGTCATCGCTGGCACTTCCCGCTTTTCTAGCGTCGGCCGCAGGCACCTCCGAGCTCCAGTCCAACATCCTTAGAGTGCTAGACAGTCAACCTGACATACACTGCACGAACCTGTCATCACTCTGGGAATCAACTACCGGATTGTCACCGACGGAGGTCTTTCCTTCGAATGTGCAAACGAAATGGGACATGCCGATTCTGCATAAAGATCTATCGGAACTTCTCCTCTCCACCACAGAGCCGAGTGATCGGGCGCGCCTGAAAGCCGTGTCCTTTCAACACGCAAGCGACTGGCTACATTGCCTACCGATTACCTCCTGTGGTCTTAGACTCAGCGATGAGGCCATCAGAGTGGCGGTTGGGCTTCGTCTTGGAGCCAACATTTGCCAACCTCATGACTGCGCTTGTGGCTCGCTGGTCACTGCTAGAGGCACGCACGGCCTTTCATGCACTCTGGGGTTTGGTCGCGTGGCCCGACATGCAGCAATCAACGACTTGATTCATCGCAGTCTGATTAAAGCCGGCTTCCCAGCGATTAAGGAGCCACGAGGCATGCTGCGCTCAGATGGAAGAAGACCTGACGGCACGACTCTTATACCGTGGAAAGCAGGTCGGAGCCTCGTATGGGACGTCACTGTGGTTGACACTCTGGCGCCATCGTATCTGCAGGCAACGGCTGTCACGGCTGGAGCAGCAGCAGAAATTGCGGACACCAGGAAAAATCAAAAATATCAGTCTCTTTCAGTCACACATGACTTCGTTCCACTGGCCTTTGAGACTCTAGGCCCTGTTAATTCAAGAGGCATTGAATTCATCACAGATTTGGGTCGTCACTTGACGAAGGCGACGAACGAATTGAGAGAAACGACTTTCCTTTATCAAAGACTTTCGGTGACCATTCAGCGCTTTAACGCTGTGGCCTTCGCGGGATCTTTTGTTGTAGCTTGATAGTAGTAACAGTGATAATAATAATAATAATAATAATAATAATAATAATAATAATAATAATAATAATAATAATAATAATAATAATAATAATGATTTCTGTGTAGTAATATATTATAATAATAATATATAGGCTAATAATATGTAATATAATAGGCATAATAATAATAATAATAATAATAATAATAATAATAACAATAATAATAATAATAATAATAATAATAATAATAATAATAATAATAATAATAATACGCTCATTTAATTACATTTATTTGACGTAAAATCAGAAGTGAATTGACGACCGTTTACAGTCAGTCAGCCAACGTCTTTTCAAACTATCGCTATACAGATTCAAAACAGACGCTAAAACGGAGCCCTCGAAAATTTCTCAAGCGGCCACTCAAGCCCCACCTAAGCATGTAAAAGCTAAAGGAACGTGTAGTGTTTGCCATTCCATCCTCCTTCTACATAATAAGGACAAAAATCTGCACAAACACGGACCCAGAAAACAGCCATGCCCGGGTTCTCGCAAACCACCGCTCACACCAACATCTGCACATCGAGTCTTATTATCTGAAACAACTAAGATTCTAGACGGAAGCCCATCGCAGTCCAAGTCTCAATCCACGGAAATTGGACAAAGCTTTATCGTCAATGACGACACAAATCCGGAAGATAGCGGCAATGACACGACAGCGATAAAACATCCCGATCTGCCGAATGGCCTCCTCAGACATATACCTAAGGGTGCAAGAACGGCAGCAGCACACCTTCTGACGGACATCATCGGGGGCATTCTTTGTGAACCCTTGCTCGCCAGCGGATGGCTACGCCTTCTTTCCTTTGGTTCAGGGACTCTCGAAAAACCAACAAGGGGTGGCAAGAGACATAATCTTACTCAACACATCAAATTGCGTATAGACATATTCAAGAACGATTGGCAGACGACCGCGTCGCTCCTGTTTGGGTCAAATTGAGACAACGCATTTGGAGGAAAACCAAAGAAGCAGCGTCACGCACACGCTATCGCGGCCGCAGTAGCAGCCTAGCTAGTGGACGGCAATCTCAGTGCGGCGGCGCTCATTCTCTGCTCCGACGACATCCCAGCTCCAATTAACAAGGAAACATTGGAGTTGCTCCGACTCAAACATCCATCGCCCCATGAACGGATTATTACACATCAGAAGCCACGTGCAGATTCACTACAGGTCACAGAAGTGCAAGTCCGTGACGCCATGCGATCCTTCCCGAAGGGCTCCTCTGGTGGACCAGATGGTTTGAGACCACAACACGTCTTGGAACTACTCAACGACCAAGTCGCAGGCCCAGGGCTACTGAAAGCAGTGACGGCTATGATGAATCTTCTTCTGACTGGAGTCTGTCCACAAGAGCTGCGTCCGATCATTTTCGGTGGTACACTGTTCGCCCTCAAGAAGAGTTCAGGAGGCCTCAGACCAATCGTCTTTGGTTACTTGTGGCGCAGACTTGCCTCGAAATGTGCAAATGCTCACATAATCCCCTTGGGGGCGCCTCTACTTTCCCCAAAACAACTGGGATTCGGAGTTTCAGGAGGAATCGAAGCCGCAATTCACGCAACAAGAAGATTCTTGGAACAGATGAATGAAAACTCCATTGTCATCAAACTCGATTTAGCAAATGCCTTCAATAGTCTACATCGCGACAAAATGCTTTTCTCATTATCAGAATGGTGCCCTGAATTATACGACTACTTCCATCTTTCGTACGCTGAGCCATCTACGTTGAAGTATGGCAACTTTACGCTACTATCGCAAAAAGGCCCGCAACCGCGGGATCCCCTAAGTCTAAGACCTGTCCTGTTTTGCCTACCGCTTCAAGAAATTTTGTCTCATTTACGATCACCATTAGCATTCGGATATTTGGATGATCTCACATTGGGAGGCATGCATGAGGTAGTTTGTGAGGACGTGGTGGCTATCACGGAAGCATGCGCCCGCTTGGGCTTAATGGTCAACAACTTGAAATGTGAGGTAATTTCCAAAGACGCAGACATCACCCTGACAGAACCGGCTAACCAATTCAAGCGTGTAGGCCTACATCCATCTTCAGCAGAGCTGTTTGGTGCACCACTTGTCTCGCAAGAATCACTCACCAGCACTCTAGACACTCTCGTTTCGAATTTGTTAAGAGCAATGGAAAAACTTGAGCAGATACCTAAGCAGGACGCACTCCTGATACTGCGGTGCTCCGAGGCTGATACATATTCTGCGTTGCACGCCCTGCTGCGACCACCCGGGCCTCATGAAATTCGACGAGGGGTTGCGCGCTGGGTTTGAAAATATTCTTAATATCGCTCTAACATCCATCAATGGTCACTCGCTACCCTGCCAATCAGGATGGGCGGTCTGGGAATAAGGAGAGCATCTTCGTTGGCACTTCCAGCATTTTTAGCCTCAGCCGCAAGATCTCAACTCACCCAATCGCTCATCCTCGCACTCACACAGGTTCCAGACGACTCTATGATGGAAACATACAGAACCAGATGGCAACAGAGCTCCACGGAAACGACTGAATTCCCATCTTCTGGCAGCAGGCAATCGTCATGGGATATACCTCTTTTGTCAGCTGAGATATCTCGAATTACATCGCGTGCTGTCGACTCGTACGATCAGGCAAGACTCAATGCAATTCAAGCTCCGCATGCTTCGGACTGGCTCTTCGCCCTTCCACTGGCAGCCCAAGGCTTACCACCCGACAACACCCCACCACACTCCGACCTCTCCACCGGTACGCCACCCGTGAAATTTGGGTTTTCAAGGAAAAATTCCCCCCACCCACCCCTCCACCTCTTTCCCACCCCAACCCCACAACACCCCACCACTAACTCCGACCTCCACCGGTAGGCCTACGCGTAAATTGACTATAATAATATTATAGTAAGACTTTGCAGCAAAGCGGATTGGAAGATCATTTACATCAGTTGCTTTTATATAATGGCCATGGAAGCGTTTAAAAAGGTGTTTAATAAACTTAGGATTTTTGCCCCCACCGTGGCCCCCACGGTGGGGGAGATTCGCCAACAACTTCACTGGGTGGTTTCGATGGCCCTCTGTCTAGGTGCAAAGTTTGAAATCAATAGCTGTGTTTTAGTGAAAAAATTTTGGGGGGTTTCGCCCCCACCCTAGCCCCATGGTTGTAGAGAATCGCCAACCCCTCCACTGGGTGTCCGACGCCGAGACGGAGAGTTTAGTGAAGGTTTAGAGTGAAAAGGTCAAAAACTGTCGAAATGCATTCCGCTCAAACACACACACACAGAATCTTCTCTTTATTAATATAGATTTATCACCAAAACAATTAGGCGTGGGTGTTCCAGGCGGAGCGGAGGCTGCAGTTCATGCTTCACGTCGTTTCCTGGCTGAGTTGGATTCACACGCCGTCTTCGTGAAGCTGGACATATCAAACGCGTTCAATAGTTTGCATCGGGACCGAATGCTGGAATCTGTTAACACTCTTCTACCAGAGATCGCACCTTACGCTGAAGCTTCCAAACTCAAATTTGGTAAATAGGCCTACACAATAGCATCGATGGCCGGTGTCATGAAAAGGATTATCCCCCCCTAAAAGCTATCCGGGGGATGAATTAATCTATCCCCCCGGATGGAATTAACCAGTCTAGACTATCCGGGGGGATAAACCATTCTATCCCATGTTTTGAAAAATGCGTATAATTAAAACATTTATACTCTAATCAAAATTTAAAGTCACTCTAATTGTTTTAAGTAACCTAAGAAATGCTCAGAGAAAGGCAACTCGAAATTATTTAGTGTCTCCGAGTGTTTTTAAGCGTTTTAAATGTTTTAAGTGCTATAAAACTAAAGCAAAACAAATTATCTAGTAGGAATAAACATACCTGTTAGTGTCATTGTTCAAAACGGAGCAGATGAAAATTAATTTGCAAAAATAAATGCACGCGGAAGTGTTATTTTTGACTTTTCCTCATTTTGAGGGATACTATTAATATGGGGGAATACTCTATTTCGTGACACCGGCCCACAGCAGGGTGATCCGCTGGGCCCTCTGTTGTTTTGCCTCCCACTCCCACCTGCCCTCCTCAAATTGACTTCCCCTCTAGCCTTCGGTTATTTGGACGACGTATCCTTGGGCGGACCATTAGCCACGGTGGAAGCTGACATAACTTCTGCGGAATTGGGTCTTGTATTCAACAGAGCAAAATGTGAAGTGACAGCCATTGATCTGCAGCTATTCACACACATAACTTTTAGACAGTTCACGCGCGTGAACCGAGACTTCATTTGTCTTTTAGGTGCACCACTCTCCACCGGGTCGGCTCTTCAAATCGCACTCGGCGCCAGGGTGGAGGAACTAGCCAGAGCTATGATTAGACTAGGCATGATAGCCCGTCAAGACGCGCTGCTTATTCTCAAATGCTCGCTGGGTTCCCCAAAGTTACTATACAATCTGCGTAATGCGCCGTGTGTGGATCATCCTGCTTTGCTTGAGTACGACCAGTGTCTTCGAAAAGGCCTTGAAGACATTTTAAACCTCAACTTGTCAAATTCACAATGGCTTCAGTCCACACTCCCCATCAGCATGAAAGGACTAGGGATTCGTAGGGTGTCATCGCTGGAGCTTCCTGCCTTTTTGGCATCTGCCGCGGGCACCCTCGTCCTCCAGTCTGACATCCTCGGAGAGCTCGATTATCAACCGGACCCGCAGGTGGAGAAGCTGATGGCGATGTGGCAGGAGGAAGTTGGGATCAGAATCACTGAGGACTTCTCAACTCACATTCAATCTCAATGGGACAAACCGCTACTGCATAAAATATTCTCGGAGATATCCAACCCACTCACAGATAAATGCGACCAGGCCCGTTGGAAGGCAATCACGACTAAGCACGCCGGAGACTGGCTGCATGCCTTGCCGATCACGTCTTGCGGTTTGAGATTAAGTGACGAGGCTATGAGGGTTGCAGTTGGTTTGCGCTTGGGAGCTAACATTTGCGAACCCCACACATGCACTTGTGGCTCACTTGTCACTGCAAGAGGCGAGCATGGTTTATCTTGCTCGTTAGGTTTTGGTCGTATGGCTCGCCATGGTACACTAAACGACTTGATCTACCGTGCTCTGATCAAAGCTGGATACCCGGCAGCCAAGGAACCTCAGGGCCTGGTAAGATCGGACGGCAAGAGACCGGATGGAATCACCCTCATCCCATGGAAAGCCGGCAGAGGTTTGGTGTGGGACGCCACAGTGGTGGACACACTTGCACCGTCTTACCTTGCCGCTACAGCCACTCGTGCCGGAGCAGCGGCTAGCCTGGCGGAGGACAGAAAGAACCAAAAATACAGCGCCCTCCTTGATGCTCATGTTTTCATCCCGGTTGCTTTGGAAACCTTAGGTCCGATCAACGACAAAGGGCTAGACTTTATCTCAGATTTGGGTCGTAGTCTTACAGAAGCTACCGGAGAAACTGGGAATCAAGCTTTTTGTTCCAACGCATTTCTATAACTATACAACGATTTAACGCTGTGGCTTTTTCAGGTTCCTTTATTTAAGCCTCTGATGGACATGGTTGAGGGTGTTTGCCCTCATTGAAATTGATGTGTTATGTTTGTATTTTGTGTTTAAGTGAATAAATGTGTGTATTATAATAATAATAATAATAATAATAATAATAATAATAATAATAATAATAATAATAATAATAATAATAATAATAATAATAATAATAATAATAATAATAATAATAATAATAATAATAATAATAATAATAATAATAATAATAATAATAATAATAATAATAATAATAATAATAATAATAATAATAATAATAATAATAATAATAATAATAATAATAATAATAGTAATAATAATAATAATAATAATAATAATAATAATAATAATAATAAGATCGGACGGCAAGAGACCGGATGGAATCACCCTCATCCCACCAAAATCTTGACGAAGATGAGGCCGTTCCAGAGTAACATCATACCCAGCTCCGGATAATTTTTGGAACACCTGAGGGATCATAAATACCTCGGGTAAAAAAAAAAATAATAATAATAATAATAAAAATAATAATAATAATAAGAATAATAATAATAATAATAATAATAATAATAATAATAATAATAATAATAATAATAATAATAATAATAATAATAATAATAACAGAGACCGGGTGATTCCATCCGGTCTTTATTATTTAAGCCTCTGATGGACATGGTTGAGGGCGTTTGCCCTCATTGAAATTGATGTGTTATGTTTGTATTTTGTGTTTAAGTGAATAATTCGGCAGGTTTAATATACTATCGCAGGAAGGCTCACAACAGGGCGATCCTTTGGGACCTCTTCTATTCTGTTTGCCGCTCCATCCAATTCTCATCCGCTTGGTGTCGCCCTTGGCTTTCGGATACCTCGGCGACCTCACGCTTGGCGGGGACCCAGAGATAGTGGAGGCTGACGTGGATTTGATCGAGGAAGGATGCTTGCGTCTGGGCCTCACGCTCAACCGTACAAAATGCGAGATCATCGCGACCGACTTCGACTTCAACAACACCAATCGAGGCGCTATGCAACATTTCGCCAGAGTCGATCCCATGACGGCCATGCTTCTGGGTGCTCCGCTCACATCGTCGGAGGCCCTTCTATCGGCTCTCGACAGATGCGTGACCGACCTCAAGACCTCGATTGACAGACTACAACTCGTCGCCAAGCAGGACGCCCTATTGATCCTGAGGTGCTCGCTTGGCTCGCCCAGGCTGATCCACTTGCTTAGATGCACCCCTTGCCATGATCACCCTCGATTGCACGATTATGACGAGCTGCTCAGGGGGGGCTTGAAAGGATATTAAACATCACGCTGACCGACGACCATTGGATGCAGGCGTCCCTTCCAATCAGATTATGGGGACTGGGAGTTAGGAGGGTGTCTTCGTTGGCACTTCCAGCTTTTTTGGCTTCTGCCGCTGGCACCCTCTCCATCCAGTCCCTCATCTTGGGAACAGCCTGGATAATTGACGACGATTCATCCGATTCCGCGCGGTCCGAGTGGATGCGGATCACTGAGACGGGTGATCCAACAGAATATCCAGGTCACAAGCAGTCGCTTTTGGACCAGCCGCTGTTGCTTAAGACCGTTCTTTCCATCGAGTCCAAGCTACAAGACCCATACGATCGGGCACGACTTAAGGCGTCAATGGCACCACACGCCTCTGACTGGCTACACGGCAGTACACGCCCTTCCACTGACCGCGTTCTATCTCAGATTGAGTGACGAGGCTGTGAGAGTTGCTGTTGGCCTCCGACTGGGCGCGCCCATCTGTGAGCCACACACGTGTGTATGTGGTGCTCCTGTTTCAGCAAGGGGTTCACATGGTCTTTCTTGCTCCCTGGGATTCGGTAGACAGGCAAAACACAGCACCATCAACGACCTTGTCTACCGGGGCTTAAATAGAGCTGGAACTCTGGCAATCAAAGAGCCGTCGGGCCTCGCCAGGACTGATGGGAAAAGACCGGACGGCCAGACCCTAATCCCTTGGAGTAACGGGAGGGCTTTGATTTGGGACGCGACCGTGGTGGACACGTTGGCCGCCTCGTACGTCATCGAGAACGCGATCGAAGCCGGGAGAGCAGCAGAGAAAGCCGCCACAAGAAAATTGTCAAGTATTTGGACCTCCAAAGGACATACCTCTTTGTCCCCTTAGGCGTGGAAACGATGGGCCCCATCAACAATGAAGGTCTCGCTTTTGTGTCCGAGATCGGACGCCGGCTGTCGAAGATCTCTGGTGATTCACGTGAAACAGGCTTTCTGTTTCAGAGCATACCAGTCACCAACCAGCGCTACAACGCTGTTGCCTACCAAGGCACCTTGTCTGGTTTACCCGGAGCTATGGACCGGCCCCTCAAAGCAAACGGAAATTGATCTGTTAAAACTAAACCGAAACCTAAACCTATCATTCCTGTTATAATAATAATAACAATAATAATAATAATAATAATAATAATAATAATAATAATAATAATAATAATAATAATAATAATAATAACAATAATAATAATAAATAATAATAATAATAATAATAATAATAATAATAATAATAATAATAACCTAGAATTCTGTTTAACATTGCACCAACTCTTGCTACAGTTGAAATCAGAGTTAAGAGTGGCATTCCTAGACGATCTGACACTGGGAGGCAAGATCGATGTTGTTGCCCACGACGTTGAGCTAATTGCAAATGAGGCAGCTAAACTTGGGCTCATACTCAACCGCGCGAAATGTGGGGTCATTTGTCAAAATCCGGACAAAAAGGTTGACGATCCCTCATTCTACGGCTTCAAGAACACGCCACTAGAAGAAGCGACGCTGCTAGGCTCACCTCTTATGCCTGGGCCGGCAATTGATAAGGTAGTGAATAAGAAGGCATGCAGAAGACCTGGAGCGAGCGATAGGGAGGCTGTCCATGCTTCACTCGCACGATGCTCTAATCCTATTACGTAATGGATTGAGTGTAACAAAGCTCTTCTACACAATGCGCACAGTCTTATGCGTCGACTGTCCTAGTCTCACTAGATTTGACTGCTTGTTGAGAACAGGGTTATCAAGAATTCTTAATGTGGAGCTATCGGACGAAAAATGGCTTCAGGCATCTCTACCGGTGAAGGATGGTGGCCTTGGAATTCGCTGTGCTGCAACGCTTGCACTTTCTGCCTTCTTGGCATCTGCTGCGAGCACTAGCGAACTCCAAGCAAACATACTGCCACCAGAAACAGCTGCCTCCTCAGACGACCTGGTGGACGCAGCGTTAAAAGCATGGACAACACTCACGGAATCCAAACCACCATCCGGATAAGCAGCTAATCGTCAAAGAGAATGGGACAACCTCTGGATCATAAAGGCATGGACAACCCTGAACGAATCGGCTAGTACAGCAATTGACCGGGCTCATCTCTTAGCCTCTCAGGCACCACACTCGGCAGATTGGCCATTAGCACCTCCGGTAACTGCTCTGGGTCTGCGCCTGTCCGATAAGGTGATAAGGATTTCCGTTGGAATGCGACTCGGGACAACCCTCTGCGAACCGCACGTGTGTCATTGTGGCGAAAGAGTCGACGCCAGAGGACTCCACGGTCTGGCATGCAGAAAAAACTCTGGCAGACAACAACGTCACAATTTGCTGAACGATATTGTGTGGCGCTCCTTAAGAAGGGCCAACATTCCATCTCAGAAGGAACCGTTAGGGCTCACAAGGGAAGACGGAAAACGGCCGGACGGCGTGACGCTCATTCCATGGACATGTGGAAAGTGTCTCACTTGGGACGTGACGGTGTCAGACACCTTTGCGGCATCGCATCTTGCAGCAACATCAGCAGGAGCAGGTGAGGCCGCAAACCAGGCAGCTGTCGCCAAAAGGACTAAATACGCCGCAATCACCCGGACACATGACTTCGTGGCGGTGGCCTTGGAATCCAGCGGTTCCTGGAGCTCGGAAGGACTGGACTTTGTCTTGGACCTGGGACGAAGGTTGACCGAGGCAACGCGGGACAGACTCGAAACAAGCTACCTCCTTCAAAGAATCTCGATATCAGTCCAGCGGGGCAACGCCATCTGCTTCTCTTCCACATTGCCTCTGTAACAATACTATATAATCCGACTGTTGTATAATAATAATAATAATATTAATAATAATAATAATAATATAATAATAATAATAATAATAATAATAATATTATTATTATTATTATTATTAATAATAATAATAATAATAATAATAATAATAATAATAATAATAATAATAATAATAATAATAATAATAATAATAATAATAATAATAATAATAATAATAATAATAATAATAATAATAATAATGACGACAATTTCTATGGTGCCGTAATGCTGCTACAAGGGCGCCTTGACAACGACAAATACACAATCAGAGACAAGAGATTGACGAACTCTCTAGAGGCAGCCACGTGCGGCGCCAAGAGAACGATACCTGTCCCATCACCACCACCACACAGCCACCACACATTTAGGCAGTGGCGCAACTAGGGGGTGTTGGGGTGCTTGAGCACCCCCCCCCCAGGGCCAAAAGGTGACCCACGCAATTTTTCCAAATCCGATGAGTTTTTTGTTGAGGATGGGGGTGGAGGGGAGTAGAGAATCTTTCGCTCTTTAAGTCTTTCAGATTACACAATCAAGCAAGTTCCTTCATTCTTCTGCATTATGATTTTAGTCAAATTCATGGTTCATAAAGGCTGATAAAGCACTAGATTTAAGTGTTTTGCTTGTATAGCCTATCTGAATTTATCTGGGACTCGAGAATTTGCCTAGTGATGTATTAAAAGCGTTATGCCTTTACATCACAGTGTCTCACCAATTTATTGATAATTAAGTCACTGCGTGTGCTATTTTATTAAGGCCTCGTTAAGTATTATTGTTTTCCTTCAAATTAATATTATAATAATAGTTATTCAGCTTTGTTTGATCTAGGCATTTCCAGCGGAGAAAGTGCACAGAAATGAAAATTCCCCCCCCCCATAAAATTCTACGAAACGGTAGTAGTTTTTAGTTGATGTTTATTATACTGTATTACATAAACTGCCATATTATACCATGATCTTATTTCCTACTATATAATTATACTTTTATTATTATACTATAATTATGATACTATCATATGATACAACAATGTGCATAACGTACTATCATGGGGGATATTTAAGGCGATAGGGGAGATGTAAGTACTTGTGAGGACACTGAGGCAACCCTCTGAAGTTTAAAAAAGAACAAAGTTTGTGGTGAGGGGATGGTGATGCTTATATCCCCCAATATGTCACAAATATTATTATAAATTTATGCAGTGTTATCCACTGTTTATCCATTATGAACAATTTTGTTCGGACAACAGCCTAAAATGCTGTCATTAGAGTCATTACTGTGTGTGAACTAAAAACTTCTTAAACGATTAGAGGAGACATTTATTGAAATCTTATATCACGTCTCTGAGCACTAAAATCACGAAGCAGGACGTTTTGGCGCCGCCGTTTTGGCGCCGGACGTTTTGGCGCCGGACGTTTTGGCGCCGGAATTTTTTTCACTCTCGTTCTAGAGTATACAAATTATGATATTGTAGGTAATTGTAGGAGGTTCATTTACGCAGATTTTGATGTAAATTTTGTAATGATATTCCACGCCATTCAAAAGTTATGCCCGAAATAGCTAAGAATATATGTATAAGACATGCGTCGTGAGGGTCGGTTAGTCACCGTTAGTGTCAGGTTAGGCGTCGTGAGGGTCGGTTAGGCTTAGGTATAGGGTTATTGTAGTCGTTCGGTCTCGTATATAGGGTACAAATTACGGTTAATTATTACTCCACTGAATGGAATGAAACTTGAAAAATAAATATTAAACACAATTCGATCACTTCGTACTGATGTATTTGTAAACCGAACAGAAAATAAGCTACTGAGATCAATTTTTATATGGGCGCCAAAACGGCGGCGCCAAAACAGTGCGCCAAAACGGCAGCGCCAAAACGGCGGCGCCAAAACGTCACGTACCGCTAAAATCATGAGCTATTTTGTAAAAATGACAGCTTTAAAAGTCGCGGTAAACGGTGCAAATGCAAAATTTTGTAGGTTATTGTGAGGCAACAATCTGAAATTTTAAACTAAAATCTATGGCTATCAGCAATGAATATCTGCAATTTGATTAAAATGACAGCTTAAAAACCTACCATTACAGAATTAAAATTTATAAAATTAAACAATGGAAAGAGGCATTGAAGTCCGACACCATGTCCTTCAGCATTGAAATCATGATAGATTTCGCTTAAATGACAGCCTAAAATGATGCCACTGCAGTGTGGAAATAACATTTTCTATGTTGGAGAGAAAGCACATCTCACTCACCAAAACCTCTTTCCCCAGCTAGGCCTATTTTGAAATCTGAAGTCACTTTTTTCAGCACTGAAGGAATAGAGCTAGTTTGCTAAGTTGACATCTTAAAATGGTACCATAATAAAGTGGAAACTCAGAAAAATATTTTTTTATTATTGTGAGTAGGCCTATATTCATTGAAGTTTAGACTTTAGACCACTCTTATCGGCACTGAAATAGTAAAGCAATTTTGCTATGGCAGCTTAAAATGATGCCATTGCAGTGTGGAAATTAGAACCAACTGCATGGAACAGTCTTCCTGCCCACGTGAAGATGGCACCATCTGTGGAGACATTTAAATCCAGTCTCAAAACTTACCTATTCAAACAATCGTATATTTAACTGACAGTAGGCTAACATGTTATCCTGTGTACAGCGCCCTTTCCTTCGGCCTCGGCTGAGCTACGGCGCTATATAAATCGTCTTATTATTATTATTATTATTAGAAGATTTCTTATGTGATATGGCATCCCAAAGCCCCTGCCCTCTCAGCCCCACGTGCTTCGGAGATTTTTCGTCAGATGCTCGCTTCCCCCCCTTCCAGAACCCTTAGTTCTCATGCACAGACGGGACTATAGAGAAACACTGATTATATAATGGCGGAGGGGGCTAGATTAAACACTGGTTATTAATTCTGCCATTCGCGAGCTATAGACCTAAGACCCTTTCTCTTGTCTAACCTAATGCTAAAGGACATTTTTGAAGTCTTAAACCGTGTTTTCAGACTTTTTCATGACTTTATCGCTCATAAATACAGCTGGCAAACAAGAGCCTGAAACGTGCTCTAGCTGATGTCGAAAGCAAAAAATGCGCTCGTTTCTGGGGCTTTGCCTCAGACCCCGCTGGGGGGGGAGCGTACGACGCTCCCTCAGACCTCCTAGTCGGCATTGGCTTCGTGCCTTCGGCACTCACAGCTTCGCTGCTTCGGCGCTTGCAATAATAATTCTGAGCACCCCCTCCAGCAAAATGTTCTGGCTGCGCCCCTGCATATAAGCCTACACCCATAACGCGCGTGCATCTCCATAGGCAGATAATTATAATGCAGTGCCTCTCCGTAGGCAGAAGTATTCCAGTGCCTCTCCATAGGCAGAAATAATCCAGTGCCTCTCCATAGGCAGAAATAATCCAGTGCCTCTCCATAGGCAGAAGTAATCTAGTGCCTCTCCATAGACAGATAAAAACCAAGGCCGAGATGCACAAGAGGGTATAACTCATACTCTTTAGCTTAAATGTGGCCTATGCGTGAGTAGTGGGTAATTTCCGTATGCATGGCTTGTGATTAGCAAATTACGATAGGTATAACGTTATTCGAACTCACAGGCAGGTATACGCGCGCTACTCCGAGGGTGAACAATAGACAGCCGACTTTATCTGGACGCATGAACAATAGGCAGCCGTCGATATTTCCCTGTGGACCGTCTATAGGTCTTGATCTGTTCACCCCACGCTGGCAACGACCGCATATAAATATCTTTCACGCATGCGCGCTCAGCTAAAATCTATTGAATTTGGGGGAGAGCAAGCGTCATGCATCGTCGGGTGCAAGGAATGTCCAGCTTATCGTAAACTTAACAATGTCTCTTGGTATAAAGTGGTCTTGCATACCACTACATTCCAACGGCTACGTCTGACCTAGTTACGTCTACGTCTAAGGTAGCCTATACCTGGCTATTTACATACCGGCCCAGTACCTCTTCATAGGCAGAAGTATTCCAGTGCCTCTCCATAGGCAGAAATAATCCAGTGCCTCTCCATAGGCAGATGTATGGAGTCGAACATGTAACCGCAGGTTGTAATATTGAAAATATTCTTTCTTACATATCTCGCATTGAAATGGTTCTTTGATGGCATTCCAGATAATGTTTACATGTGAATGCATGTAGACAAACTCTGCACTCGTATCGTTTCTCTCCAGTGTGAATTCTTTCAAGGTATTCCGGATCTTGATTACCTGAAAATGCTTTGAGGCAAAGACTGCACTTGAATGGCTTTTCTCCAGGGTGTCTTTTTCTATAACCCTCGCCTTCTCTGGAAACTGTAACCAACTCCTACACCGTAAATCATTCAGTCAACTTCCAAAAGCTGAGTCGTTTGTTCCTTATTCTCGGGGGAAAATTACTACCATATGTCCCTCCCTCTCTCCATCCATCCATCCATCCCTCTCTCTCCAATCACTCCTGTCCCAAACCGCATCTGATTCGCCACGGGCACAGGATATTCCCTCATCTACACATGACCGTTCACTCTCCCCGCCCCGAGCATTCTACATCTGCTTTCCAACCAACGTCAAAGGTTAAAATATTTCATTTGTTACACTCTCTTCAAGACAATTAGGGCGATATTTTTTATTTTACTCTCTGCTGAAAGACTGCGCATCGATCATTGTCTCCGTGTAACCAATAATAATCAACATCTCCTTATCCACAGGGAATTTACCTTCCTCTTCATTTTTTGGTCACCACTCCTCAAAAAACCATCGCTTGAAAAGAGAATTTATTAAAATTACCGAGTTGTTTCCAACCTGTAATTAACCACCAAAATAACTCAACGTGTTGTACTGCTACCTAGGATCAATGACTACCACACTTCAGAGTCACTTCTGAACCCACACCAGTTATGAGATGATAATTCATTGACGTAGCCTTATGGCATGACATTATTATGCTACACGTCTTCAAACTACCAAACGCATTATAATCTACGGTCGCGACACTATGCATTCACATGTAAACATTGTATACTAGCTGGGTACCCGGCGTTTCCCGGGAATTTTAGGATTCGCCCCCTCCCGGCCAATCCATCCACTACTTCGCCACCCTCACTTGACCCCATTCCTCCCTCCTTCGGTCCGTCCGTCCCTTCCTACCTCCGTCCGTCCCTCCATTCCTTTCTTAATCCCTCCCCTCCCTCAATCCGTTCCTCCCTTTTCTCTTCTCTCTGCCTCCCTCGGCCCGTCCTCGTTCCCTCCGTCCCTCCCTTCGTCCGTCCGTTCCACCGTGGGCGGTTCTTGGCCCTAACCATGGACTGGAAGTCAGCCAACTTATTTTCACAGTGGATTTGCCATTACATGGTGCTCGTGGGAGAGGTTTTCGAACGTGAAGATGGTGTTGGCCGAGATCGCCGACCCCCTATGTCCTACCCAGGGTCGACCATGTTCCCGACCCCCTGCGAAGCATTGGAGTCGATTGCTTCAAAACTATGGTCGTGTTCATCTAACAAACAAACGCACAGACTTACGAAAATATAATATATATAAGATATGAGAATTTATAAACTGCCTCTTACAAATACTAGCCAATCTCGCGCTGAACGGGGATTTAATTTCGTCGACGGAGGAAATATTAATTACCCTCCCCCGCCACTGCGAGACTTTATTTCAGACTAAACTATTCATGGGCGAATTTATTCTGAAACAGATTCGCCGGGAAGGGGAAAAATGTGTTTCGCAATAAGTTCTCAGAGGGAGACTTTTAGGGTAGGACGCTGTCACGCGACACCGGCAATAAAATGTCAAAAACGGGCCATGGGGACCTCTGAACGTGGGCCCATAAAAGTTATCTAAACGGCCGTAATTAATTTCTTTGCCAACGAAGGATAATTTTAAAAAAATTTAAAATGAAGAGTTCTTTATCGGAACGAAACCTGCGATCTTAACCCTATAATCGGTTGTCGCAATGTCTGGGCTGCCTCATCTTCCTTGCAGCCTGATTAGCCGCACAAAGTGAATAAAAATTATAGGCCTTATAATGGCACCCTGTCATTATAGCCCGGTCAAAATAGCCCCGTTAAAACAGCTCCGTCATAATCGCCCAATGACAAAACAGCCCCGTCAAAATCGCTCAGCGACACATTAGCCCCGTCAAAATAGCTCCGTCAGAACAGCCCGGGGCTATTTTGTCGGGGACCGACAAAGGCGCGGCAAAACACACGATTTTCGTGAACAATTGGACCGAAGAAATCGACGTCTTTTTAAGGAAGCCGAATTGATGAAAATAATTCTTGTAAAGTTTACGAAGGCTTCCGATAATGATCGCGTTGGTAAATATAATTATTAATAGAAGTCGGATTTAAGCCTTTTCGTCAATCCAACTTCTACTTGAGATCTATAAAACCTTCCTCCACCGTCGATTTCTCAAGCGTTTGATCATCAATCCAGCTTCTATTTAAAACATAAATACTGTGATCCCGCTTTTATTTCTTAGGCGTTTTATCACTCATCCAGCTTCTAGTTCATATATATAAAAACCTGCATCCAGCTTCGATTTCTAAATCGAATTCTCAGCTTCCATTCTTCAAGCGTTTTATCATATATCCAGCTTCTATTTAAGATCTATGAAAACCTTCAATCAGCTTCCATTTCTAAATCAGTTCCCGAACAAATAGCCCCGTCAAAAAAAATGCTTAAGAACTGGGAGCTGGATGAAGGTTTTGTGGATTTTAAATAGAAGCTGCATGGATGAAAATAAAACGCTTGAGGAATGGAAGCTGGATGAAGGTTTATATAGAGATAATACAATTATATTTAAAATAGAAGCTGGATGAGTGATAGAACGCTTAAGAAATGGAAGCTGGATGAATGTTTTTAGTTATCTGAAATATAAGAACTGGAACTGAGTTGTCAGTGGCGACTATGAATGAACTTTTTTCGCGGAACTGTTCACACGGGCTGTTTTGACGGGGCTATTTAGACGGAGCTATTTTGTCGGTAACTGATTTTTCTGGGCTGTTTTGTCTTTGGGTGATTTTGCGGGGCTGTTTTGTCATTGGGCGATTATGACGGGCTGTTTTGACCGGATTATTTCGACGGGTCACCCCTTATAATAGGTAAGCTTAAGCATTTGTGCATGCAATTGTGACAGGAATTTCTGAATAATAATATACAGGGTGGCGCATAAAAAGTGAGACCGCCTCGTTAAATCTTTTGTATTATAATATTAAATTATGTTTTTGGCGCTTTTTAAACTTTAAAATTATCCTCGCACATTAACTCAGTGTGTGACATCACTATTTCGTGAACTTCCGGGCGCCATCTTTATATTTTATGTCAAATTGATGCCGACGGTAGGCTGCGACAGCGCTTAAACCATGAAGCGGTTATACCCGAAGTTCGTTGGAATGGTACGGAATATTCTGTGTGCAAGTGAGCTGATTTTCAGCCAGGATGATGATTCTCGCAGCCACAAGAGTCAACTGGAAATTTTCAGAGAAATTGGCTTATCACGAAAAACTGTTACAGTGCAACGCATTATAAAGCAAAGTTTGCAACTTCAAACGTAAGCTTATACAAACGCGTAATAGGGCAGGTTATAAACGAAAACTGCAAATTAAAACATCTGCAGTGAAGTCAACAGTACTGTTAATTGGCATATATCCAAAGAGAAAAGTGTACGAAGCATTTGGTTTACAGACGAAAAGACCTTTACTCCTATCACAATGGGTATATTGACTATATTCTCAAAATGATCGTGTTTATTCTGATGCAAGAAAATGTTTCAGCAACGAAGTGGTCTCATTAGCGCACGTGAACATTTCAGTCGTTGCATCATCGCTTCGGTCGGGGCGTCTCGGATGGAAAAATCAGTGAGTGTATGTTACCTATTGTGATCACGTCTTAAGACGAGGATTGCTCCTGGATATTCGAAACTGGCCATTGTTGAAGAGCAGCGAAAATTCCCATGGCGGTTTATGAACAGAAGCATTGACCAGTGATGCCGACGTTTAGACAAAAACTGCTGAGAACCGAGGTGGACACATTGAATTTTATTTCTGATTCTGTACGAATAAACGTTTGGCAACAATTCACTTGTTTTTTGTGGAAGAAAAAGTTTTTAAATAATTTATTATTTGACATTATGCTAGGCGGTCTCACTTTTTATGCGCCACCCTGTAGATATCGAAAAACACCTTACGAATTTACTAAGTAAGTGAGTTAAATTCTCAATGAACGAATGATTATGTGCAGTCAAAAATTTGTGTTATTTGTGGAGATCCGTGAAAACCTGATTACTTTCGACATTAGGCTCGGCCTGCTATGTTCTCGCTTTGTTTCTTGCTTGTTCCTTCTATTTGCAATTGCCAATTTATCAGACGAGTTGTTTGTGCATTTTAAGACTACTGCGGAGATTACTGTGATATGTCACCGATAGATAACTATCTATCAATGACGATGCCTGGAGTTGGATGCTCTTTGGTTTTCATGTTCATTCAAGGCATCGTTTTCTTCATCATTCTCTTCAAAATCGAAATCGATATCGTCGGACGTCTACAAAAGGTGACGACCCTGAACCGAGTGAGTCCAGCCATGCTCACTGAGATTAATGCTGATGACGGTGTAGAGATCAACGAAGACTCGGATGTAAGCAATGAGCGGCAACGCATCCAGAGGTCTCTTAGACAAGAACTTATCAAGACGGACCCAGTCGTCCTCCAAGATCTGACGAAGCTGTATGATAACTTGGTGGCCGTTAACCAGTTGAGTATCGGAGTCTCTCCGAAGGAATGCTTCGGTCTTCTGGGAGTCAACGGAGCCGGAAAGACGACCGTCTTCAAGATGCTGACCGGAGAAATCCGACCATCCTTCGGAAGCGCCTATGTTGCTGGGAAAAGCGTTGAAGATGACATTGCAGAGGTGCGTCAGAAGATCGGTTACTGTCCGCAGTTTAACACCATCATCGACCAACTGACTGTTCATGAGACTCTCTGGATGTACGCATGCGCACACGGAATTTCGTCTGTCTTATCAAAACAGGTCATTGACCGACTCATCGAAAATCTGACGCTCAAGCCATACACCGACAAACTAGCTGGAAAACTCAGGTAAAATCATTATGCTTATTGTGCGTTCAGAATTTCGGTATCCGTTGAATTCAGCGCGCACATTTCAGCGACCTTCATTTCAGCGACCTCAATTTGCCGCCGCACTTTCAAGCGCGTATTCAATTTGGCGACCTTCATTTAAGCGCCTACTCAATTCGCCGCCGCACATTTCAGCGCGTATTCAATTTGGCGACCTTCAAAAGGACGTTGCTAAAGGCCTAAACCGTGCGCAAACAACACGTATTATTGATAATAACATCAAAGCAAAATCAAAGCAAAAACAGATGTGGATGTGAATCTTCGTCAGCTCAATTCAGTATAATTTCAATCGAACTTTAAACAGTTTAAATGCAGTAGACACTATACTAATGAATCGTTTCTTCAGTTATATATAGGATTACTCAGTTCAATTTTAATGTAACAATCGTTTGTTCAGTTATATAGGATTATAGACCTGCTCAGTTCAATTTTAATATAACAACTTTCAAACAGTTTAAATGCAGTAGACACAATACTAATGAATCGTTTGTTCAGTTATACACGGTGTCCCAATTGAACTGATACTCTTTTTGTTTTGGCGATATACTTGTCAATTCTAAGTGAATCTCTATACAATTTAATAGAATGTAAAAGGGATTAATGATCAATGTTTCCTGAAAATTTTGTCCAATTCTACGAACAGAGTCCGAAGTTATGCATGTTCAAATTTAGGCAACGAAAATTGTAAGTTTCCAACATGTAAAAGATAGGAAATTAGTGTTATATCGCTGTTTTTCAAAAGCTGATCTTCAAAATGTCCTCCATTAGCTTGAATGCATGCTCTAAGGCGCTTTCGCCATTCATTGATTGCATTGTCAAAAATCCGTTGATCAAACCGATTCCATTCTTCCACATTTCACTGTCTGAAGTCGTCACTGGTCAACGTCACGTCTGCGAGTTTCATAAGGCTGCGTGCGATGAGCCAGTTTCTGTTAGGAAATTCCTTTAAAAACCTTCTGCACCGTAATGTTTTTCTTCCATTAATTTCCATTAATCAAGTCATCTTTGCTGAAAACCATTTTTATTATTGTCCCCTATAACATGGAAATGACGGAAATATGACATCATATTTATTAATTTAGAAAGTAAGGCTTGCAGTTTCAAACAATGATTTCCTATCTTTCACATGTTGGAAACTTAAAATTTTCTTTGCCCATATTTGAATGTCCATAACTTTGGACTCTGTTTGTAGAATTGGATACAATTTTCAGGAAACATTGATAATTTATCCCTCTTAAATTCGCTGAAATTTCATAGAGTTTCATTTAGTATTAACAAGTATTATCGCCAAAACAAAAAGAGTATCAGTTCAATTGGGACACCGTGTATATAGTACTACTCAGTTCAATTTTAATGTAAACTAACAATCGTTTTGTGAGCTGGTTTAATCAGTGTACAGCGATTGTCGTACGATAGCGGGCGACCCAGGTGTGCAAATTGGCGCGATTGTATAGACAGGTGTCTGACGGTGCGTGATGGCGCGATGAGTGTACGGTAAGCGCACGTGGAAGAGATAGAAAGAAGGATGAAGGAGGAGTGGAAGGGAAGGAGTTGCGCGTTGAGAGCTGTTGAGATAGGCACTAGTAGTTGTCGGAGAGTTGTTGAGTTGAGTTATGAGTAGACTGATGAAGTTAGTTGTTATGTTAACGCAAGTGTAGTCGTTGTTGTGTTGTTGCTGTTCGTTACTTTATACCGGATTTTGGAGTTGATTAATAATACGATTAAACACGACGTTGTTGTTGGTATTAAACAGAAAAGACTGTAGATTCTTTTACCTAGCCATAGTTAAAGAAACAGTTATTCTAGGGCAAGGCCTAGGCTACCAAGGACTTAACGAAGAAGTTTCCGAAGAGACTGAAGGTCACCAGAGAGTTTAGGAAGAGAAGTGACATTTGGTAGCATTGCGGTGAGATAACGATCCAAGTTGTGAGATAACGATCCAAGTTGTGGGATAACGATCCAAGTTGTGAGATAACGATCCAAGTTGTGCGATAACGATCCAAGTTGTGCGATAACGATCCAACGGAGGGATTCTCAGCTGTGCATTCGGAGAGGAATTTCGATCAGACGACGACTGGTCAACGATCATCGAGCAACCGTACGACAGTGAGAAACGACAACACAACGACTACAAGGTAGAAAAACTTGCTTATCTATTGAAGTGTGCAATAAGAATTGAAGTAAAGAAGTAAGATGGAGAAACTTACGGAGCAAAAGCAAGCGGCTATTAAAAAGATGTCTTCGGAGAGAATAGTAAAATTATTAATCGAAGCAGGTTTTGATGCAGAAGAGGTCGGACAGATGTCGAGGGAAGAGTTGATGAGAACGTTGGCTGAGGTTTGGTCAAAGAAAGAAGCGGAGGAGGAAGGTGCTGTTGGTGGTGCTGAAGAGAAGCCAGTGGAGAAACCTCAGGCACCGATGTCCATCGAGGCGTTGATGCAATTCATGATGATGAGGGAGGAACAACGCAGACAGGAAGATAGAGAAAGAGCAGAAAAAGTAGAAAAGATAAGACTGGATCAAGAAGAACAGCGCAGACAGGAAGAGAAGGAGAAAGAAGAACAGCGCCGACAGGAAGATAGAGAAAGAGCAGAAAAAGCAGAGAAGATTAGACTGGAGAAAGATGAGCAACGTCGGCAGGAGGAGAAAGAACGTAAACAGGAGGAGAAAGAACGTAAACAGGAGGAGAAAGAACGTAAACAAGAAGAGAAAGAAAAAGCAGAAAAAGCAGATAGGCTGCGACAACAGGAATTAGACCTACAGAAGCAGCAGTTCCAGATACAACTAGAACAAATGAGGATAGATCGTGACGAAGCTGAGCGACGAAGGACGGAGTTGATGATAGAGTATGAAAAAGCAAGAAAAAACGATGAAGAAATACGAAAACAGCAGATTGAGGACAAAAAGGCTCGCGAGGAAGAAAAAGAAAAGATGCGTTTAAAAGAACTGGAGAGAGCAGAAGAAATTCGTCAGGAAGAATTTCAAGCCGAAAAAGACAACTTGGCAAAAGCAGAAAGAGAAAGAGAAGAGCAGATGCAGTTTGAACAAAAGAAACTTGCTATCAAGGAAGCTCAACTCAGAGAAATGGCTATCGAAAAGGAAGAACGCAGGAAGCAGCTAGAACTGTTGCAACAGAAGATAGAACAAGAAGAAACGCGTAGGGTAGAAGATCAAGATCGACTGAAGAAAAGAGACGAAGATGATCGTAAGAGTCGAGAAGTGTCAGAACAGAATAGACTCAGAGAAAGTGAGACAATGGTATCAAAAATTAAGAAGATAGGTGATGCCATGAAGCATGTGCTACCTAAAATGCCGTATGATATGATGGAAGTGCCATTATATTTTGAAACAGTTGAAAATGCCTTCAATAGTTTTGCTGTGGAAAAACAATACTGGGTGAAATTGTTGTTGCCATTGATGACACCGAGAGCACGAACGGTATTGAACCGCTTGTCTCTTGAGAATTTAGATAAATATGATGCAGTGAAGGAGCATTTGTTGAAGGAGTTCAAGTTAACAGCTCGGGAGTACAGGTCAAGGTTTGCAGAAGCTAAGAAGACAGCCGAAGAAACCTATACGATGTTTACGGCTAGGTTGAAGAATTTGCTGAATTATTATGTCCGTAGTAGACGGGTTGGCCAAGACTACGAGAAGCTGTTTGATCTGCTAGTGGCAGATAAACTGAAAGAATCTTTACCGCCGGGTCCATTACAGTTTGTCTTAGCAAAAGAGGGTACAGAATGTTTAGAAGCCAGTAACGTTGCAGACCTCGCAGACATACATGTAAACAATCGGATTGGTGTGATGTTTCAAGACAAACCGAAATATGAAACCTGGAGCAGTAGTCCAAAGCAAACCAAGTGGAACAAGGATAACAAAGACACCGGAAGCCAAGCCAAGAGTAATGATGCAAAGAAAGATAATTATTCTGGAAAGCAGTATTGGCAAGAACAGAAACAGACAACGTGGGACAGACAAGCCTACAATCGAACTCCGCCGCTGGGACGCCCAACAGAAGGTAATGCATCATACACACCGTACAACAAGTGGGAGAGCAATGAGCAAAGAAGTTTTAAAAAAAAGGTTGCCACAATTGTCAATCTGACAAACACCTAATAAAACATTGCCAAGCACCAGGAGCAGCAAATCTGAGGAAGAACTTTAGCAGAAGTGCAGAAAATTTTCGAGTAAACCAGATACAAGTAATGAATGCACCAGACCAGTTTGACGAACCGGACGATCGTGAGACAGAAGTGAAGTCGGTGATGAAGTGTGCGCTTCAGTTTGCCATACAGAAAGAAGCGATGAAGACTACTCCCATTGCAGAAATTTGTCGAGAAACAAAAAGTAAAGAGGAGTGCCAACGCATAAAGAAGATAACATTGCAGCATGTAAACGTGGAGATACGTGGGACTGATGGTCAGCCAGTACAAGTCAAAGCGTTGATTGACTCGGGGACTGAGATACCAGTAATCAACGAGGAACTACTGAAAGGAACGACAGTAGAAGAAATCGGCAGAGTTCATTTGCAATGTGTAGCTGGAGAGCCGATTCCAGCTAAGTTGGTGAAAATTGAAGTGCGGATGAGCGGTCGTAACGAAGGAGCAGCTACAGAGGACAGGACAGTAAATATCGCGCCATATTTAACTTTAGTGTGTGCCAGCATTCCAGCGGATCTGTGCAAAGAAAACAAGGAAAAGTTCTTGCTACATCCGGAGATAATTGCAGAATTGAAAGAGATTCCACCAGTGAGTGTATTGCAAGGGGAACTGCGAGCGAATGTGACCACAAGAGCACAAAGTCGGAGAGCAGAAGTCGAAGGAGGAGAAGATGAATCGATAAACGAAAGTTCGCAAGAAGAGGATACGGACAGCGAAGATGAACGCAGCATTCAAGACAACGAAGGAACAACATCTGGAAACAATGAAACTGAAGAAGAGATGGATGCATGTGAACGAAATGATAGTGAAGATTTCGAAAGCGATGATGAACTGGAGACGAGTATGAGGGACTTGTTCACAGAGAATGCGAATGATGAAAGACAGCTGGAAGATGCGAAGAAATTCGAGGAGCAGCAGAGAAATGACGAGTCACTGAAATCGTGGTGGAGGATCGCTGAAGACAAAGGGTCAGAGTTTAGCGTGGTGAATGGGTTGATGTACAAGAAGCATCAAATGCTGGATCAGCTAGTGTATCAGTTGGTGTTACCGAAAGAGAGAAGAATTCAAGTAATGGAATTAGCGCACGAGTCAGTATTTGGCGGACACTTGGGAGAAGAGATGACACGAGAGAGAATCAAGTTGTCCTTTGTCTGGCCAAAGATGCGTCGAGACGTGGTGAAATTTTGTAAGTCATGTGTTAAGTGTCAGCTGAAAGCACGAAGTTTGGTGATGGATCGAGTGCCGATTACACCAATTCCAAGGGAAGATGTTCCATTCCGACGGATGACTATGGACGTGGTAGGTCCAATAGAACCGAAGTCAGCAGCAGGGCATAAGTATTGCTTATGCATAGTGGATTCATGTACGAGATGGCCGACAATCTTTTTGCTGAAGTCATTGACTGCTAAGGCTGTGTGCGAAGCTTTGATGAAGCTATTCATTGACGTGGGGGTGCCATCTGTGATCACCAGCGACAGAGGCACAAATTTTACAGCCAGTCTAACGAGGGAATTTTTGAAATTGATGGGATGCTGTCCTAGATTTGATTCGCCAGGGCATCCTGAGGCTGCAGGATTAGTTGAGAGATGGAATCAGACATTCAAGAAGATGGTACATCATGTCATTGTGGAAAATCCGAGACAGTGGCATAAAATCATTCCGTTTACCGTATGGGCATTGAGAGAAGTTCCAAACGCAACGACAGGAGTGGCACCATATTTGCTAGTGTATGGAAAAATGCCAAGAGGACCATTAACTATCTTAAAGGAAAGCTGGACCAAAGAAATAAATCTACCGCCAAACATTGGAGTACAACCAGCAAAGTACCTGAAGAACTTAAGAGCGGACATGGAGAAAGCTCTGACATTCGCTGAGAATTGTGCAGAGGAAAAGCAAAAACCATACGCCAGTCAATACAACAAGAGGGCCAAAGATAAAGAATTCGAACCAGGAGAAAACGTCATCGTCCTGTATCCAACGTCAACCAATAAATTGATCTCACGATGGCATGGTCCATGTACAGTGCTACAAAGAAGATCTAAGTATTCGTACCTAGTGGACATGAATGAAAACGGCCGACGAATCGTCCATGCCAACAAAATGAGGAAGTTCATCGCAAGAACATTATCGTGTGGTCTCATCGTGGAAGAGGACGACGAATTCGGCTCAGTGGTAGAGCTACCATTGAAAGAAGATCATGTAGAGACGAAACAGAAATCGCTGCAATTGAATACACGGGTGGAATAAAGCACTAACGTCCACTAAAAACAGTGTCACTTAGTGCTTTATTCCACCCGTGTATTCAATTGGACTATGAACAGATCGGACATCTTACGAGCGAGCAACAGAAACAGCTACTGGTCGTACTGAACCGTTATGCAGACAGATTTTCGGACAAACCTGGACTATGTACACTGGTAGAACAGGAAGTGTTGCTAAACCCATTAAATCCTAATACTTGCTAACTAATTGATGGATATTTTTGGTTTCTACAGACAATTTATTTGTAATTTTGCTGAAATTGCTAAACCATTGACAGATTTAACTGGCAAGCAGACACCTGAGAACATTGTTTGGACCGAGGACCACCAGAAATCTTTTGATTCTCTTAAAGAAATTGTTTTATCAAATGTGATTTTATACATGTTTGAGGTTGGCAAACCATTTAATTTGTATTGTGATAGCAGTGACTTTGCTGTGGGGGCTGTGCTGTCACAAGTGGACGAGGAGGGGATAGAACGTCCCGTTGCATTTATCAGTCAGAAGCTGACAGATACCCAGAGGAGATGGGCGACGATTGAGAAGGAAGCCTATGCAATCATATGGGCTTTAAACAAATTGAAAGAAATTATTATTGGTTCCAAGATTAATGTGTTCACTGAATACAATCCTTTGGTTTATTTGACTGAGTCAATGTCGAAGTCTGCTAAGTTAGTCAGATGGTCTTTATCATTGCAAAATTTTGACATTCTGTTGAACTATAAGAAGGGAAAGCTGAATGTAGTAGCAGACTGCTTATCGAGATTGTAGTATAAGATTATTTTGTGATGCATTTTAGTATAAGAATTGTTTGATTATTTTAAGCATTGTACGTTCGCTAATTTTTAAGATTAATTAGCTCTCTTCAAAAGAAAGAAGGTAATGTGAGCTGGTTTAATCAGTGTACAGCGATTGTCGTACGATAGCGGGCGACCCAGGTGTGCAAATTGGCGCGATTGTATAGACAGGTGTCTGACGGTGCGTGATGGCGCGATGAGTGTACGGTAAGCGCACGTGGAAGAGATAGAAAGAAGGATGAAGGAGGAGTGGAGGCGAAGGAGTTGCGCGTTGAGAGCTGTTGAGATAGGCAGTAGTAGTTGTCGGAGAGTTGTTGAGTTGAGTTATGAGTAGACTGATGAAGTTAGTTGTTATGTTAACGCAAGTGTAGTCGTTGTTGTGTTGTTGCTGTTCGTTACTTTATACCGGATTTTGGAGTTGATTAATAATACGATTAAACACGACGTTGTTGTTGGTATTAAACAGAAAAGACTGTAGATTCTTTTACCTAGCCATAGTTAAAGAAACAGTTATTCTAGGGATAGGCCTAGGCTACCAAGGACTTAACGAAGAAGTTTCCGAAGAGACTGAAGGTCACAAGAGAGAATAGTTAGGGGGCAGTGACACGTTTGTTCAGTTATATAGGACTATAGGCCTACTCAGTTCAATTTTAAGTAGGCAATAGGTAAACCTAACGTTTCTGAAATCGTTTGTTCAGTTATAGCTAAACCTGCAGGTTCAAGTTGTGCGCAATGCCACGCAAATAATCCAGAAGCGGTCGATTGGCATAATCCAACACGATGGTTTTGATGCGTTCCGCTGTGTCTCTGTAGATACGACGACCGCCAGCAGGATTCCTACCGGCGATGTACTGCTCAATTGCCATTTCATTCATGCTCTGCTCGTTCTTCAAAGCAGAAATGAATTTCCAAATTGAAGGGTGATTAGCTCCCATGAGTTCGCTGAAGCCCCTGTGCCACCCCTCGACAGCGTTGTTGGTCTTCGGTAGGTCATCATAAACAGCATCAACACAATTTTGAAGCAGCGCTGAAATGAAGGTCGCCGAATTGAAAACGCGGTGAAATGTGCGGCGGCGAATTGAGTAGGCGCTTAAATGAAGATCGCCGAATTGAATACGCGCTTAAATGTGCGGCGGCGAATTGAGGTCGCTGATATGAAGGTCGCTGAAATGTGCGCGCTGAATTCAACGTAAACCCTATAACCTATAGGCCTACAGCGTTCAGAATTTCTAAGGCGTGAAGAGCAGTGAACAGAACGTTATAGTTTCAAAGTTATTAGTGTGAAATGTCTTACTTTGCTGAAACTCACCGCTTGCAAGAACTGAAGTTAAAATTAATGTCGATGTAAACCCAATCTTAACCCTCATAGGGTCACGAAATTTCTCAACCGATTTTGGTCACCTGGGGTAAAAAATTACCCCCACTGTGATTCGCATGATTCCTATGATAAACTCAGATTTTCAAGTATAAAACTAAAGGAGATTATTTATAGAAGGTTCGCGGAATGCACTGGAACAAAGAAACATAATTTTATGCAGCACTGCAGGAAAATCAAAATGGCGGACAAAATGGCCGCCATAGTCTTAAATGGTTATAAGTGAAGTCATATGTGCATTAGAAACATGAGCTCAGGGTCTAAATTGATGCCACACTTGTTAACTTCACGTGATTTGCTGTAGACAATTTCCTTTATACATCCTAATTTTATTAAACCAAAACGATTACTATATATAAAACGATACTAATCATGACATATGTTCTATTTGTCCGTGCTGGAGTAGGGAGCGCCTCTGAGTAGTTTTCTTGAAGAGGCGCTACATAAATACTCGAATGAATCAATGAATTTATGAATGAATGATACTATATAATGTTCAGATACTGATAAGGAGACATTGTG
Source organism: Lumbricus rubellus (assembly GCA_945859605.1). Classification (NCBI taxonomy): domain Eukaryota; kingdom Metazoa; phylum Annelida; class Clitellata; order Crassiclitellata; family Lumbricidae; genus Lumbricus; species Lumbricus rubellus. Next base: position 8,713,960 of record OX243814.1, on the reverse strand, counting down.
ACAGCAAGACACTCACGTGTAACGCATGCATAATGCTATGTTTATGAATTCCTGACTAAAATAGCTACGAAGTGGTGCATTTTCGTACTTTTTAGCTGATTTGGGTGCATGGATAGATAATAAAACTGGATGCATTCTGTGCATAAAACATATCTAGGAAACGTCACAGAGGCGATTTCTTCAACTATTTTCAGAGAAAAATATTTCCGTGAAAAACCGAGCTGGGGGTATTTTTTTACCCCCTGGTGACCCTTTAAGGGTTAAACTTTACCTCGCCTAGACCTATGCCTGAACTAACCTTAGGCTTAAAGGTTATTCGTCATATTATTTTTTCTGTGTCTATGTCTTCTCTCATTTTCAGACACCATATGAAAAGATGTTGGTAGTATTGAAACTAATCTATGGCATCAATCCGTCAGCTGTTTCTATGTGCAACACAATAATAAAATTTTGCATTAGATTATTTGTAACATCAGATTGTGTTCTTTGATCGGCCACATTATTTTGCAAATTTTGGATGATATAATACAATTATCATACATGCCGTTTTGGAAACTAAAATAATACAAAGAAATTTCAAACTCTACATTTCTTTTCGATTTTGTTATTTTGATTATCCATTATCCACAGAAGTCATATAATACCCAACTATACCTTGTTTTAAGTCAATATAACCGACCATAGAATAGGCTATTGTGCTTGAACGTTTGCTCATTTCTGTTGCGTTGTTGTTAGCGGTGGCAACAAGCGTAAGTTATGTGTGGCCGTTGCGTTGATGGGAAATCCGACGGTCGTCTTCCTCGATGAACCGACAACAGGCGTCGATCCAGAAGCCAGAAGACACGTCTGGAATACTCTGGCCGCAGCAAGAAACACCGGCGCCACCATCATACTCACGTCGCTCAGGTAGGAATACATTCTGTCCTTGACCTAGGCTACTATATTCAAATACTCTTGGTTCATAACCACGTGAGCTCATGCATACATTAGTACCCTACACATATATAGAGGACTGCACATTATACATGCTTACACAAAAGTACACAAATATCTGGACATTTGTATAGTTCTTCATGTGACAGATAACGTTGCAACATCACTCACATACCTACATGCAGTATTAGGCTACCTGGATGTATTTACGTGTGCATACATTATGTAATGTTTTCTGTTAATGGCATGAGGGGTTACTCATGCTGATGCGGATTTCTTTGATTGTTTGTTTGATTTTTGAGTGTATATTTTGTTTTTGTTCTTTCTCTGAATTTTTCTTGTAGTGTTTACTACATTAGTTTTTTATAACAAATTTTGTCTCTAGTTCAGTAACATCCTTGCATTCCAATTATCCCTACAGCTTATACTTTTACACTTCACTTTGGTAATAGGCCCCTGCTTAGCGGGACTTTTCCCGTTTGGTGTGCCTATTTGTTTCCTCACTCCTACTTCACTTATTCACTTTGAGCATTTGCTTATTGCGAATTATGTATGTACTCTGTTAAGCATACATGTACAATTGAATTGTTGGATCAATAAAAAAAAATGTCTATTTCGCCACAAGCATTTCGTTGCTGCAGAGATATGATGTCTCTTTTGTTCCAAGCATGGAAGAATGCGAAGCCATTTGTACTCGGATGGGAATCCTAGTCGACGGTCGCTTCCTCTGCCTCGGGAGCCTCCAACATCTCAGGGATAAGTTCAGCGATGAATACTCGCTAAGCATAAAGATTCAACGCTCAGCCACCATTGAAAAACCCGAAGAACTACAGGAACGGGTTGATAAGCTGAAATCTTTCATCAGCCAATCGTTTCTAAACAGCGTCCTTAAGGACGAACATGAAAACCTTCTTAACTACCAAATCAAGATGCAGAGTTTTAAGTTGTCTGAAGTTTTCGGGATCATGGAGAAGGCGAAGGTGACGCACGAGATCGAGGGCTATTCGGTGGGACAGACGACTCTGGAGCAGATCTTTATCGGATTTGCAAGTACATGTAAGAAGCGAAAGCCACCAGAGGTTGCCAAGAAGAAATGGTTTGGACTTTGTTAAAAATAACACCTCGTCAATTTCTATCGTTTCCAACTTATTCTTCCATTTATTGATCTAGTTTTTGCATTCTCAACTTTATAAACATAGTACGATAAATAAACAACACCGTTGATAAACAGTAATGTCATTCTTAACAAATGCTTTCATTAAATTGCTTTCTCAGTCTCTCGCACTGGTTATGAATACGCATTTAGGCGACGTGAAGTAGGCAACGTCCGTAAATGTAACCTGTGATAGATGGAAGTCATATCATGTATTATAGGCCTACTGGTCAGAGGATGTCCAAATATTAGGTAAACACGGAGGGGTCACCGGATTTAGGCGATTTACCTACGTGTACGTAGGAGGAAAGTGCGTCTCAGCAAAATGTACGTAGGCAAAAAGTGTAATTGTGACGTCTACATCATCATTTGCAACAATGTTTTTAAATTTTTTAGATGATTTTGAAAAATCAGGCACTAATGGGTTAAAGTTATCGTCACTTAGGCCTACTGATATAGGCCTATGCTTACTTGCTTAGGCTATCTCAATTTTGTACGATTCGTTCAGTAAAAGTTAAACATTTTCATAAATAAAAATAAGAATTAAGAATAAAGAATTTCTTGAAAGAACATAATAGACCTTAAATTCTAAAAATAATTATAATATTCGCTAGGACTTTTAATATTCGTGATTATTTGAAAATCTTATTATTCGCAATAAGCGAATACTCAATCTATGGTTGAGACACGGTAGGCGGTAAGCTTATTTCACGTAAATGTGGTTCATGGGAAAGAAGTGGAATGAGACTGGGTCTGAAACAGGCAGCAGTGTCTGATGTCATTTGGCTTCTGCATATGACGGCTGCTTCCATCATCTCTGCCTGCAGGACAAGCAGCAACTTCTTGCTGACATTCGATGCAATGTTGTGGTTCAAGACAAAAGGATCCTGGATCATGAGAGGAGAGATCTACAGCAGACAACACAACTGAAAAGCTTTCATCATGAAGAAAATAATGAACTACATTATTGCATTTATATGAATCCTTATTGTGTTTACCTTTCATCGCCATGCAGCATAACATGCAACATTTTCCAAGGTAGGCCTAATTTAACCGATAAATTTCTTTGTAGGGCCTACTTTCTTACTACACTTGATGTTAAATGCACTTCCTACCATAAGCTAGGATACATTCCTATTACTTTCTAATTACACTCGATGACAAAAGCACTTTACCTACTGTACACAAACTACAGCAGGTTACTTACCGCATCGAATGCTACATATTATTGTTCCCAATTGAATTAGTATATTTCAACACATTTTTAACTACCAAAAATATACAAGTACATAATTCAGTCCATTTTGACACCATTCAAACTAGTATGAATGGATCGAATCGCAATTTAATGTTCTCAGATGGTCTCATATGCTTTCTCGCTGTGGATTTGAACTGGGTCTTTCATAAAAAAGAATATCTTAACATTTATAAGTACAACTCCATAAATGCACAATACAATCCAATTGCATTAATTATAAATGGTTCTTGATCTGTTACCTGTTTACCCCGAGAATATCTGCTGAAAACGGGCTTAAAATTTAAAAATTAACTGGTAAAGGTTAATGAATCTTGAAATCTTCCAACCCTGAAGTCTTTGAGACGAGGATGCGATGTCATTTGTTCAGAGAATGAGCTGAGGTCAACGCATTTTCCTTCTCGAAGACAAATGACCTTCAGACTAAAGTCAAGCCTTGCGTAGAACTCAAAGAATCCACACATCAATTCCTGCATTGGATTTTTCTCATCCACAGACTCTGAACTGTTGCTGATGTTCGCTTCTTGTTGCAACTTTGTTAAATCGGACGTGAATGAACAATTCCAGTCATCAATAATGCATTGATCTTCTATAAGGTAAAAGCATTTTGAAAGCACAATAGCATGACACTGCTTTTCTCTTGAGCAGGTTTCACCAATTTTGACAGACAGTTCATCACATCTATCTACAATGGCTAAACTAGTCACTCGCACATTGGACTTTCATTCTTTAAATGCTTGTCTTTTACTTGCTTATTATTTCAAATTGGCAGTATGAAGATTTACATGATTATAACAGTAACAGAACGAACAAATGTTTAACAAGCCTACATTATGGAGTTGAATGAAGACTGAGTGAACCTTAAGGCTGTCCATAGGCCTACACGTGTGCAGAGGTAACCGGATTTAGGCAATTTGTATAAGGGTATGTGCGGCCTCAACAGAATAGAACCATGCCAAAATAAATCTTTGATTATGATGTCAACATATTTAGCCTATTAGGGCCTAACTGCATTTTATTATAATCGCATGATGGCATTTGATTATATTGTAATTCTGTCCAGCTCTAAACAGTAAACCATTAACAGTCAACAAATTTAGCTAGCATATATAAAAATAGTATCCTACTGCAAATAAAAATAGTATATATATATATATGACTTCTGCTAATTAATTTTGTGGGGGTGGAGAAGCTTATTTGTACGTAGGCTACGCACGGAAGGGGTACAGATACGATTTGTTTACGTAATATACAGATAGGCCATCTGTATAATTATTATGTGCGTGAACAAAATCGTATTTTTGTGGCGATGCGGATGTCAAATACGTTTGCTTCTGATCTTCATGTCAGCCGTAGATTCAACCATCTTCCCGAAAAGAAAATTAGTCAGTTTAGATAGCATAAGTCAATGTTGGGTAAAGTTTACCTGCAAGATGTGATAATCTGTCGATGGAGGGAAGAACGGGAGGTGATCTGGTCTGCAGATAGAAGATGACGATCATTGTGAGAACGTAGTTAGTCAATTTGGGACCAGCACCCTTCTGACCAGCCACGCCTCGCACCCTGCCCCACTGACGGATGGAGAAGAGGAGAGGACGAATGCGAGAATCAACGCTCAACAGAAACTGAATCAGAGACGTGTTGCGCAATCCGAATCTACAGACAACAGATAGCAGACAATTTAGGTAACAGACAATAGATAACAGACAATAGATAACAGACAATAGATAACAGACAATAGATAACAGACAATAGATAACAGACAATAGTAACAGACAGAAGATAACAGACAATAGATAACAGACAATAGATAACAGACAATAGATAACAGACAATAGATAACAGACAATACTCGAGAGAATAACAATCCAAGGCAGAAAGGAAATCTAAAGGTAGCAAGTCCTATGGTCTATCGTCCCCCCACAGTCTGCATAATATTGTATCATTAATTGCTTGATGAATTCCTTATTCAATAACGACGCTGGGCAAATTCTTTATAATGGTTCAATTCAGTCTGATAATTTTTCAACATATATTTAACAGTAAAGAATAAGCCCAGTGATATGTTCATTTGATTAGCTAACCATAATACTATTATGTAATAGCAAATAATACATTCATTCTGAGAATTTATATAGCACCTCTTCAAGTTGGCATACACGTGAACACATTATTCTCCATCTCCATTTTAAGTGACTTTCAATAACAGAAAATAAACCCAAGCGCCACCTGTTGTTGATGCTGAGATCACATTTCAGTGACGTTGACAGATGAAGAAATTTAACGACAGGACATCGAGCGGTCGTCACTCCAACGATCTGACCGTAAACGTCACTTTTTGCCTGAAGCAGAGTCGTCATCTTCTTGATTGCGTCCTTTGTTATTGGCTGCGACCACCGTAGGAAGTATAAGCTTACCTTGCGTTTCTCTTTCGCAGTAATATGCCTACTCTTATCTGCGTCTGCATCATTGTCAAGCGTGACAGAGTCATTGTTCTCGAATGTGGCTGAAGAATCATTTTCGCATGTTACAGAGTCATCACATGTTGCAGAATTATTATTTGCAGGCGCTGTGTAATCATGTGGTGCTTGAATGTCGTGATGACCAACATCAGAGTCCATCTGTACAGAATCAAACAATTGTAGTAGATATAAAACTTGCAATCTGAATAGCTGAATAGTGCTTTGTAAATTATCAGTACAGCAAATAATCTTCCTCATCACAGACATTGTTCAGGAATACAATAAGATGTGTTTATTGCAAAACAATCAATTGGAATGATCCCGCTTTTCAATACCGGTAGTACAGTTAGAAGTGTCACCTTGGAGGTTGTCGAGAAATGGCTGGATGATTCTTCCAATTTGAGGTCAAGAAATAGGTCAAGGTCACAGCCTTTGATTCCAAGACCATTAACAGATGAACCAAACATGTGAATCTCCTGAGAGTCTGCAAAGAACAACAAACATGATGCTTGCAGATAAACAAATATCTTGCTGCTAATCACTATCTGTCCACTGCAAACATTTTGTGTAGCCTTTGAAGTTCCTAAATTGTGCTATGTAAAAGCCAAAATACATACATACTAGTCAGAATAATATGTATGTAGCGACTGATATAACCTACCGCCACGTAATTTTGGTTTCTATTATATACTAGCTGAACCCGGCCACGCCTTGCTGTGGCTGAAAAAAGCCTCTCCCTCCCGCTCCCCTTCCCTTCCCCTCCCCCTTCTCCCCTCCCCCTTCTCCTCTCTCCCTTCTCCTCCCTTTGCGATGGCGAAGCGGATCACGCCATAAAACGCTTGAGCAAGAAGGCCGTAATGAAATGCGAAGGCCGTAATGAAATGCGCTAAAGAAATTTACGGAACAAACATGCCGGAATCGGTATGCAAGGCTCATTGACGGGCGTAGGCTATGTGTTGAAAACGGTGGAATTTTAAAAGGTTTTTTGTTGAAAACATTGCGCTTTTTGCGAAAAATCATTCTGCAAACCCGGCCGTGTTGGAACTAAACGTTTTGGTGAAGTTCTGAAAGCAATCGGCGAAGAAAGCTCGGAGATCCTGCGTCAGGAGCCAAACGCATTTACATTTTTATATATATAGATTATATCATTATTTTCTTGAATTCTGCATGGTATTTTCGGGGTCCAATAATTATATATATATATATATTAATATTATTAGTTGTTGAGCTGCATTCGGTGACCTACATAATATTGGTGACCTAGATTTTAATGTTAATTTCGATTTTTGACGCGAATTGGAGCGTTCACTGACGTAGGCAGGTCGCTGCAGCTGCCGTGGCAAGTTTTATCGATCGATATTCGTGTAACTTTCTCACGGTATCGGCCTTTGGCGGCTCGTATGGAGCGACGGCCAAAGGAGGAGGAGAGGCCGATTGAGTCGTCGACCGTGCAGTCGCGCAAACACGCAGCGAGGCAGAGGCAGTAGTCGCTGATACATTGGAACGGATAGAGAAGGACAAACGCGAAGACATGGAGCGACGGCCAAAGGAGGAGGTGAGATCACCGACCGATGCAATCGCGCGTACAGGCAGAGATACCGACGCAAACGTCGCTGATACATAGAAACAGACAAAGAAGGACATATGTCTGCGTGTGGTCTGTGTACGTCGATATTTGCAATCGCTGTCGCACGGTTTGACTGGCATTGGTAGTTTTCCATCAAGGCCTTGGCGTGTTGCACTGAAAGGTTGAATGGGTGCGATCAGTGTCGACGTGACCTGATACAGGGAGGCAAAAGAAGGCACGTGAGGCGGTCTTCTAGTGCGCATGCGCAAGCGTCACCCGAGGAAGGTTATATAAGAGAGACGCGCAGCTCGCAGGCGGATTCACGACGGACTTCGACGAGTATAGACGTAGAGCTCTGGAGAGCGAGTTACAAAATCAGAGTTTGATTATTTTAGAAAGGTGATAGTTTATTTAAGTCGGCGTGGATTCGACGTCTGAGTTATTACGTCGTCACGTACGTTCTTCACGGATTCCGTACAGGAACTCTAAAACCCGCAAGGAGCCGATTGCATTGCGGTTTTGTGTTAGGAGCGAATCGTCAGCGCCGTGGTTTTGTTTCGCATCTTCGTAAAGGAGTTAAGTCTTTCGTTCTGGTTTTCGATCTTTCTCTTGTTTGGATCGAAACCGCTCGGGGTTTCGGAATTTCTTCTGTCGTCGATATCTTCTGCGCAGTTGCCTACGGGCGTCAATCTATTATTAATATATCTTTTCGTGGATTCCTTGTCCTCGACGTGCCAGTCTTAGCGACAACTCAGCGTCGGGCTTGGCGGATTCTTCCGAGCCTCATTTCATCGACGCAAGTACCAGATTCGACGCCGCGTCTGCGCCCCTTTCCTCGCTTATCGTCGGCCTTGTCCGGTGTCTCTGGAAGAAGGTACAATTTATTAAGGGCTGTAATACGAATTTAAAAATTGATCTTTTGGGCAGAGAAATTAAGATTGGCATCTAAGTACAAAATTGGGTATACAGTTTGGCTGCTCCGATTGAGGTCTGTTGGAATTGTGGGCAATCCTGTCAACGGCGGTTTTTAATTATTTCACACGGATAATGTAATCCTGTCAACGCCGGTTTTTAATTATTTCACACTCAGATTCAGATATGTTCGCCGATGACTCTGGAGGTGGTGGTAATGGTGGTGGTGGTGGGTGTGGTGATGGTGGTTGGTGTGGTGGTGGTGGTAATTACCACCACCACCACCATTATCACTACCAATACCACCACCACCACACCCACCACCACCATTACCACCACCATTACCACCACCACCATTACCACTACCATTACCACCACCACCACACCCACCCCCACCACCATTACCACCACCATTACCACCACCATTACCACCACCACCATTACCACTACCATTACCACCACCACCACACCCACCCCCACCACCACCACCATTACCACTACCATTACCACCACCACCACACCCACCCCCACCACCACCACCATTACCACCACCACCACCGCATCACAAAGTAGAGTCATCGGCGTGGTGGTGATGTGGTGGTGGTAATGGTGGTGGGGGTGGGTGTGGTGGTGGTGGTAATGGTGGTGTTGGTGGGTGTGGTGGTGGTAATGGTGGTGGTGGTACCACCACCACCATTACCACCACCACCGCATCACAAAGTAGAGTCATCGGCGAACATATCTGAATTTGAGTGTGAAATAATTAAAAACCGCCGATGACAGTGTGGAATAATCTGAATTTCATTGTGAAATAATTAAAAACCGCCGTTGACAGGATTGCCGAATTGTGTTGCATATTATTATCAGTTGCTTTAAACTGTAAGCTGTTAATTAACATTGCGAATAATTATTAAATGTTTTTGATAATAATAAGATCCATTGATTAAACTTACTGTCTTAATTCTTGCTAGCCTTATGAGGTTAAATCATTGGAATTTATATAGCGCCATGGAAGAGAGTCACAGGTCTACCCCTTCGCAATCATCAAGGCCACCGTCATCGATGGAGGTCTTGCTCGAGACAATACAGACAAACACTAGGTCTACACAAGAAGCAATTTCCTCAGTAAAAACGGATGTGCTGGCAAATGCCAGATCCACGCAAGATGCCATTCAGGCTAATGCTAGAGATACCCAGGAGGCTATCTCCGTGGTACAAATTAATGTTGAAGAGGCTATTTCCTCAGTGAGAAGTGATGTTAGAGAGGAAATTTATGCGGTTGCACTCTAACGTTAGGGAAGCGCTGACGGAAGTCGTCGCGCGTATAGAACGACTAGAAACAACGCCCAGGTCATCTCCAAAACTTGCTGTGGGTTCGAACTCGAGACAAACGTCTCCCTTGGGTACCAAGGACGCGCCTTACCACTCAGCCATCGGCCTGGAAAGAAGTCTAGGCGCTAGGCCTAAAGATCTCTCGCTTCCGGGTAATCCAGGTATCCTGCGCCGGAGTGAAAGACTGGCCAGTAAGGCCCCCGTTTCATACGGAGAAGTAGGCGGCCGAGATGCTATGCCGTCTCGGACTCGACGGGATTTGAATCCCGAGGCCACCGCCTCTCTTCCTCGCTCTATATCTCTGAACTACGACCTACAGCAATACGCGGTCCTCTCACACGTTGGACCGGAAGTGGCGACTCCGGGAGTGTCCGAGGGGGCGGGCGTTACATGTATAGTCAGTTTTTTTAGCACTTATAAGCTGGGCAATCCATCCAGGTAAATCTTCTTCTGCTACTCAGCAGGTTCAAATGACCCAATCAGCATCATCTAGCATGACCTATATTGACCTTCCTATTGTTCGCATCTCTTTCATTGGTCTTTCGATGGTCGTTCTTAGCAGAGAGTCTCCTCACAGCATCTATCCAACCCACTTCTTTAGAAAATTGCGAATGTAGAATAGATTAGACTACATTAAATTCTGATCAAAAAGATTTTAAAAGTTCTCTTTTTGTTATTCACCTTGACCAAAGTTTCCCTGAAGAACTGTCTCGAGTTCTTTTAATATATTCTGACGAATGATGACATCATCCGGAGACAATGAAGTCTCCGTCACCAACAGATCCATCTCCTCTTCCAGCTGTACGTAGAAAAAACACACAAAAAATGAAAGTCCGGGTCTCCAATGTAAAAAACCTCATGAATTAAGAACCCCCCCCCCCCCGATCCAAAGATAAGACTTCCCTTTTTAATACAAATGGATTAAGTTTTTTGTTTTAATTATTGAAGTCCAGTTTCAAAACTGAAAAATGAGAAAACATGCTAGTTAATTATGCAATTTCACTCTCAGTTTTTTTCCTGAAATGCATAAAACTCAGTTACAAATTACAGAAAATAATGAACTGTTAAAAACATAAGTAATTTCTTTCAGTTACATGTAGGCCTACTTTTCATCACGCTCGGCCAAATCCCTAAACATGAAAAATATTAAAACAAGTCACCAGTGACTTACACTACTGCATTTTTTCAGTTGTTGTATTATTATTTGCTCAATGTCGATCAGACGTTCAGGAACTTGTCTGCACTCTTGTTTTGGTGGGACGCCTTTCAGCACGAGTGGAAAAATGGTCAAACGAAAATTCTCCATGTAGACAACTGATTTCGACAGAACTGAATTTGCTGTTGATACCTCATTGAACACAACTATTGCATAGTAACCCTAGAAAAATAGATTAAGAAATAAAAACTGTACAAAAAGAAAAGTTTTATTTTATATAATATTAGGAAAGCTAACTGCTGCAATTAGGCCTAACACATGCCACATCTATTTATCTGTCTATTTATCTATCTATCTATCTGTCCATCTATCTATCTATCTATCTATCTATCTATCTATCTATCTATCTATCTATCTACCTATCTATCTATCTATCTATCTATCTATCTATCTATCTATGTATCAAATAGTATCTATCTATCTAACTATCTATCTATTTATCTATGGAATTTATATATAGAGCCCCTTCAAGATAAATATTCAGAGGCGCTCCCGACCCAGGCACTGCCAAATAGTTATGCCCTGAGTAAATTATAAAGAGTTAGATAAGTCCCGTAGAAGGGAATGCAGGTCAAAGGGGATGCCATTCCAAACAAAGTGTAGACAAATGCCATGTATAAGTAAAGGTTTATCAATCAACAAATCAATCGTTCAATCAATCGGTTATTAATTAATCAAAGCTGTAAAATAATAACTAAATACACAAGTTGTTGCCTGTTGTACATACTTAGAGAGAAAGGCCTAATGTCACATAGCAAAAAGAATGGTGTCAAAATACATTGGAGTAACATACTCAAAAGATAAGACCGTGAGCGTCATTAGGTGGGAAGGCAACAGTTTGTGAAAGTTTATGGCTTAGGCCTACATCTCCTCAATAGCAGTTTCTAAATGAATGTCAACCATCAATTTCATGAAGTTGCATGAACATAACTCCCAAATCTAAAAAATAAAATGAATTAAATTTAAATAGCTCTTAAAAATTTGTAAGATGTCCCTTTTTATTTCTCGTGGGTCCGCTTAGGTGTTTCGAAATTTGACCAAACAAATCAAATCAGTTTCATAGCTGGGCCTACAAGATGGTCCTCTGTACCAGTGATGAAAACTAATAGATAGCCTACTAGTACTTAAAATAGCACCATAGTTTATAGGCTACTATCTAAGCATTTTGTACTTGCTTTTTTAAAACTTCTGTGATCCACTTTTCTTACTTTTATATAACATTTAGAAGATTAATCTTTAATTGACCAATTGCTATCCACATGGTAATAAATTTACATAATTAATCAATCAAAAGTAAAATATTTTAAAATAGCACACACAATCCTAAATTCATTGCAAGTAATACTATATTCTCATGATGGCCAACTATACTTCACGTCATACTACACGTCATTTAAAATACCCTAGTATAGTGATAATTCGATCGTAGAGTCTCCGTCTCAGTGAGGCTGTGGCCTCCGCGTTGGGAGGAGTGGATTCAAGGCGTGTCCCTAATCAAGCAGGACAGCTGCAAAAAGCTTACCGTCCGCTGGACCACATAGCCGCTCGAGAAAAGTTGTCCTCAGTCAAAATATTATAATGCTGTCTGCTCAAGCAATCTAATATGGTCTGCAGCTAACAGCGTTCCTCCTGTAAATACTTTTTCTGTAGCGTTGCGTACTTTTAAGAATAATGCTAAATACTTTTATTTCTTATTGATAGCAATTAGCAGAGTCTGTACAAAATCAGAAAGTGGTTGAGAGAAGAAATGAGGCTACACTAAAGACCCATGATTCACATAATTAATTAACAATTGCAAAGCCAGTTCAGATTATGGAAAAGTCATCACTGGCAGGCACAGGCACACACACACACACACACACACACCTCTAGAATCCATTATGAGTTGAAAGGGAACATAATGTTCAGTGTTCGTGAGGATCGAAGAGCTACAAGAAGGAGTTACATTACACTTACGAATTCTGTGTCGAAGATGACTTTGTTGACTGCACCAAACTGCCCAAAGAGTTTCTTCAGTTGATCGGCTGTACATCCAGCTGGGAAATCTCGGACATAGATGCTCGCTTCCACAGAATAAGACTGCTGCCGCATCAGCTGACAGTGCTTCTTGCCTCTCAAATGACCTTCCATCACGACCTCTACCCAATATAATTACAGGAGAAACCAAAACATGGACACGTAACTATGGTGTATGCATATTATGCATGAACATGGATTTGATGGACTCCTTCAAGAAATTGAAATTCGTGACTGTAGCGATTAAATTGACGCTCATCAAATTAAACCAATTAATAACGCTCATCAAGTTAAAGTAAATTTTTTGGCATGTTTAATAATTAATTAATTCCAAGTAAAATTTAAGTTAGGCAATAAATTATAATTGGCGAGTTTAGGTAATGCGTGGAGCAATAAATAGGGCCTATATGCCTATATGCAAATAACGAGCTACTTAAATATCAAGGCCTGGTGTCAAACGCAGTGAAGCGATTTAAATGTTACCATGCCAACCCAAGGACGCTTAGTCTATCCTGACTATCCACGACGCGCACAACCTGAAACGAATGCCTTGACGAAAGAAAGTGACGTAGGTTTAGGCCTAAGCGAAAGAGACGTTGACGAAACGACTTTCTAATGGCTGAATTGGATATAGTAGCCTAGATTTTAAGCTTATTCTATGGGGCGGTCAATGAAAAGTTATAAATCCAGGGTAGAAACGAAGAAATTTGATATGGTCGAAAAACACATCGACGGATCAAAGTATTGTGCATTGGGAGCAACAAAATTTGGGATAAGAATTTGCATTGATAGACTTTTGTAATCGAGTGATGGGAGGCGCTCGTGAGTCTGACGAGCTCTGTAGGAAAACAGTCTATAGAGTCGTGCGTTTGAATCTGCTGATGACCAAAGTCCCCATGTAGCCTATAAACGCATGTAACCTACATTTACATGCACTTAATTCAGTTAATGGTTTTATCAAAGGTAAGGATTAATACCTGACGCGGCATGCACTAGGCAACCACTGCAGAAAAGCCACGTATTTGGTGACGATTCAATATTCATCCTCTTTTATTACTTCGTTGACACTTAGATTCATCGACTCATGACCATGCCAATCAGCCTTTATCAGTCTAAAAAAATACAGATTGCACTTACTCTCAATAAATGACATACGTGTATATTTTATACTGTATAGGCCTGGTCTAAGCGACACAAGTCAGAATATGGTTAGTAAATTGCACTCTTTTTGAACACGGATTTTCGCTTGGCACAGTTGTAGGCTCATTGGGACCCAAGAGAACATTTCAAAAAGTTGTAGATCCAGTTGTCCATGACCATAAGGTAGTCATAAAGAGATCTTGGTGAAGTTGGTGTGCGTGCATTCATGGCTGCAAGAGGAACTGATCATGAGAGCACTGCTGGTATGGCGGGAATATATCTTTTAGAATTGAAAGTCCTGAAGATTAGATGAGTGGGGTATGAATTCCTTTGAACCGGCGATACGCCAGTTTTGAGTGGAAATCCCGATGCGCCAGTAACAAATTCCCTTATTAAAGTTTCTCTACAGCTTGACACACCGCCACCACCCCTAATTCTGCATGCAGGCTATTACAGTAAAATGGACAGAATTCTAAGGCAGCCTGACTACTGCAGACTCATAGGCGTAGGAGACGGGGGTCGAGAGGGGGCAAATGCCCCCCAAAATTTCGGGCAAGTCTGGTTTTTCGGGCAAGCAGTCCGGGAAAATAAAGAAATGTATAAAGAAATTTAAAAATTTTGACCGGACCACTAAAAAAAAAAGGTCGTCAGATTTTTCGGGCGGAAAAAGTTAAAAGTTACGGGAATTTTCGGCCGGCCGACAAAAAAAGTCGTCAGATTTTTTTGGCAAAAGTTAAACTTTTGCCCCCCCCCACTCCTGAAATGTCCTCTACGCCTATGTGCAGACTTACATATGTAATTTTATTTATAACGCCGGAGAATAAGCTAAGCATGCAGCTGCATGACCTCCCTGACGCAATTTCAAATATTTACATTAGTGTAATTTATTGATAGTTTGTGCAGTTCTGTAAGGTTGCATCACAGCTAGATTCTAACCAAGTAGAACTAGGCCTATGATAAATATAGCTATTTGCATAAGCATCCGCAAGATGGGGTAAAGCATGGTCATGGTCAATGGCGTAGCTACAATGTGTAGGCCTAGGCCTACAGTGTGTGCAAAGCACACGTACCCACGACCTCCAGCTAGGGTCCACAGAGATGGTTGAATTATAATTTGAATTATTAATAATATTAATAATTCATTTAGCATATATTATAGGCTATGCTAATTAGTATTGTAGGGCCTATAGATATGTTTTCTCATTATAATATTTTATAGGCCTATGCATATTAGGCCTACATATTTAAATATGTAAGGAAAAGACAAAGAAACTGGATTGGTCACATAGCCTAAATATATAGCCTTCTTAGAGGAGAAATTATGAGAGAAATAGCCTAATAGATGAGAACGAATAGATGGATGCAGAAGGGAAGACCTGAACAGAAGCGTCTGGACTGGATAATCTACGAAGGATATCAACAGCTAGAAGAGGAGTGGTACGTACGTGCCAGCTAGCGGACGTGCGAACCTGCCAACTTACTGGCAGAGTACAATTATCATTAAGATAATATTATGTGACCTATAATTATCATTTATCTATCATATATATTTGTTTAATGAGAAAAATAGGTTGACAAACCGGAGCTGATCAGTTACAATAAAGCAGTCGTCAAAACACTCCGCTGTCTCAAAATGCCTGAGCGAATGGAATAGGCTACAAGGTTATAATCACTGATCTTGACCTATTATAGGCTACCATAGCCTACACTTCAATCTTCCAATTCACCCTATCTTCGCCACCAGCATGCAGTCATTCTCTACCCTCCTATCACTTTACCCATATGACTATAATTTGAAGATTGCTCTAGATAGCCAATCACTGGCGGAGACCTAGGGGGGACAGGAAGGACGGTCCCCCCCAAAGAATGTGGTGGGGGGACGGTCCATGTATCCGTCCCCCCCCCAATCGTCAAGTGTCAGGACATGGACACTTGATGAACACACTGTAGGCGACTGACGACGTTACAATGTTAGAAGAAGAGATTTTCGAAAGAAATACTAAAAAAGCCTGTTCAACGCAATAAGAGCGATGCCATAATAGAAACGGTATTAATACATCGTCCCTTTTTTTAAAAACACCCTGCTTGGACACCCTTAAATTTTTTCTTCATGAAGCTATAGAAATATAGTAGGCTTACATAATTCGAATAGAATCAACTTGCTAAAAAATGTTCACAAAATCATCAATGTGTGTCTTGCTGTTGTTAATATTGACTGTCATGCCATTGTACTATGATTGAGCTGGAAAATTGTTTATTGTCTTTACGCTTATATGAGGAAAAAATCATATCTCATTTTAACCTGTTTAAAAATTTCTGTATGTATCAGTTGTGAATCAAATGTGTAATAAGAATAGTAATCAAGAAAAGTTTGTGACATTTCATGAACTGTGATGCACGTGACAATTACTGCAAAATATTAATGAATTTGCCAAAGCAAAAGAGTTGACATAACTTGTATTGTTGATGTTATTATCAGTTAACCATTTGCTGTTAAGCAATGGTCACAAAAGACATTGAACAAGAACATTATATCATGGCTAAATTTGCTCTTAAACAACGAACAATAATTATATTGTTATGACAATGTTATAATTAGTGTATCTCGGACTTTATGAATTCATTGTTACTGTACTGTATAAGCTGTAAATTTGTCGTCAACGGCCTTTGATGCCATACGACGACGTTAAACTTTGGTGAAATAAAATAATTCGAATAATTTAGCTTCGCCCATTAAATTATTAGAACACATTGAACAAATCTTCGAAAAACCTCTCGATCTAATCATGAATTGAGTTTAATTTCAACTTAACCAGTGAAGATTCGACAAGATAAAATCGGCTTATTTCAGATCTATAAATCAATTAATATTATAGTCATGGGCGGAGTTTATCAGGTGCAAGGGAGGGGGCTAAGCTCTCTACATCAACTTACATCAAAACTGTGAAAACGAAGTAGCGGTACCGGAGTAATATTCATGTAATCTGCCAAAAAACGTTTGGCATACTGCAACCTGGGACATTGAGACAAACTAAAAGATAGAAGAAGTAATCAATCAGTTTATATTATATATCACATTACTACCGTTTTGTCAAATTAAGGTCAAAGTAATAAGCGAATTTCATAGAAGTTTAAAGTTGTGCATTTGCTCCCTGATCACGAGACCTGGTTCGCGACTTGTGATCTGTGAAGTATTATCAGTGATTTTCGGGTGTCTAAGGACATCATTTTGATTTCAGTACTATCAACGATTTTCGGGTGTGTAAAGACATCTTTTTGAACCCAGTACTATTAAAAATTTTCGGGTGTGTAAGTACATCATTTTTATTCCACCATTATCAAAACTTTTCGGGTGTGTATGAACATTATTATGATTCCAGTAGCCTATTGTAAACGATTTTTGGGTGTCTAAGGGCCTCATTTAGATTCCAGAATGATCAACCATTTTTGGGTGCATAAGGACGTCATTTTGATTCTAGTATTATCAACAATATTTGTGTGTCTAAGGACATCATTTTTATTCCAGTATTATCCACGATTTTAGGGTGTCTAAAGTCATCATTTTTATTTCAGTATTATTAAAGATTTTCGAGTGTCTAAAGACATCATTTTGATTCTAGTCATATAGAAGGTTTTCGGGTGTCTAAGGATAAAATTTTGATTTTAGTATTATTAGATATTTACTGGTGTGTAAGGACATCATTTTGATACCAGTAATATCAACGATTCTCGGGTATTTATGGACATTACTTTGATTCCAGTATTATCAACGATTTTCGGGTGTTTAAGGACATCGTTTTTATTCCAGTATTACCGGTGTCAAAAATGTTTGGGTGTCTAAGGACATCATTTTGATTCCAGTATTATCAACGATATTCGGATGTCTAGTTACATCTTTTGATTCCAGTGTTATCAACGATTTTTGGTGTCTAAGCACATCACATTGATTTTAATGTTATCTACGATTTTCGGGTGTCTAAGCACGTCATTTTTATTTCAGTGTTATCAACGATTTTTGGGTGTATTAGGACATCACTTTGATTCTAGTGGTATCGATGATTTTCGGGTGTCTCAGCACATCATTTTGATTATATTGCTATCAAGGACATCTTTTTTTAAAGTTGACTTGACTATTATGGAGATACGCGGAACATTGATTTAGCCACCCCCTCCAAGAGCTGAGGCCAAACTGCGCCTATGTTTTAAGTCAATGAAATCATCTAATTTTCGATTCGCTCACCCACTTCTATTAAATCCTTAAATCCTTCCCAACCTATCGAATTTGTGCGCCACAATTATTACCATATAATTATGGAGATCATTCCAATCCAACTGACTGGATCTCAACGATTAACTTGCCTACACCAGTCCTGACAAGCCAAGACCACGAAATTTGACAAAATTAGCCTAATTGTTTACATAATCAGCTCACTCAAAAATTCCTTTAAAATAAGCAAGGCTTATTCTATAGCCTGCGATAGATTATTGCAGAAAACCTGCACAGTTTTCATGTGAGTTCGTTAGCAATAATGATAAAAAAATATCCATAGTAATTTTAATCTATCGCCAGAGTGCGTGTTATCAATGCTCTTTACGATGATTCTTTGATGATATTGTGTCTTCGCTCGCTTTCCATTGCATGGACTTCACTCTTTCCTCCGGTGACTATCAAGGATTTAACGGATGAATCTGCAATAATCTCAAAGCTCACATTTTCCTTATTTTTTATCATTTCCACCATCACGCGAATGGTCTTTTACAAACATGGAATTAGCAGTATGTATGAATACAAAAGTTCTTTTCTGGCGTTAGCCATTAAATCATTTCAGGAATTTTTTCATTCAAGAATTTATATGGCGCCTCTTTAAGAAGAACCCCAGAGACGCTCCAAAAGTTATTTTCTGGCGTTAGCCATTCGATCACTATCTCGTAAGAATCGTTTGTAAGTAAGTAATATTGGGTGTCTGGAAATATAGTTTAATATGCTAAAACACAATTTTACCCAAGTCTGATCAATTGCTGAAATTTGTTGTGATAATTCTTTACTTGTAGACATTTGAATGTGTGATTTTAGGCGAGCGAGTGTAAGAGGGATGGAGAGAAATGTCTTAAGGACGGCAAGTACTTTGAGGCAATGTTGCACTTCACAAAGGGCGTTAAGTACGATCCGTACAATCCGAACATCTTTCTCGGTCGATCAGAGTCGTTTCTTCGAATCCAGCAGTTCTACTATGCGTTGGATGACGCCAAGGCCATCATTCGACTGATGCCAAAATGGCCGAAGGTATCTCACGCTCTTCGATACTTTCTTATCTTGAATACAATGTTACTTATGTAATCGGATACACCTGATGTATCTGAGATGGTGTTATACTCTTTCCAAGTTCGAGGATAACAATGGAGAACTGGATTTGTTACGGCTAAGGATGTTCTCTGGAAGTTTCTTAAAAACATCGAATGAATTGTGCCACTCCCAATACGTGCAGCATTGTGAAATTGCTAAAACACAATACTAATACCTATTATGGTCTAATAATATGGTCGTCCAATGTCACTGCAATAATTCAGCATCTATGTGCTACTTCGATGATGATCATTGATAATATTATATCAACAGGAAGCTTTTGCTTAATTGTTGTGCTGTTTGGCAACATTTGGATTAATCAATGTTCATTTCTTGAGATTCAACCGATTTGTATTGGTATATAACAAGGATATTTATGGAAATGGACACATATACATAATATATCAGTTATTGTGCCACTAACATAAACATATTGAAACATTTGAATAGTTATGCAGTTCTGTTGCCTGCATCGTTTCTTATTCTATTGTTTTGTTTTCATTTCTGTCGAGGGCTACCTACGAAAGGCGGAGGTCGAATGCGCCGTTGAATGTTATGCAGATGCTGTGACAACACTTAAGGTATTGCTTCAGTGATAGACAAGCTTTTCATTTATATTTATTTTAGTTTTAGTTTGTCATTTCCAAGAGATTTGTTGTCTGATCTTATTCACTCAAACAATGGGTGCAGTTAGCTCCAAACTCTCTGACACTCGTGGTAAATAAATAAATAATTATGTGATGATTTGCTTTTTGTATAAATTTGTAGAAAGGACTTGAAGCATATCCAGGAGAAGTTAACCTCGAGAATGAACTTCAGAAGGCAAATGAACAGTGGAAGAAGCAGCGCACAGGTATTTATTACGAGCTTAGACAGATTGACACACAGACACAGGATGCAAGATTTCAACATTTGTCCTTTGTGCTACACAATTTATCAGTGAATTACCAATATGTGCTAGACTTTAAGGATGAAAGATAATTATTGCTTGTAGGAATAGAGTTCACGGCTCCAAGGTTTTACGAGAAAATTTATGGTAGAAAAAAGTTGTAATAATAAAAGTGCAGATACGACCTATGAAGACGTCGAAATAGAAAACGTGGGAAGCTTCACCTACCTAGGCAGCAACTTCACATTCGATTTGGATGGCGAAACAGAAGTCAAGACCCGCCTAGCAAGAGCATACACAGCCCTCAAATCGTTGGACAAAATATGGAGGAGCAGTACCATCAAGATGACGACAAAAATGAAGGTCCTCAATACCACAATCTTCAGCACAGCGCTTTATGGCTGCGAGACATGGGTATACACCGCCTCGATAAAAAGAAGGATCCTGGCATTTGAGAACAAATGCTACAGAAAGATCCTAAGAATAAAATGGACGCAGAAAATAACCAACGAAGAGATATTTCAGCGAGTGGACAGAGCAGAAACAATCTTACAAAAAGCCATGAGGCGCAAACTGGGGCTTTTCGGCCATATCGCCAGAATGACGGACGACAGAAAACTTAAGACTCTTGTTTTCGGAATAATGGACGGAACTAATAAGAGAGGCAGACCGCATCGGGAATGGAAGGAGGACATAGAGGACTGGTGCGATGACTCACTACAAAAGCTGTTCCACCTGGCGCAGGACAGAGACTATTGGAAGAAGAAGACGAAGTTGACATTGCGTCGGTCGAGAATTATAAGGCTCTATGTCCAAAAAGTACTATTCCGAGATATTGCAATTTGAAAGTTCAACAATCTAGCACTCAAACACTAATGAAAATATTGCAAATGTAAGTAAAGAATTTAGTTCATTAGTCAATTAAATAACATTGTACATTGAAAAATTATGTGAATAAAACCTTAAAATATTTTAAAATAATTTTTTAAAGAAAGGCCCACGCCCCAAAATTGGACATAGAGCCTTATAATTCTCAATGCGAGGGCTGAACATTTTTTATTCCAGTTTGAAAGTTCAGCATTGAAGCACACAAGCAATACTGAAAATATTAAAAATTTAACTAACGGATTTAGTTCATTTGTCAATTAAGTAACATTGTACATTGAAAAAAGTTGTGAATAAAACGTAAAAACATTTTTAAAAATTTTTTCCAAGAAAGCCCCATGCCCAAAAATTGGACATAGAGCCTTATGAAAGTTATGACACTCAATGTACAGAATGCGTGGGTCCAATTATTATTAATAGATTGAGATCACGTGACTTCTGTGCAGCGGTCTTTTTTGCTGCATACCTAATTTATTCAAATCACGTGACTTGAACGCAGCGGTCTTATTTGCTGTTGGACATAGAGCCTTATAATTCTCAAAAAGATGAAAACTTTGCAGCGTAGACGTCTGTTGAAATGCATGGGACATAGAGCCTTTTAATTGAGTAAATATCTCTTTTACTATTGAAGATCCAGCTTAGATTCTCACATGACATGATAGCCCTGAACAAGATCTACGTCATGGTACCAATAACTCAAAAATTTCAAAAAATGGACATAGAGCCTTATAATTCTCGACCGACGATTGGACACCTACGAGCACACGGCTCATGGCGAATGATGATGATGACGACCTAGGATATTTTATTTATGCGGTTTAAATATGGTTTTATAAAATTGTTAATTTTAAAACTAAACTGATTATATAGCTGGTTCTTTGTAATATTATATTTAAGAAGGCATAAATCTTAAATTTAATATATATATTTCACTTCTTAGCCTAGGCCCGTGAGAGTTTCCAGGCCCCTGGGATTCTTCGTTCCCCACCTCGGTGGCCTTGCTTTAATGCCTAGACTTGGTTGTGTTAGATGAGTAACAAATATTATTATGGATGATTTGTAGTTGAAGGTCGTATGCCATGGTACGGAATATTTCTCGGTCTGATCGTTGGTTTGGTTCTCATCGTATTAGATGAAGCGATCTCCAAGAAACCTCTTCTCCAGGTAACGATTTGCATCTCCATAGTTTACTATATCCACTTGAGACTTTCATCTATGTTTGCTCAGCTTCTTTTTTAGAGTGATATGCATTCATTCTGTTCTCAAGAAGGAATCTTTGGGGTCATCCATATATTACTTTCTGATACATGCAAAAAAAGTTCCGTTTTCATGCCCATTCCCCCCCAGTTGCACAAGTTTCATATATTTTGTTGACATTTTCCCTCCATGTGTACCTAGAATTAAGTTTCTCTAACCCCTTTTATAAAATAAGTTAATTTGTTAATGTTATCTATAAGGACATTTCTTTTTCCATAGACTGCTATTTACAGCACAGAACAACTGCAAATGGCTTCTATATAATGTAATAAAATGCCAGTGGATGACAATAGGATAAATTAATGCAAGGTTACATAAGTCATAATTAGACATTTAGTTTGTGAACTTACATATTGTTCGGGACCCCATCACCATAAAAATTATGTAGTACACACCATGTATGCAAAAACTGTCTAAATCGAATCACTCCCCTTCTTTCGATAATAATAATAATCTTTTCTTTAATGAAACGCCTGCAAGACGCACTGCGCTTTACATAAAGTTATGCAGTAATCTTAATTAAACTTAACTACCAACTGAGCAGACAGCTTTGCAATTACAATGGCGCTAATAGCAGCCTACAAATCAAAATCAAATCCACCCAACGGGGGCTCGAACCTGCTACCTCTCACACTCTTGGCCAGCGTGTTAACCATTACTCTACCGGGCCCCCCCCCAAACAAAATGAGATGGCAAACTAAACACAACATGTTACTGGGTATGGCTCCAACAGGTAGCATTGTATGGTAAAAACTTATAATTTTTGTACTATCAATATGAAGGATTTCACCATTGACATGAGTGAAAACTTCTCTGATGATGGCCTTAATTGTTTGAATTTGTTACTTGTTGATTTCAGCATTAAAAGTGTGTATGCAGTATTACACGAGAAACATGCAGTATTACACCAGAAACATGCAGTATTACACCAGAAACATGCAGTATTACACGAGAAACATGCAGTATTACACCAGAAACATGCAGTATTACACCAGAAACATGCAGTATTACACCAGAAACATGCAGTATTACACCAGAAACATGCAGTATTACACGAGAAACATGCAGTATTACACCAGAAACATGCAGTATTACACCAGAAACATGCAGTATTACACGAGAAACATGCAGTATTACACCAGAAACATGCAGTATTACACCAGAAACATGCAGTATTACACCAGAAACTTTCCATGTTATAAGTTATTTTCATTTCTTCATTGCATAAATTTGCTATAGCGCCCTTTCAAGCTCACTACTCAGGAGTACTCCAGACTACAGCATGGACACAGCATCGGAGTTTCACGCCGAAATGCCTTCAGGAGCAATTGCGAGTGAAGGACTTGCTCAAGGTCCCTACATGGCGGCTTGAGGTGGATTCGAACATGGAACCCTCCAGCTCTAAGGCATCAAATCCACCACTGCACTACTTCCCCCACACAAGTTGGCACTGTTCTGATCAGCATTAGCAGCCCTGTCATGTTTGTTCAGTTGTACCAATTTGATGGCATTGTTATTGTTTTTGTTATTTAGGATGACTACATTCGATCGTTAACCCTCGTTGGCTTGGTAACCATCTGCTATGCCCTTGCGTGGCTATACCGGTCAGTTGCTTAACACAATACCATCTTCACCCCGAATAGGCACTTCTGCTATCTACGGCACTTTATACAATATACCCAGATACAATAAAAAATACAATTATCACTTCCAATTAAAGTATCGGCATCTGTTACATTAATCTCTATTTCTCCATTCATAAGTATTAGAGTGCTTTTGGTAAGCAGTGGAAACCCAAAAGAATGTTTTTTAACTGCATCTGATGCCATTGCATGCTGCACAGTGGGAGCACAAGCAAAGAATTTTTTAGAGCTGTGGAACTCTTACCTTTGACATTACTTAGTAGTGGTAGTCCTAGTGGTGGTAGTAGTAGTAGTGGTGGTGGTGGTGGTGGTAGTAGTCCTAGTGGTGGTAGTAGTAGTAGTAGTAGGTAGTAGTAGTAGGTAGTAGTAGTAGTAGGTAGTAGTAGTAGCAGCAGCAGCAGCTCTCTATTTATTTAGCACTAGTTATAATCTAATGACTAACCAATCAATGTGATAAACAGCTGTACATTAGTCAAGTTCCCCATACAGCAACTTAAAGAAACCTGAGTCCTCATGCTCTACGTTGTGAACTCTCAAAGCAATCAGCTACAATGTTGTAAATATCGTAGGCTATAAGATAAGGCTATCTGTGCTTGACTTCTCAAAAGTTGCTGAAAGCAACATCAGGTTAAGATTTAAAATAATGAGTAACATTTTGAAGTGAACCTTCAACCCATTGGTTGAGTAAATGAAAGAAGCTGATGAAGATGTGGTTGTCTTTATTTTCTGTGTATCTGTGAATTCTGTTACAGCTATATGATTCAGTCGCAGAGAACCAGTCTCATCGAAGCGCCAGTAGATCTTCTAGGAGGCAAGTCATGCAACTTTGTTTCTGTTCAAATTTAAAATAAAATTTTGGTTGGGGTTGTCCATATATTACCTACACAGAGGGAGGGGTGGGTCTCCGGATTTAGGCGACTTTGCGTACTGGTGCATACTGCCGGATCGCGACAAAATGTATGTATTGTAGGCTACACAAAATATATTTCTGATCATGATGTCCACAAGAACCTATTTATAACTGTATTATTCTATAGATGTCCGATGGCATTTTAGCTAGAAATTTTTTATATAAATAATAGTCTATGGCAAAATGAAGTTTTATAGACGACTTTAGATAATTTATTTTTGTATGGGGGTTAGAGAAGACCTTTGGTCCATCATCTTCTGGTAAGTGTAAGTATAACGATGAGTGTGTGTACTAGAAGCAACAGGGAAGTTAATCAGGGCTGTACTGGTAAATTTTGAGGTGAGTACCGTACACACTGGGCGGAAAGAAATTGAATTGTTTTGCCGAAAAATTTCTGACAACCTTTTTTGTCCAAAAAATACTGCTTTCCGCGATTTTCGGCTATTTTCTGCTTGTAATTTAATTTCTCACCCATTTTTCCCATTGAATTTTTTGTGAGGTGAGTATACACTGTATAGCAATGTATGCCCTCTGTACGAGGTGAGTACACGATGCCATTTTTTCCGGAGGCGAGTACATGCTGTATACGCACGTGCACCCTCGTGTACAGCCCTGAAGTTCATCATGAAAGTGTTAAAGAAGTGTCTTGTAATCTGAACCACATTTCCTTACTTTGGAACTTGCGCGAGCTTGTCTGGATTTGCTCTAATGAAATTAACTGTATGCACCACTATTTTTAACTTACTTTACTCTAATGAAAATAACTGTATGCACCACTATTTTTAACTTACTTTACTCTAATGAAATTAACTGTATGCACCACTATTTTTAACTTACTTTACTCTGATGAAATTAACTGTATGCACCACTATTTATAACTTACTTTACTCTAATGAAATTAACTGTATGCACCACTATTTTTAACTTACTTGTGCAGAAGTAATTGCTGATGTTGCCGAATGTTTTTTTTTATAGAGTATTCCAATGAATCAAGCGATGCCTCGAATTCCCCACCGTCATCATCGCCAACTTCAAGAAATTCCAGAAGAAACTGATCATGCACTGTTTTATTTTTGTTTTTAACTGCTCAGGTACTAAGTGAACAAATAAAACTTTGGTTCGATTAAGAACAGTGATTGATAAAATGGACTATGAGTTGACTGTTACGTTGGGATCTGAAGAACATGACAATTGTTATATAAAAATACTGCATTTCTTAGGTGCGAAAATTAGGCAAGTCGAAATAAGCTGTTTCGACCCATGTGGCAAAATAGCTGCAGCAAAAATCAAAGATTACTTTAAAGAAATTGACACCAGTCAGCCGCGGTTTTCAAGGGAAGACAGGGTGATGAAGCGAACACTTTAATGATGAGCTGTATTGCTTTCCCAAAGGTTTTAAGTTCACTCTTAATGTTAAAGTATTAACACCGTTCCATGTTTTAGCTTTTCAGTTTGATTCAATTTCATGAATCTTAATGGTGCTGTACTCGAGTGTGTACTTAAACTTGTTAACAACTTCTTTATAATGAATTTCAATTGAAACTTGTGTATTTATGGCCCATAGAGTAGATACAGCAAGTATCAAGATAGGAAGATGTGTGTTGTCACTGTTGTGTGAGTTCATACTTCAACAAACTGTTCAGGATTGAACGTTTTGAAACTGAAAACTGCAACAAACTACAAACTTTAAAGCAACAAACTAAAAAAACACTGAATGCAACAAACTAAAAACTGTAAATACTGTCAAACAAAAACTCAATACACTGTTTCCGCATTTGGATTCTGCTGCTGTTGCACCTGTTCATTCAATACCTTTGTTCACACACAAAGACCGTTCCTATTCATCCATACTATTTCTCTGTTTAACCTTCTCTATCTCAGTCTATTTGTGCAACACCAGAAAAGCTGTTCATGCCATCCAACCTTTTATTCCTTCATCCATCCATCTTCCAGTCTCCAATGTCTTCCATTCCATACTTATCCACAAGTTTCTCAACAACCGATCGAAAACTGAAGAAGAAACAACTGAACTCCTTTGACTTGCGTTGATCTTCCATCTCCAGCGAAACTGTGACGACAGTCGACGGCGATTTTTCAATCGAAAGAGAAATCCGGAATTCGAGCAGCGACAGTATGTTCTGCAGCTCCAACTGAGAGGAGAGGATCTGACTGACTTTAACCTCTTTTTCGTAGTCACTTAAACCGTGAAGCAACTGTTGCCGTCGGATTTTCTTCCGTCCAATCCAGAGTCTCGAACGAGTCGAACATTCTGCCGAAAGAACAGGATTTGTCATTTGACTTTGTGTTTCTTGAATATGCTCCGAGTTGCTTGGCTCATCAGTCGCTTTAACGCATTCGACTGAATCTTTCTCCGCACAACTGTTGTCTTTGTTCTGCGAAATGGAATCGTTCTCTGTAGAATCGTTGAGTTGAGTCTTCGTCCGTTTCATTTCTTTCCCGTCGTCGTCTTCAGCTGAATGACGTTTGCGACAGACGTTCGATTCTTTAGGACACGATTCTTTCCCATCATGGGGACACGATTCATTGTTAAGAGTTTCACAATCTGGTGACGGTTCATTGGCTAAATCAGACGTTGCTTTCTCCGATTTAATTGTCCCAACGTCAACTTCACTTGACTTTGCCTGCAGGTCGTCTGCATCACTATGAATCGCATGGTCACCCGCTGCTTCATCTCCTGTGTTTGGACACTCCACCTGTTCTTGCTGTTCCTTTAAACAGCCATGGACGTCAAAGATTTTCAGCGTATGTCTTACGATTGTCACAGAGTTATCGCACCATTTTTCCTGTATCTCAGCAAAAGTCTTTTTCTGCCGCACTGCCTCCGCCATCAACTTAGACTTCTCAATCTTAACAATGAAACTGTTCGCTCTTGCTCTTGCAATGTAACGTTGAGACATGGTAGGTGGTATTTCAAGTAAATGTGGGGAATGGGTATTTGGTTCTGAAGAGAAGAGTGGAATGAGACTGGGTCTGGGACAGTCAGCAGTGTCTGATGTCATTTGGCTTCTGCATATGGTGGCTGCTTCCATCATCTCTGACTGCAGGACAAGCAGCAACTTCTCGCTGACATTCGATGCAATGTTGTGGTTCAAGACAAAAGGATCCTGGACCATGAGAGGAGAGATCTACAGCAGACAGCACAAAGTTCTGAAAAGCTTTCAGCATGAAGAAATGAACTACACTATTTCATTGATAAGAATCCTTATTTTGTTTACATTTCATTCCCATCCAGCATAACCTTTGGCAACGTCTTTAACAGATAATTTGTTTCTACTTTCTTACTACACTTGATGCAAAAAGCACTTCTCGCCATAAGGTAGAGTAATTTTTTGTTAAGTACTTTCTAATTACACATTCATGATGGCAAAATCACTTTTCCTACTGTACATAAACTACAGTACTGTTTTTGCAGGACTGCAAATTATTGGTTACTATTGAATTACCAGATAGATTCCAATAGATTTTTAAATACTAATAATATACATGTACAGATTTAAGACCATTCTCACATCGTTTAAACAATGAAAGAATCGAATCACAACTCCTTATGTTCTCAGCTGGTCTCAGATGCTTACTGACTGTGGACTTGAACTACGTCGTCCATCAAAGAGAATATCTTAACATAAAGTACAACTCCATATATGAAAGTAAATAGAATTCAATTCCAGTATAAATAGTTCTTAATGAATCTTAAAATCTTCCAACCCTGAAGTCTTTGAGACGATGATCCGATGTCATTTGTTCAGAGAATGAGCTGAGGTCAACGAATTTTCCTTCTCGAAGACAAATGACCTTCAGACTAAAGTCAAGCCTTGCGTAGAACTCAAAGAATCCACACAGCAATTCCTGCATTGGCTTTTTCTCCTCCACAGACTCTGAACTTTGGCTGATGTTCGCTTCTTGTTGCAACTTTGTTAAATCGGACGTGAATGAACAATTCCAGTCATCAATAATGCATTGATCTTCTATAAGATAAAAACATTTTGAAAGCACAATTATAGCATGACACTGCAAGTTTAGTTTGCAGCTTACACTGGTCAGCAAATCACGTCTATCCATCACTATGTACAGGCTTTTCTCACTCCTTAAAGGCATTTCTTTCTGTGCTGAGAGCATTACAATGGTGAACTTACAGAAGTCACTGGGTTAGAATATAATAATATACAATTATATAATAATATTCGTTTATTAGTTCAAACTGACAAGTATGCAGCAAGACATACAGCATATAGCAGTAACAGAACGAACAAGTATAACACACATACACTAGGGCGTCGAAGACTGAGTGAACATTATGGTGTTGCGGGTTTCAAACCCGGTTCATTCTGATTTTCATGCCAGCTATAAATTCAACTACGTCCCCCGAAAAGATTTTCAGTCAGCTGGAATAACATAGCGCTGCGTAAAAGCTTTGCTTTGATCAGTCCATTTTTCTGGAATAAAACAGTTAACTTGCAGCAGTTGCCTAGCATCTCCGTAATGAACTTCTTGGTCTTTCTTTGCCATTTTCGTGCAAACCATTCTTATTGAATGTGGTTTGATGCTGTCAGGTCAAGACCACCTATGCGAAGCTTCTCTTGAATTGACGCTGAATAAATTCATGGTTATGATAGGTCAATGTTGGGTAAAGTTTACCTGCAAGATGGGATAATCTGTCGATGGAGGGAAGAATGGGAGGTGATCTGGTCTGCAGATAGAAGATGACGATCATTGTGAGGGCGTAGTTGGTCAATTGGGGCCCGGCACTCATCTGACCAGCCAGTCCTCGCACCCTGCCCCACTGACGGATGGAGAAGAGGAGAGGACGAATGCGAGAATCAACGCTCAACAGAAACTGAATCAGAGACGTGTTGCGCAATGCCAGTCTACAGAAATAGATAACAGACAATTTAGGTAACAGACAATAAATAACAGACAATAGATAACAGACAATAAATAACAGACAATAGATAACAGACAATAGGTAACAGAAATTACTCTATCTCATCATCATCATCATCACAAATCATAGGTGCAACGCCCGTAGGTTTCCGACGCCACTCTCTGTCTGAGTCTGTCTCGTGTCTTCTCCCAGTCTCTACAGCCTAGCAGGTCTACTCCATACTGGTCATTATAATTGAAGAAGCTGAACCGCCTTGTCTGCCTGAAGAGAATGTTAGGAAAGAGGCATGAAGGACAACCAGTGGAACAAGCCCATTTTGTGTCCAATCCCCTCTCTACCGACTCTCTTCACCGGTCTGTCCTGACCGACCTGTGCATCTCTATCTACCGGGTATTAATAACCATTTAATTTCAAACACACAGCAGAATTATTACACCTTCTTGAAGGAGCGCTATATAAATTCTCTAATTTAATTAATTAACTCAATAAAAAAATTAAACTGAAGCGCCACCTGTTGTTGATGCTGAGATCACATTTCAGTGACGTTGACAGATGAAGAAACTTGACGACAGGACATCGAGCGTTTGTCACGCGAACAATCTGAGCGTAGACGCTCTTTCTTGCGCGAAGCAGAGTTGAGATCTTCTTGATTGCGTCCTGCGTTGGCTTTGGGCAACGCACGACGAATGACTTGCGTTTCTCTTTACTAGTAATACTCTTATCTGCGTCTGCATCATTGTCATGCGTGACAGAGTCATTGTTCTCGGATGTGGCTGAAGAATCATTTTCACATGTTACAGAGTCATCACATTTTGTAGAATTATTATTTCCAGGCGCAATGGAATCATGTGATGCTTGAATGTTGTAATGACCAACATCAGAGTCTGTCTGTACAGAATCAAACATTTAAAGTAGATAGAAATTTTGTAACATGAATACAGTGAATAGCTGAGTGGCGCTTTAAAAATTATCCAGAAGGGGCACAGCGTAAATTCCACAGACAGATAGATCTATATGTTTCATTATTACCCTCCCAAAGGTTGACTCAGTCTTTAATTAGGCAGATGGCTCTGGTAAAAGAAGCAGTGATATGCAGTGCGCCTTGCACGGCTGCCAGAAAGTTTAATTAAACACCTGTAGTAACTTGAGAATATCTTAGAGTAATCTTGTGATCATACGTTTCATACTATGAACTTTATGTAATCCTACGTCGGAGAGTTAGTTTGAAATTAAACGAAGATTATTATTAATATAAAATTATAGTTTAGTAACGTCTATTGTGCTGATGTTTAGCACACTAAGCAGTAAGCATCAACTGAAAATGCAAAATAATTAAGCTGTCAGCATCCAGGAGATCAGCCTGCAAGATACATCACACTAAATCTTTGAAAAGTTGAAGAAAACGAAGACAAGGATATTGATTTCAGCCAACCACGCGTTGATCAATTAAGTCTTTAAGTTTTACCATGTTACAATCATCAAGTTGTTCGCATATGCACTTGACTCTGCTGCAAAGAAGACTTTGGTCAATGCTAACTACCACTATGCGCTCATCCCTTGAGCAGGACTTTGGAATTTGTCCATTACCAGATCAAGGGTCAAACAGCAGGAAATAAGCACCTTCCCACTTTATAATTTTGAAACATGGGACCATAATTTTACTTCCGTCCATCCAAGCAAAAGGAAACTCATTCCATACAAATACTTTACCTTAGTGCAGCCATTGTGCACTGTGCAGGCATACAATAAGAGTTCTTTATTGTTAAACACAACAATTTATTTGAGTCTTTCAGAGCATCGCAACAAGCGTCACCTTGGAGGAAGTGGAGAAACGACTAGATGATTCTTCCAATTTGAGGTCAAGAAAGAGATCAATGTCACAGCCTTTGATTCCAAGACCATTAACAGATGAACCAAACATGTGAACATGAGAGTCTACAAAGAACAACAAACATGATCACCAGATATACGAATATCTTGCTATTCAACAATATCTGCCCACTGTTTCTTTCAAGGTTCCTAAATTGTGCTCTATAAAAGTCCAAATACATAAATACCTACATTATATACAATTATAACATACCAATTACCTATATCCAAACACACTCCTCATACATACGCTTATGCCTCTCCTCTCAACGTCTGTCCAATCCACTTCTTTAGGAAATTTCAAATGAAGTCTAGATTAGATTTGAAATAGAAAGATCTAAAAAGTTCTCTTGCTGTTCTTCACCTTCACCGAAGTTTTCATGAAGAACTGTCTCGAGTTCTTTTAATATATTCTGACGAATGATGACATCATCCGACGACAATGAAGTCTCCGTCACCAACAAATCCATCTCCTCATCCAGCTGTACAAACAAGTAATTTACAGTTCTCAAACCCTTCATGATGCCTCAGACACAAAACAACAACTAAAACATCCGATGTAAAGCCTCATAAAATACGGTCCTCTGACGCAATGATAATGACTCACTTTACATTACTACAAAAAGATTTTTTTCTTTGATTTGCAGTTCAAGCCAGTTTCGAAACAGAGAAATGAGAAAACATGTTTCTTTGAAATGCATAACACCCAGTTCCAACTACAGAAAATAGTCAACTGTTAACACAACCGGACAATCTTCCAGTTACTTGGGCCACTAATAACTAATCCTTAAAGATGAAAAATATAAAAAGTTACTAGTTACTTACACTGCTGCATTCTTTCATTTTGTCTTTGATTTGCTCAAAGTCGATTCCAGTTGAAACTGTTGTTGTTGTTGTAGGTGTTAATGCTGACGACTGTTTCTGTAGGAGACGTTCAGGAACTTGTCTGCCCCTTCGTTTTGGTTGGACGCCCTTCAGCTGTCGCGGTCGAATGGTCAGACGGAAATTGTCCATGAAGACACATGATTTCGACAGAACTGACTTTGCTGTTGACTCCTCACTGAACTCAACTATTGCGTAGTGACCCTAGAAAAATAGATTCAGAAATAAACAACTGTTTCAACATAAGTTTTATTTTACATAGGAAAACTAACACAACAGTCAGTACTTAGGCGTAGCGTATGCCCCATCTATCTATCTATATATCTATCTATGGAGTTTATATAGCTCCCACACACCTGTAGAACCCCATCCAGAGTCGAGAGTAGACATTGTTGTGTTCAATGTCAGATGAAGTGCTGCATAAATAAAACGTTACGTTACACTTACGTATTCTCTATCGACGATGACTTTGTTGACGGTGCCAAACTGCTCAAAGAACTTGGTCAGTTGATCGGCCGTGGATCCGGGCGGAAAAGCTCGGACATAGATGCTCTTGTCCACAAAAGAAGCCTGCTCTCTCTGCTTCCGCTCCAGCTGACAATGCTTCTTGCCCTTCACATGATCCTCCATCACGAACCCTACTCAAGATAATTACACGAGAAAACAAAACATGTATGGAAACGTATGGTTTGTTTGCATAATATGCATGATCAATTGATCATGGATCTCCTTTCAGAAATGTAAATTTGTAACATTGAATATTTAAGGTATGACTAACTGGGGATCATACATCTCCTTTTAGTTAACAGAAACTGATCATTCATCAATTCATTATAGAGTTTCCCGTAATGTCCCTTCAAAGTTACTACTCAGGAGCGCTCCCGACCTAACCACAGATAAAAAGTAAAGTTCTAAGGCTGCGATGAAATAAATATGAGGAAATTCTAGGCATAAGGTGCAAAGCCAATAAGAGCACATTCCATGCCATGGGGTCAACAACAAGCTCGAATAGATGCTGGACTGATCAAATGAATTCTTGCTTTACTGGAAGCTGGATTGATGAAAAGGATTCGTAACAAGATATAAAAAAATCGGAGAATGCAAAAAGGTAGATTACTGCTAGTTCTACAGAAACAGCAATCACACTGCAATGTTTAGTTTATCAAAGTCGTCTTCCTTTTTGCAGGCTAAATATTCAATCGCGGTAAATGTTTATTTTAGCGTAATAAATTCTACGCCATTGCACAGGTTTCAGTGTTGTCGAACACAAGGCGGATTGATGGAAAGAATTCTTTTTAAATAGAAGTCAATTAGATTAACTGAATTGATGCGAAGAATCCTTACCAAACTAGAAGTGGGATTGATTAAAAATAATAATGCTGCAATTAGTGACTAATTTACGTCGTTAAAATACGCATTTACCACAGTTGCCATATAGAAACGCATGCACATTTACACTTAATTCAGTTAATAGTTGTAGCAAAGGCAAGGGTTAATACCTGATGAGACATGAACTTGGCAAACACTGCAGAAAGGCGACGTATTTGGTGATGATTTAATATTCATCTTCTGCAATCGTTTCATTACTTCATTGACACTTGGATTCTTCGACTGCATGACCACGCCATTAAGCTTTTATTAGTCTACAAAAATACAGATTGCACCTATTGTCAATAAACAATGGAGAACAACAAGAGCTTTCAATTACACTTACTATGCCACAACTAAAGCCAGATACTCAAAAAGACATGAATGGGTACTAGAAACTGCTGGTATCGAGAGGAATCTTATATCTGTGAAGGATAGGAAGCTGGCATACTATGGACACATCGTGAGAAAAAAAGGGAGTTGGCTGGAGAAGGAGATAATACCAGGCACAACAGTGTCACATGCACTAGGTTGACCAAAAACAAAGTGGATGGATGACATCAGAACGTGGACTGAACTCTCAACGACGAAACTGATACGAGGGTCGACAACTGACAGCAATGGAGAAAAATTGTGCATAACGCGGCCAACTCTCGTATTGAGGATGGTTGAGGACAGGACCGTCAGACATGTTGAAAACACCGCCGTGTACACATTTACTTGTTGATGCAATTACACGTCCCATAAAAAAATCAGAAAATGACTCATATAATGTTTTCACTTTGTAAAAGTTCTATTACAAAAAAGATGCGTTATCAAAATTTATCATACCAAGCAATTAATTTTTTATATTTAAAAAATAGTTTAATAGAAGTAACCACCTCATATTATCGCTGGCCACTTGTTCCGTGTTCTTTGTAAATACTATTTTGTGTAGCGCTTATAATAAATTAATGCTTTTTTGTTAACTTCGTTCTTCTACTCAGTGGTGCAGTGGGGCGGGAACGCGAGGGAACGCCGTTCCCCCACTTTTTTCAGGGGGTAATGGAATATTAATAATACTACTAATAAAATAAAGAGCGTTCCCCCACTTCATTTAAGAGCGTTCCCCCACTTCATTTTTTAGGACTACACCACTGCTTCTACTTATCTACTAGATCTATAAGATCAGTACATGTACCCGAGCATCATATCCAAAATAAGCAACTCAAAACTGCCACCAAAACTAAAAAACGCCACATCACTGACCACTCCTATCCTCATATCACTCCACTAACAGTGGTGTAGTGGAGGGGAACGCGGGGGAACGCCGTTCCCCCACTTTTTTCCAGGGATAATGGAATATTAATACTAATACTACCACTACTAATATTATTATAAAGAGCGTTCCCCCACTTCATTTTGAGCGTTCCCCCACTTCATTTTTTAGGACTACACCACTGTCCACTAGCTCAAAATGACGAAGCGAATGAAGCGCAGCCATATCATCATTCACCTACAATTATATACTTCAATCTTCCAAATCGTTTTATCTTCGTCAGTTGTTCACCATCTAGTCACTTTGTTCACCACGCTCCCCCTCCTCCATAACATTCATTCGCCTCTCCATCACACCATCACTAAAATTTGCAAGTCGCGAGCTAGCCAATTATTGATTATTGTCCTCTTCCAAGAGTTGATTCTTTTGTCAAAAGAAGTTTTATTATGCGAATGTTGTATAACCTTGCATAAATGTTTTCTATTGTTATTTTTCTTCCTCTGTAAACTACTGTGCGTTTGCTGGTGGTCAAATAAGGAATATTCTTACTTACTTGATAACCACTAAATATGTACAATTCCACTGTTCACTGCCTTGATTGTTTTGTGTGTATTCAGGAAATAAACTGATTTGATTTACCTAATTATAACCATTGCTGTTCCTCTTCTTTGGAACAAACTAGCTTCAGCCAGCACACCAACAAACATTTCGTTGATCACAAGAACTCGCCAAGAAGCCCTCTTGCTGCAGGTCTTTCACTCGAAACTGATAACATTGCTATTTCACATTATCCTATCCTGATTCTAGCACTCCCCCCTTCGTATGCCGTTAACAGCATACACAATACACATAGGCCTATCCGTTTCCTGTTAATGGCAAACTTATATGGTTAATTAGGCTAGGATTTCAACTTGTAGCGTCACACATTCTCAACGGTTGTTGGCCCATCCACTTGGAATGGATGGAAACAGCACGAATAGGCCTAAAACATTTTACAAGTTGTTGAAATCCAATTTCTATTATGTTGGGCTGGGAGCTACTCTGAGTAGGTTTCTGGAAGGATCGCTAGAGAAATTTTTGAAATGATTATATGAAATAATCCAGCATCAGAGGGCAAACCACTGTTCACATTCTCGAATGCAAAATATGAGTCTACACTCTAACCAATGCTGCCAACTGGACACGATGAGCATAATAATATTATTAAGCCTAATAATAAAGTGACGCTGAGCATTTCCACTGTTTATTTAGTTCATTGCTATAACTAAAAACAGTCTAAGGCAACATATTATTCAGTCTAAATCAATGAAAACATTAAGACACAGAACGGCTATTAAACACATACCACAAACACTACTTCTTATTGTCAAATCAATTCTAAATCACATTGTATCTGTATTATGCTAGAAGTTATTGACAATGCCACATAATACAAATGGCTCGATACAATGATATTGTAATCAGAAAGTGAATTAAAAACCACTAAACCAGTGACTGAAGCAAAAATCACATAAATTATCTAAGGAATCATTAGTCACGTGTTTAAAAAGACTGAAATCACAAAGATGGAAAGATGCGAGAAAATAACTACAACGTCCTTTAGCAATTAATTAATTAATTAGCAATCCATGCATAACAATTAATCTCTCTATCTCTCTTTTGCTCTCACTCTCCCTCGATAGGGTTAAGACAAAAACCTGACCAAACACATCCATCAAACCCCCAACCAAGAATCACCTCATCAGCCAGGCTCATTCAACTTTTGATTGCATCTAAGAAGAAAAAATTTGATTGCAGGTTGAACTGAAGCGACCATCACCTGAAGTTTTGGGAATTATAATAATTACGATAACGATATTAGAGAAGTCAGCAGACAAGATTACATCAAAATTGACCAGTATTATTATTAAGGGCAGATATTCGCCGAGCCATTAAGTTAACCCTTTAATGCCAGAGGGTATAGGATTTCCCATACCATTTACTACCATCTCGGCATTAAAGGGTTTAGCAACATTTCTGTCTTTTCCTCTTCGCCGTCGTTCATCTGTCCTCATCGCCGTCCTTAGCCAGTTCCTGAGATCTCTTCGCTGCAGACTCGACGGCTCCAATCAAGGCCGCTCGAAAGCCGTGTGCCTCCAGGTAATGAACTGCGGCAATGGTTGTGCCACCTGGTGAGCAGACCGCGTCCTTCAGTTCCCCTGGATGTATCCCGGTCTCAAGAACCATTTTCGCCGCTCCCTAAAAGCACGACCAAGATCAAGACACTAGTTTGTTGCCACTGCATGCAAACACCATTGCTATTTCTATTCTGGTGCAATAGTATAGATGCCTGCCTGTGTATTCTACAGATGTATTCAACAATTTATAAAACATATATAGCAGAGTGAACTGTTCAGAAGCGCTAACAGTGTGCAAGG
This sequence comes from Lumbricus rubellus, assembly GCA_945859605.1. NCBI lineage: Eukaryota > Metazoa > Annelida > Clitellata > Crassiclitellata > Lumbricidae > Lumbricus > Lumbricus rubellus. The sequence continues at coordinate 8,676,349 of OX243814.1, read as the reverse complement.
CTCCACGAGAAGAAGCAGGTTTTGAAAAGAGACCGGAAAGAAAGGAGACAGCCACACAAAATTGTAGAGCAAACAGAAGGAAACCACATACCAAAAAGGACCAATAAAATGGGGCACACAATCAAGACCGAGACATAGCAGTTCTAGAGCGAGGAGCAAGAGGTCAAGTCTCATTAGCTTGTTTCCTAGTTATTTTTTGTAAAGCACAGCAAACTTGTTTAAAATCTGAATGTACAAATGCTAGCTCAACGCCTTTTTCTCTCGGGGTTGCACGCACTGGGAGCGCTTCTGAAAGGCTCCTGCCAAGAGAAGCGCTTTATAAATGATGAGATACAACACAAAATAATACCGTTTCATACGTACATGACAAAATGCTACATATATACGCAAGTGTTTAGGTACTAACCATAAGAGTTTGAGCCGCCAGTTTCTGAGCCACATCACGTGGTAAACCCATCTTAACTCCTCCGTCGGCCAAAGCTTCGATTGCCAAGAAACCCTAAAGACAGACAAACCATTGCCACTTAATTCGCAATTAACAACTCATTAACTGCTAACAAAATTACACACGCACTTCATAATGCGTCCCTGTCATCTCCCTCCACATCCTACATCTGAAATCCCCAAAACTTCATACCTTACCTACCTACCTACCCAGTACCCACCATACAATAAACAAATTCATTATACTTCTTCACAACACTCAACAACATATTCTCCATCTTCTCAGATAGAGAAGATCTTCTCAGCCTGTATCTAAATCACAAAATCTGTCAGAATCTGTATATAGCTTACATGCAAATGGATGTTAATTTATGTGGAGCCGACTCACATAAGCTGGTCCACTTCCACTGAGGCCAGTCACCGCATCGAGTTGCTTCTCTGGTAGATTAGCACAGAATCCGATGCTGGAGAAGAGTTTCTGGACGAGGATCTCGTCCTCCGTGCAAGTGTTGCTGCCACACGAGAAGATGGACGCACCACACTGGACAAGCGCTGGAGTGTTTGGCATCACACGGACCAGCCGAGTGCCTGGAGGAAGAACCTACACACACACAGACAGACATATGGAAGAATCTAGTACAAACACATAGAAGGAGACAAATGGTAGGACAGCAAAATGAATCTAGTAAACAAAAGAGTATTTTAAACAGAACATAGCAAGACTGATACAGAGAATCAGAAATATAGACAGACATTAAGATCAAAGTTCACTACACAGAGAAACAGGCAGACAGGTCAGCATATAAACAGCCATTGACAAGATGATCATTCATTCATTTTACAAATTTGTATAGCACTATTCAAGATACCTTCTCAGAGGTGCTTGCAGTTCAACTGCTGCAATACAAATAATTTAAAAGCCTTCATCTAAGCAGTTTGTCCATCCTTCTTGATGCAAATATATGGGTTTATAATATATTAAAAATTGGTAAGATAGTACATGTATATACATGTACATACACATAATTATGTGTATTATAGGCTGTACACGCTTGAGAACTGGACGGAACATGACGAGAAGCAGGACAACTTCTGCGAGTTAGATGGTAAGTCCGTTTACACGTCATAATAGTACCGGTACATACATGTATGACATTGTATGTATGTGTGTGTATTTAGTATATGGATCTTGAGCTCTTTCTGGGTATTCTGCAGTGTGAAGGTACTTGACAAAGAAGGACGATTAAATACAGTTTGTATGTGCACTTGTTATAGCGCCCTTTCAAGATTTATACTGTGAAGGGTAACTCGCAAAAACATAGTCGTTGAATAGTTACGTAAATAGTTTTAATGTATGACGTGGCAGCTAATGATTTTGGATGAATGCATGCATGGTCATTGCATGGATGAGAGTGAAGCAGGATTTCGTGCGTGAGCAACAGCTGGACTGTGCTACAGTCGATTCGGTTTGTGTTCATAATTATACAGCCTATCTATATATATAAAAATCTAACCGCGTTTGGCACCTGGCGAAAGATCTCCGAACTTTCTTCATTGATTGCTTTCGAAACTTCACCAAAACGTTTAGTTCCAACACGGCCGGGTTTGCAGAATGCTTTTTGGGAAAAAGCGCAATGTTTTAAACAAAAAAAAACAACTTTGCAAATTCTACCGTTTTCAAAACATACGCCCGTTGATAAGTGTCTTCCGTTTATGTAGCGCATTTCAACACATTCGATTCCGGCCTAAAAAAGGCAAATTTTCAAATTCTACCGTTTTCAACACATACGCCTGTCGATAAGCCTTGGTTCAGTGTGTTCCCTTTATGTAGCGCATTTCAACACATTCCATTCCTCCGTCCTTCCGTCCCTCCCTCCGTCCCTCCCTCCTTCCTCCTCCCTTGCGGCCTTTTTACTGAAGCGTTTTAGGCCCCAATCCGTAACCGGGAAGGGACGGCCCTCCCTCCCTCCGTCCCTCCCACCCTCCCTCCCTTCCTCCCTCCCATCCTCCTTCCTTCCCTCCCCCTCCCTTGCTACCGGGAAGAGACGGCCCTCCCTCCCTCCCTCCGTCCGTCCCTCCCTCCCTTTCTCCCTCCCTCCCTCCCTACCTCCCTCCCTCCCTTTCTCTCTCTCTCTCCCTCCCTCCCTCCATTTCTCCCTCCATTTCTCCCTCCCTCCATTTCTCCCTCCCTCCATTTCTCCCTCCCTCCATTTCTCCCTCCTTCCCTTCCTCTCTCCCTTCCCCCTCCCTCCCTCCCTCCCTTTCTCCCTCCCTCCCTCCTTTCCTCCTTCCCTCTCTCTTGCGGCCTTTTTACTGAAGTGTTTTAGGCCGCAATCCGCTACCGGGAAGGCCCTCCCTCCCTCCCTCTCTCCTTTTCTCCCTCCCTCCCTCCCTCCCTCCTCCTCCCTTGCTACCGGGAAGGGACGGCCCTCCCTTCCTCCCTCCTTCCCCCTCCCTCCGTCCCTCCATCCCTCCGTCCCTTCCTCCCTCCCACCATCCTTCCCTCCCTCCCTCCTTCCCTTCCTCCCCCTCCCTTGCGGCCTTTTTACTGAAGCGTTTCAGGCCGCAATCCGTTCCCTCTTTCCGTCCCTCCCTCCCATCCTCCCTCCCTCCCTCCTTCCCTCCCTCCCCCTCCCTTGCTACCGGGAAGAGACGGCCCTCCCTCCCTCCCTCCGTTCCTCCGTCCCTCCCTCCCACTCTCCCTCCCTCCCTCCATCCCTCCTCTCCCCTCCCCTCTCCGAACTTTCTTCATTTATTGCTTTCGAAACTTCACCAAAACTTTAGTTCCAACACGGCCGAGTTTGCAGAATGCTTTTTGGGAAAAAGCGAAATGATTTAAACAAAAAAAGCAACTTTGCAAATTCTACCGTTTTCAAAACATACGCCCGTTGATAAGTGTCTTCCGTTTATGTAGCGCATTTCAACACATTCGATTGCGGCCTAAAAAAAGCAAAAAAAGGAAGGGGGAGGGGGAGGGGCTAGGGGAGGGGGTGGGGGAGGGGAGGACGGTCTTTTCTGCCACAGCAACGCGTGGCCGGGTTCAGCTAGTATTATATAATATATGCCTATAGTTATATGGTATATCATAGGCCTATATGATTATGTAATATATATATACTATAGTGTCAACTGCTGCAATACAAATGGATTTCAGCATATTGCAAAAAGGAGTAGGAGAGATGACAACAAATAGAACAAGGACAAGAGGAATGTATGCATGTGCACTTGTTATAGCACACCTTCAAGAACCTACTCACAACACTATAACGCGGACACTCATGGTCCCTATGCGGCGGCTTGAGGTGGATTTGAACCAGCCAGCCTCCGGCTGCAAGGCAACGAACATACGCACTACACCACCGTACCCCACACGAATATGCCAAACTTGAGAAGCAGAACGTAAAAGGTGAAAAATGAATATGCAACAGTAGAATTTAAAAATCCAAACGAGACTAAAGTCATTGTGGAGGTGACCAATTCTTAAGCATTACTACAAATGCCATTCCTTGACCACAGCAATGCATGGATTAGTGTATGAGGCCGTATTATTACTTTTTCCATTTGTTGGATTGTGACCCCGGCCGCGATTGAGATGATGAGTTGATTTATGTGAATCAATTTGGCGACGTCTTTAAGAACGCTGGACACGATATGCGGCTTCACAGCAATCACAACAACATCACTGCTCTTCACGACCTCCAGGTTATCAGTCGTTGTCCGGATTCCAACAGACTCCTAAACATCCACAGCAAACAGGAACAACATTATTATAACCATAAGTGGTTATAAGTGGTTATAAGTGGTTAACTTATAAGTGATTATAAGCATGAATGAAAAAATCATAATAAGCTACGATAAAACTTGGCAAAATAATTAAAACAAACAATAACTAACACACCAAGCATGTAAAAATAATAACTAAAACTTGGGGCAAAACATGTATGCATGCATGTATAAATGAATGTATGCATGCATGTAGAAATGTATGTATGACTGTACTTTGATGCATATTCATTCATTCATTTATTATATGGATTTATATAGCGCGCCTTCGAGAAATCTCCTCTTTGGTGCACCCAGCCCAGCCACATTGAAAGAAAAAAAGACTTGAGAGATTTATGAAACAAAGTTTGACTGGTCAGATGTAGTAAATGAAGCTTTGAAGGAAGTTCATTCCAGAATGACGGCACTACAACCGAGAAAGCTCGGCGTTGTCTGGGAGCTAAGTGAGCCTGTGAACTAAGGAGTTGTCCCTTCACAGCGCTCAGAGCCCGACGTACTTCAATGTCAGAGACTGGGCGACAGAGATCTTGTCGGTAAGATGGAGCGCAACCAAGGATACAGCATGAAAATAGCCAACCAGTGCAGCACATCGCGCATGTAGGCAGAGACGGAGAAGAATTTGGGAATTTGTAACGTATGTTTCTATAAGTAAGTATGAAAACTGTCAGATTGGGAGGATGCTAATACCGCAATGGAGTTGAGCATATGTTGATTGACGTCACTGCACATCATGTTTCCAACTTTAACCAAACCTAAAATCAATCAAAACGAATTTAAGAATAAGAGTTCCTCGTGAAAACTTACAATTCCAGTTGTGGTCGAAACGCAGTGCAGCTATTACTCGTTAATATTAACAACAATCAAGATTCCACTAACTAAAATTCTTTACCATGAAATAAGTTGATGTATTGTATTGTTTATGAAACGCTTCTCTCAGCAAAAGTCATTCAGCGCTATGAGTACCATCGACCACGAGATGAAAGATGAGGAATACCAGAGAAAGGCTGAGTGAACTGATGGTGGAAGACCATTAGATAGAGACCCTTACATGCAAAGCCATGGCAGTCCTGAAATGAGGAAAAAAATAGTTCAAATCGATCAGAGGATCTAAGTGGACACAGCAGAGAGGTGAATTCCAGTTACTCTGACTTATGGATTGTATTGTAGTCGTAAGACCAATTACAATGTTAGAAAGTTTTGCAATTCATTACATCTGCTTGGTTTTTCAACTGTAAGAAACATCATACACAATTTGTAATACTACAAGCTTGTAGCACCTAACTAAAAATTCACCTACATGTATATTGTAGCCATTAGATGTCTACGGCCCCTATTCTCTTCCGTACTCTATCTGACTTGGGACACATGGGTGTGGAAGGATGGGCGGTGCCTATTTAAGGGTCTGCTTTCGTGGGTACAGTCCCTTCGGTTGTGGTGTGTGAGGAGTGTGGTTGATGTCTCTTGTTGAGGGTGGTCGTGGTGTGCTGGTTCTGCTTCTACGTCGCCGTCTTCACCTTGTTGGTGCTCTGGCCGCTTATCCGTCTTCCTTGGCTCCGTTAGCCGTTGTCTGCTGTGCTGGCGTCCGTACGTCGTCGTCTGGTCTGCTCTACTTCGTGTCTACTAGACGGTAACGCTGTTTAACTTTGCTGTACATAATTGCTCTTGAATAAATCGAAGTTATTTTTATCAAATTGGGACCTTATCTTTGATAGTCATCCTCGCAGACGGCCGTGAACTTTACAAATGGGGGCCCTCCGTTCTTTTGCTCGTTTTGGGCGGTGTAGTGAATGTGCATTTGCGTAATTCCGTTGGGAAATTTCGGATGTTTTGGTCCGTGTGGTTCTCGGAATTTTGAGAGAATTTGCCGTTATTTGTCGGTCATTTTGCGGTGTCGCATTTCGTTTTGGGGGCCTGGGCTATTGAATTTCGTGCAGTGGCATAAATTTTGTGAGTTTTCGCATTTACGACAGTCACGTGGTTTGACGGAGCGTTGAATTTTGACGTATGGGTGTACCTACGTTTTGTCCATGTGACATTTTTGTTCGTTCGTTGGTCAGGTGTTGACAGCGTTCCTTTTGGTAGAGCACTTTTGTTGGTTCGACCTTAAAATTGGTTGTTCTTTTGTGAAAATTTTGACGCATCACGTGCGTTCGTCGATTTAATTTGACGGTTGTTTTTGGAGACATTTCGGCGAAAATTGGAATTTGCTTGAATTTTTTTGTCGGGTGTTTCGACGAAGGCGAGGCGAGGCGAATGATTTGGGTCAAAGTACATTGAGCGCCGATGATATGCTTGTACAGAGTGATTTCTTGGGTGATATATCGGAGGAGGTGAATTCTGATGCAGGTGAATTAAATTGGTTGTACGAAGAGTCGGCTGTCGATGTTTCTGATGATTTAACTGCTGTGAATGTTGGCGCGTCTCCTAAGGCCTTTGAAATTGTTGAGGAGTGTGGCGTGTATGTTGATGTTGATTCAAGAATGAGAGGTGCAGTCCATGAAGATGTGAGGGATGTTTGTTCTCCCGTTGAGACGAGCGTACAGTTGAATACGGACATGCATGTATGTGAGGAGTGTACGTATTGGGTAAATGGAATATTGGATGATGCGATGGATTTCTTGATTCCTCCATTGGATACGGATGTTGATGTGGCTGGTAGTCAGTTTCAATTTGTGTCGCACGGTTTAAAGTTCGTATGGGTTAGGAGGTTTTTCCCTAAACACTTGCATCGGAAGTGTGTGAATGTGGTGTACGAACTGAAAGAAAACCGAACTTGGATGACCGATTATATATCTAACAGATTGTTGGCTGAAGTTGGTTGTTTACGGATGAATGACTTTGTTGACAACGTCGTTGCATGGTTGCATCGAGACATGATTTGCGAGGATGAGGACAAGTTGTTTGGCTGTTGTGTAAATACAGCGCTGCATTGTTCTACAGCGACCCAGAATGTTGTTTCTGAATTGGTTGAAGAGTCGCTTGGTGGCACGAGTGTTGTTCGGTTGCATGATAGTATGCCAGGAGATTGGTCTATTCCATTGTTGATGACAACTGTTGTGTATAATACTGTTGCTTTTGAGTCGTGTTGGTGTTGCACTGTTTCGACTTTGGTACAATTGAACATGAATGTGGAGTTAGTTGACAGATGCGTTGTTGTGCAGAAGTTTCTGATGGTTACGCATTGTTTCATTGTGAAGCAAGAGTCAAATGAGTTGATGTTGTCTAATTTTGTGTTGCTCATAGACAATGATGTGAAGTGTACGTTGCAAGGAACTTTGTTGCTTGATAACATTGTGAGATGGCATACGTATTGGGCATGCGCAGTTAGGGTTCGTGTTCTTGAAGATGCCTGTGTGGCTTTTGACAGTAATTTGGTTGCTTCAGATGTTACGGCAGTTGCTGTGAGAAAGTTGGATGAGGACTTTGGTGTTGCATGGGCGAATTGTGATGCGCATGAATGTATGTGTGCTTTTGTGACTAGTGACACAGGTTACATGAATGTACGTGAGTGTGCTTCGGTGATTTTGGGTGATCCGGTTGTTGCTTCGGATTTGACTGAGTTTGGTGTGTGTGATCGGTCACAAGTTTTTTTGAAGCGTGCTTTTGATGCAAGTGATGTTGAGCACGACCGTGTGAGTAGCCGTGATTCTAAGTTGTCTGCGGGAGTGTACTTGCAGGAAATGTACTCGGTGATCGATGATGGTGGTCGACGACGCAGTGGAGACGTACTACGACGCCGGAAGTCTGCGAGTGTTGTGGTGATCTACTGGATGACGTGTTCCGTATTGGTACTGGCAGCGAATGGCACTTCAATCTCTGGGCACTTCGACGAATGGCTCGGTGCATCTGCGAAATGGCGTCGAGCGTTGGACTTGATGGTGGCTGTACGTGGCTTCAGCAGATGCGTTGGGTACAAGCCGCTGAAATTCATCCATCAGGTGGCAAATAAAAACTTGAAGCTTCTGCGCTGGAGTCTGGAACTCGAACAATACAATCTAGACATTCGACATAGGCCTGGCGAGTTAAATGTTCTGCCAGATATTCTCAGCCGTCCGTCGCAGTTATCATATGAATTCGACAGTCAAATAAATTGCACAGTCAGAGTGGATCGACAGTCAAATAAGAACCGTCCGTCACAGTCAGAGGGAAGCGACAGTAAAGTGCAGTCGTCCCAGTTGTCACATACGATAATTAGTAAATGGAACGTTGCGCAATGAACACTTCAGTGAGTGTCTTGTGGGCGTCTATCGGACACTTTCCGAAAAGAGTGGTGCCGGCGTTTACGTCTTCTTCCGGAACTGCTCCAGAGTTGGGGGTTCTTGTTGGGGTGCATCGGTTCTGTGGTTGTTGCGGTGGTTGACACTGTTAACGTTCAGCTCGTTTGGCTTTGGCCAATGACATGTTCAATTTTGGCTCATTTTTGATACACGTTGTGTGTCCAAATTGTTTTTTTCTTTCTTGTTGCTATGATTCGAACTTTTGGAGTACTTTGCATTGTATGAACTCTCAGTTGCCTGCTTAGTATGATGCATTAGTTGGTATTTTGTGCGGGGTTAGTTGTTGCGATGCATTGTGCGAGGAATTGCTTAGTACGTTAACTTGTACTGAGTTAGTGCTTGGCGATTCTTTATGTTATGGACATGTAGGCGTAGCGATTGATGCTCTGTTTCGTCGTCCCCTCAGGACTCCTCAAACTTTTGGGAGGGGGATATGTAGCCATTAGATGTCTACGGCCCCTATTCTCTTCCGTACTCTATCTGACTTGGGACACATGGGTGTGGAAGGATGGGCGGTGCCTATTTAAGGGTCTGCTTTCGTGGGTACAGTCCCTTCGGTTGTGGTGTGTGAGGAGTGTGGTTGATGTCTCTTGTTGAGGGTGGTCGTGGTGTGCTGGTTCTGCTTCTATGTCGCCGTCTTCACCTTGTTGGTGCTCTGGCCGCTTATCCGTCTTCCTTGGCTCCGTTAGCCGTTGTCTGCTGTGCTGGCGTCCGTACGTCGTCGTCTGGTCTGCTCTACTTCGTGTCTACTAGACGGTAACGCTGTTTAACTTTGCTGTACATAATTGCTCTTGAATAAATCGAAGTTATTTTTATCAAATTGGGACCTTATCTTTGATAGTCATCCTCGCAGACGGCCGTGAACTTTACAATATACATATATTTTCACAAACATATACACGTTGTTATTATTATTATTATTAAATAAATTTGTAAGGCATGCAAGGTCACACTGAAATGTGAACCTGAAGCAAATGTATGCAAAGCTCTTGGTGACATTGCACTCCTCTACATCGTTCTGCTACGACCTCTGCCCTGTGACCCATTGACCCCATCTCATCTGGTTTCCAATATTCACCTGAGTTGGAGAATCCCTTGCTGAGTGCTTGTGCCATGCGTCCTGCACCAATGAATCCGATCTTAAGGTCAACATCTTCGATGCTCGGCGGTCGAAGGATGCGCTGTGCGTTATCCATCGTCAACCACTAACACATCCAATATGATCGGAGAAACACTCCTTCAATTCCGACGCTAGACGTCCTGTTTAAAAAACAACAGTGTTTCAGAAATATGACTGATTCTAATGATTAGTTAATTATGAGCTCCTTCGTTCACAATTGCTCAGGTTGGTGGATGGTTTGTCATTAAAAGCGATACTTAATAAATAATAAAAATAATAATGATAATCACTAACAAAATAATAAATAAAAAATCAATGTGATCTGATTCCAAGGTACTTCTGCTAACCAAGACAACCATGAGTAGGATCATCTCCAAACTAATTACTTCAATAGCCAGTAATGTTTAAGTCCCACAGGGATTATGTTTACCGCGAGGCACGAAAATTATAATAAATAATAATAATAACACAATTTTATGCGACCTGGTGGCGGACCGGTAACGCGTCCGCTCACGGAGCGGAAGGTTGCGGGTTCGACTCCGGGTAACGACCTTAGGCAAGTTGTTCACGCACACGTGCCTCTGTCACCAAGCAGTATAATTTGGTTCCGGCGTAAGCTGGGAAGTAAACAGCAAGTCCTGCGATACACTGGCCCCGTGTCCAGGACCTTGGGATTCGTCCATTGCTGGCTCAGGGCTATGGAAAAGGAGATGAGCGCCTCCCTGTGTTTCTCATGGAACGAGATGGGACTTTACTTTTACTTTTTAATAACACAATAATAATTTTATTGATGACAATAATAATTAAAATTATTAAAACAAATAATAACAATATTTAATGATAATATGTATCAGTTTAAACAAAGCATCAAAATTTTATTCAGTGATCCAAACAAAACAATGCAACAGATCCATACTGGTTTTAAACAAAATGATGAGTCACCACCATGTGACAACAAAGTCGTTAAGTTTTAGAATTCAAAGTCCAACCACAATTTAGACGATGAACTGATTGATTCGTGTGGATGAACTTTGCAATATGCTTAAGTCAACATCAGATGGGACAGCCATTTCAATTACACCGTTTTCATACCAAGCATTGAAACGTGAATTCTAGTCAGTTGCATTACATTCATTATTACTTTGCTCAGTGACTGTCTGAAAACTTTGTGCAAAACTCCCCACCCCATTTTTAGAAATAAATTTTCACTAACCAATAACCTCCACTGCACACAGTTATCAGTCCATGTGCCTGTTCCACAAAAATTTCTCACCTTAAGTTCTTTAACACATCCACATACGGGCCATTAATATATTACGCAACAAAAATCGCATTTTCCCCTTTAGAAATCCTGTGACCCCTCCCACTCCATACGTACGTAATATATTATATGGACAGACAAAACTTGCTGCAACTCGACCTTAGAACAATTCCCTTACCGAGTTGCCCAAAGTTTCCATTCCTTTATCCATTCTTGCTGTTCTTTGAACACCATTATCAGTCACAAGCACTCCTCTGGCCTTTCATTCACAACTCTTCCAGATTTTACCATATCCATCCATGATCCATCCGACACCGTACAATAACCCAGGGTAAAATTCTATGACGACGCGGTAGCAATTCTATAACGACGCGGTAGCAAGTAAACATCATGTCGGCAAAAGATCCGCGCATAATAGAGCCCATAAATCCAACTTCTAGTTTGCCGAGAATTCTTTTAATCGATCCAGCTTCTGTTTAGGCAAGAATTTGTTCGATAAATTTCGCTTCTATGTCGTCCGCAAATATTTTTATTCAATTTGTCATTAAAAATTATTGTTCATCAATCCAGCTTCAATTTCAGCAGAATGACTGCACTAACCCTAAAACTAACCCTAACCGACCCTCACGACGCCTAACCTGAGCCCTAACCGACCCTCACGCGTAAAATCCATGATGTTTACTTGCTACCGCGTCGTTATAGAATTGCTACCGCGTCGTCATAGAATTTAACCTAACCCAGAAAAATCTGTTATCAGAACTCCGCAGTTTGAATAAATTGTTCTTCACGTGGCATCCTGCCTTGAGGCATCGCTCGTGAATAATCTGGTGCCTCGCTCAAAGCCTTTAAGTAGCGAGTTACAAATATGAGTTCCAACAATTACGATTACAAAGGGTACTAGTGTAACTAGTCGTACCACCGCTCACCCCCAAGTCACATAAAACGCAATCGTATTCTTCAACTTCTAAAGCACCGTTTGAAAGCCAAGCGCAGAGTACCCGCTTATTCACGCTTGTTCTACGCCGTTTATTTGTATTGGCTCCACGTCGAGTCAGAGAGTAGTCCGAAGGAGGTCCGAGTCCAGTTTCCAGTTAAAATGGATAGTCTGCAAAATTTTACGGTGCATATAAAACAAGGCTAATAAAGCGTAATTATTGCATTTACCAGATGAAGCTGACTCGAAGACCTAAAGAAGATAATAACGAATTTACGAAGATCATATGATGAGAACTCTTCAACTAAAAAGAAATTGTCAACGACTAAAATTCACCAAAGAGATAAATAATATAAACTTCAGACATTAGAATAAAGAAGCGCCACCGTGTGACAGAAGGAATTTTTAAACAATCTATAAAGCTCGTAAACCGCTCATCCTGAAGATGGCATTCGAACTGCAGCGGAGTCGACGTATTGTTCGCTATTTATACGGTCATAAAGACCGTATAATAATAGTAATAATATATAGAAAAAAGAGTTTCAGAAATTTGCACTTCACAAGCAAACGATTAATCACAGAAATGATGATCAGAATAATATTATTAAGCAAGTCAGTCACAGTCAAGTGCTTCGAATCTCCACAGCATGATTCACATTTGGGAAAGGTCTGAAGACCTTATGAACTTTTATAATCTAATCTAACATTTGTATAGCGCTTCTCGACCGCAGCAGGTCTATTCAGAAGTGCTCTCAGTGTGAGAGGCACATGAAAAAGAAGTCTTCACACATCGAAAAGATGCAGGTCAATTTCCAAATAGAATCCCGTCATGAATTCCACAGGCAAGGTGATTCCACATGGAGGGACCCACAATAGCAAACAACAAATTCATCTGCCAAAATAGTGAATATGATCTTTTTATTAGTCATTTAATCGAAATCTCTTGAACATGTACCATTTTTCCAAATCACAGTGCTAAAAATTGAAAAGTTCATTACCTGTTTTTAGTCATAATGCTACTTTTTCACTCTCACCTCTTCCCACTGAATTGATTGAAAACTTCTTGAAACCTAATGTGGGGACGTCCTATGCACAATGCACATTTCTAAATGGGAGCATGACCGGATTGCCTCCCCCTGGATCCGCCCCCGACTAGTGGTGATACAGGGTAGCACACTAGAAGATAAAATAATAAATTCACAGCTCACCCTTCGTTCCTCCAAAAGCATGAATACAACCACGACAAGATTTTAAAATACTGCTTGTTATTAGCAAAAATAAATGTTTGTCATACAACAAAATGTATGGAATATTTAGACTGAAATTATTATTTATTAAAACTGTACAACCAAATGCAGCTGTATCAATGACTAATGTAATTCACTTGCAAACTCAGTAATAAGTTAGCACAAAGCAACATATTTAGGCCTACATAACTCTAAACAAAAGACATTGTGAAATGGGGATATTGTTCGTGTTAAGAAACTGAGAGAAGCAACACATTGTAATGCAACTTCAAGACATTCTTTTAAACCCAGTTACTATTCAGGACCAAGATAAATTTTTTCCACCAAACAAATGCTTCCCGAAAGCATTTGTTTAAACAAAAGAATAGGATCTTCAGCTGGATTTATAAGGAAGAGCATCAAATTACAATTCTAACAAGTAACAAAATAAGCAGCTTTAATAGACAATGCCATGAAATGCATTTTGTGATCCGCTCTTTTTTCCATGATGCTGCCATTGTTCCTGTCCATGCCTTTGTTATCAAACAGAGTTGATCACTGTTGCTTGATTCTCGCTGATCTTCATCAAGCTTAATAAGGCGTCTTGACCCAGGGGTCATCTGTTTAGCTGCCCAACTTATTGGTCATATTTCAATACTTGCCTCAAACTTTGTGTACAGGCTTCCTGTATCACAGAGCAACTTTTACAATATAGCAGCATTAGTTTCATGGTGTCCCACTGGCTGTGCTCTGTCACAACTTTCTGACATTTGTCGCCAGGTTTCTGATTTGGTCCATCAGGCTCTGTGCTCTTCGAATCGTGTTGTAAAATTTGACATCCATTAAGACTTCTTCAAATTCTAGGTTGGTGAGAACTTCTCTCTCTGAAAACCTTTTCATCCAGAGATGATCAAGTTGTTTAATTTCCAGTGCCATAGGAAGAAAAACAGAATCGAGGATCTTCAGCCATCACTTTTTGAACAGACTTAGTATATACTCTTGAAAGACATTCATCACTAAAACAGAAAAAAAAACATAGAAAATATAATAAAATAACGAATATCTGGCAAATTAATGGTTGCATCTTGATAGAGTCTACTGAGACATGCTCTTGGCAGAAACTAATACAAAGGTGATACTGTGCCTGAATATTCTAATGCAATCGTGGAACAATTGAATTAGGTTCTGGATAGAAAATCGTTGTTTTGAGTTCCACGAATGGGAACCCATTACTGGCGACTTTCTGTTATTCTGAGAATTATTTTGTGTATTGATAAAAGCATCACCATCATTAGACTAGCACAGTCAGTGTCCTCTGGTAAGTTTTGTCATGCTATTTTCTTAGAATAAGATACAGAATAGTTTCTTATTATAAATACACTAAAGTGCTGTAGATCAACTCATTCACTGACAAGAGGACAATGCAGTCACTTATATATACATGCATTTTATACTTATTACCTGTGGCTCTGACGTTAAAGACAAAGAAATTAACAGCAATGCAATGTCACAATGGAAAAGACAGATTAAGAGCAGATGCAAGAGACTATCAGAAATTAAAGAGGAAATTTGGCAACCAGTGTAAGAATCAACATTTGATGAATACAGCACATGAGGCAAATGGGATGACGGATAACAGAAACAAACAGGGATATAAAGAAATTAAAGAAAAGGCAAAAAATAGAGTATGGCATTTTTTGAGTCTTGAACCTGCCTAAGGGCAGAACACTGAATAAGAAAATTAAACTGAAAATTAAATTATTTATTTTACATAATTCAATCAACCAATTTCCAAGCACATCAAAACAGAAAAGCTGCACTATATCACAATTAATCAAAATCACAATTAATTAATTAATTAATTAATCAATTAAGTAGGAATTTGGTGTTCCTTACTCTCGTTGCTTCGAAGTCCGTAAGCAAGGTCAGTGGGGGTCAATCCATCGGCGTTTTTGACCGTGAGATCGGCTCCCGACTCCAAAAGAAGATGCACACAGTCCTTGTGTTTACCAAAGACGGCATAATGAAGAGGAGTATTACCTTCCTAGAGAAAACAACACAATTCAGATAATAATTATTAAATTCCTACACCGAAACTTTAAAGCAGAGTACACCACATGCTCAAATATCATTATTATGTATTATTATAATAATATTATAAATTTATATATAATCAATCAGTCAGTTTCATTTTCAATGACAGAAATCACTGGTAAATTCAGTAATGTAACAGAAAGTTCTAAATTAATCTGTTGCTGTCATCAACAAGATAATCCTATACGACAAAAGAATCCGCTACTGCAGGAATGTCCCTTTCCTCTTTATTACGGTTACAAGTGGTTATTATGATTAAAGCTATTATAGCTGCTAAGAATCTAATTAGCATTGTCTGGATTATATCATAATCAAGCAACTGAACAACAGCAAAACATTGCAGTAAAAAATTTAAAAAATGCAAGTAACATTTGTAACTTCCACTTGATAACATTAAAAGGTTGTTCTTGATTTGGTTTCCAAAAAAGCATATCATGAGTCTGCTGTGTTAATTAATATTCTGCAGAGAACAGTACAGTCCATCACACCACTTCACATGGAAAAAGCTTAAAAGCCACTGAATTGAATTCTTCCAGTCCTTGGTGTGTGTGTTTGTGTGTGTGTGCGTGACCACAAGTTGGAAATTAACCAGTTATCACTGCATTATACACTTTGTTAGATTCTGCTATATATAGTAAGTTGTACTATATATATTTGATAGCAGCTCTAACACGTGTAAAGGTCATGAGACCTATTTACTCCAAATCATGTGAGATGGAGGAGTGGCTGTCGAAGGATAAAAGGCATGGATCTGTTTGTAACCGTCGGAATTGGGCTGTAGAAATTGTGGAGGCGAATTCGTGATCCCGTTGATCATTGTTGGTGTTGAAGACGAATTCTCCTCTTGAAGACGTTTGCAGATTCGAACCATGTCTGGTCCTGTCAGTCGTGTTCGGTGACGTGTTTTCTTCTGCCGTGCGGCGTTCGTGTTTTACTGTAACGTCAGGGTCACGTATGTTAATCTTCTCTCCAATTCTTGTATTTTATCGTGTATGTTTCTGTTTCATTATATCGTTTACATTTTATGAAACTGTCTTTTTATGACTTATTTAGCGAGAATCCATTTTTCCCTTAGAGTATCTAAGAGTTCGAACCATAGAGCCACGGGACTTATAACAAATGGGGGCTCCCGTCCGGTCTGTATTTTAGTTGGGTCAAGGTTTTGTGCACTGAGAGGAGTGATTAACTCGTTGGAGTGCGTATTTAGAGTTTGATATCGAGTTTTTGTGATTGGGTGCGCGGAGAAAGTCATTGGACTGGTCACGCGTGTATGTAAGTGCATGGTGGATAGTTTTATATTTTTGAGGAGTTTCATGGTTTGACGTTGTCCAGAGACAATTGGACGCCAGCGTAGGAATTTGTGTGTCAATTTCGCGTGCGTTAACAGCGGTGTGCAAAATTCTGAAAGTATTGTAACATGGCTTCACCAGGAACTTCGATAGTGTCGGTACCGTTAACGTCGGACGATATTGTGGAAATGTCGGTAGAAGAATTGAGAGTTGAAATGGATAAATTGGGTTTCGAATCTAAGGCGTTGTCGAAAATTCAAATGCAAAAGGTTCTATTGAAAACTGTATCTCCGTCCGTCTCTAAAGAAGAACAATTGAAAATCAAATCAAAATCTGTAGAATTAAAAGCATTGAAGGAGTTGGAGGACAGGAAGGAACAGAGAGAGTATGAACTTAAAAAGATGGAGATGGAACGAGAGGTGGAACAAAGGAGGTTAGACGTGGAAGTGAAGAAGTTAGAAATAGAGGCGGAACAGAAGAAGGTGCACATGGCTATGGAATTGGAAGCGGAACAGAAGAAGATGGCTATGGAGTTGGAAGCGGAGATGAAACGAAGAGAGTATGATGAAAGAGAGAAGGATAGAGAAAGAGAGAAGGATAGAGAAAGAAGAGATGTGGAGGAGAAGAAAATGCGTTGGGATATGGAGGAAAGAGAGGCTCAGAGAAGGCATGAGTTAAATCTTAAAGATTTACATGTAAGTGATACAAACGTCGAAGAAACAGTAAAAACCTCGAAATTTCATTTTCCAACAGCTTTGAAATTAATACCAATGTTTGATGAAAAGAATATTGAGAATTTTCTGATTTCGTTTGAAAAGTCAGCGGAGATACATAATTTTCCAAAAGATAAATGGGCAAGTTTATTGTCTACTAAATTGCAAGGAAAAGCTAGTCAGGTTTTTGCAGATTTGTCAATTGAGGATTGTCAAGATTATGAGGTTTTGAAGAAAGCTGTTTTACTCGCTTATTCGAAAGTCCCTGAACACTACCGACAGAGGTTTCGTGCTTTGGTAAAAGGTGACCTTGAAACCTATTACAATTTTGCTTTTCGGCTGGGAATTCCATTTAACAGTTGGTTAAAAGGCGAGGAGGCGTTGGAAGATTTACCGCGATTATTAGAGGTGATCAAAATTGAACAATTCACTAAAAGTCTTCCGTCCGAGTTACATCGTTGGGTTATAGACCGTCGACCACGAAGTCTCATGGAATGTGCTAAATTGGCGGATGAATTCACCGTGTTGTATAAAACGCAACGTGTGCAGACTTACGGAAGTCCGCGTTTGGAGCGGCGTGAAAATTCGTTCGGTGGGCAAATTTTTGAAACACGAAATTTTCAAAATTCAAAGTTTAATGGTTCAATTGGAGATGGGAAGAAGTCGTCTAAACGTGGGAGTGGTTCGAATAGTTTTTCGCCGTCGTTGAATTGTGCTTATTGTCATGGTACTCATCACATGTCGAATTGTTTCAAGTTAAGGAACAAATGGAGTCGAAATCAGTCACAGGGTCAGATGTCTTATGGTCAGTCACAGTCCTATGGTCATAATGGTGCGCATTCTTATGGACACTCCTATCATCCAGGCAATGAACCTGCTAGTATTCAGTTGGTGGATAATGGTTGTGAATGTGTGCGTACGAAGGTTACTGATGGGGTACATGAATGTTCTAATGTATTGGATGATGTTCATGATCAGTATGGAGCATTTTGTCAAGTAGGATTTGTTTGTGGTCCAAATCACTCGAAGCGTGCAGTGTCTTTATTGCGAGATACGGCTTGTTTGCAGTCTGTAATTTCGAAGGAAGTTTTGAATGCTAATGAGTTTGTTGATACGGGTGAGACACGTTTGATTCAGGGTATATCTGGGCCGGCTTTTCGTGTACCGTTGGTTGAGGTGTGTATTGAGAGTGATCTTGTGAATGGCGTGTGTTTGTTTGGATTGTTAGATAGCATCCCTTCCCATGTTGGAGTTTTATTAGGTAACGATCTTTGTGTCTGTGTGCCTAAAGCTGTTAATGTTGTGACGCGCGCTCAAGCGAGGCGAAGCGTGAATGAGGTTCAGTCGAGCGTGGCGGATGATAGTTTTGGTGTGGATCTGCCGCCGCCAGTTAGTGTACGTGATGAGGTGTGTGTGGAGCTGAATTCTGTTGACGATAACATTGTGGACGATATACAAGACAATACAGATACAAATATACAAGACCATACATTGTATACAGAGGGTGAAGTTATTGACGTGTCTGATTTATATCTTGATGCTGACACGAATGATTCTGGTCATGGTATTGTTTCACGTACTCGTTTGATTGAGTTGCAACATGAAGACATAACATTGAAACAGATGTTTGACTCCGTTGTACAGTTTGACGTTGAAGCGAATGATGTTGGATTTCATGTTGTCAATGGAGTGTTGATACGTAAATGGAAGGAAGAGTGTAGGCCTCCTGGGATGGGCATTACTCAGATCATTGTCCCTAAAGTATTACGGCTTACATTGTTAAAGGTGGCGCATAATATCCCACTCTCTGGTCATTTGGGAATGAAAAAGACTTATGATAGATTGTGTCGGCATTTTTATTGGCCTGGTGTACAGAAGGACGTTAAAGAATTCTGTAGAACTTGCAGTATTTGTCAACGATTGGGAAAGGGTGTGTCAGGACAGTGCTTACCGCTTAATCGCTGACAGTGTACCAGTGTATAGTAATAGCTCTTATGTATAGTAGGGAGACAGTAGATGTCGTAGTTCTTGTTAAAGTTCTTGTACTTGAAGGTAGTTGAAAAAACATGAAACACAACGAGAAGTTAAAGAATATATATTTCATTTAAAACACGTTCGAGTTGTTTTATTTTACGAGTTGCTGCCAAACCAGGTCCTCACACATGGTGCCGTGACCTGTCGGAACTATTCGAGGTCGTCTTCAGTTATTCTGGCCGGCGAAAAGGTGTCTTTTTCGGACGTTGACGCGCAAGCTCTTGGGGGCGTGGCGTGGCTGGAAGGTCGGTGAAGGTCATTCCTGTTCTCGTCAGTTCAGCTGGGTTTTGGCTGCATGGTGTTTACTGGTGCTTTGGTTGCCAATGAACGTTGGAACTGTGGTCTACCGGGCAGTGCAGGAGTTATTTCGACTTCGCCAGGTTTTGGCTGAACTGTGTCTGCTGGTGCATATGTTGCCGGTGAACGTTGAACCAGTAATTTACCGTGCAATGCTGGAATGATTTCGTCTTCGCAGAACCAGTAATTTACCGTGCAATGCTGGAATGATTTCGTCTTCGCAGAACCAGTAATTTACCGTGCAATGCTGGAATGATTTCGTCTTCGCAGAACCAGTAATTTACCGTGCAATGCTGGAATGATTTCGTCTTCGCAGAACCAGTAATTTACCGTGCAATGCAGGAGTGATTTCTTCTTCGCAGTGAGTTGGCTGTACTTTTTCTGTGGATGCTTCTGTTGCCGAGGAACACTGGGACAGTGGTTTACCGTGCAATACAGAGATAATTTCGTCTTCGCAGTGGTTTGGCTGAACTTTTTCTGCTGGTGAACTTGTTGCCGATCGACATTGGAGCAAGGAATTTCTGTATTGGTCGGGACTGGAGACAGGACAGGGATATTTGCAAATCTACAGTGGTTTGGGTGGTATTGTTTACTCTTACTTGTGTGCTTGGTGTGTTTGTGTGTGTTAACAAACATGGAAGAAGAGAAGGAAAAATTAAAGTTCTTTAGTGTTGATGCACTAGTTGGTCTGCTAGTTAAGGCAGGGGCGGATGTTGAGTCTATTCTAGATTTGAATAAGGAACAACTTATTGATTTGTGTTTGGTAGCCAAGGGTTTCAAGGCGGGAGTTTTCCCTAAGAAAGTGGTCAAAGAGATGACAATGGTTGAGATGATGCAGATGATGATGGAACGAGAGGAAAAACAGAGGGAATTGATGGTGGAACGTGAGGAAAAGGTGCGCAAAGAACAGATGGAAATGATGGTGGAACGAGAGGAAAAGGTGCGCAAAGAACAGATGGAAATGATGATGGAACGTGAGGAAAAGATGCGGACAGAACAGAGAGAAATTATGCTGGCACGTCAGGAAAAGGAAGAGGAAAAGGAGGAAGAAAGGAGGCAGGAGCAAAGAGAGTGGCAGGCAAAATTGTTGAGTAGCCAAAATCTTGGTCAAGAGAAGGCTAGAGATGAGGCGAAAAAAGAACGAGAAAGAAGGACTAAGGAAGAAGAGTCTACAGGGGCTAGGATCAAAAAATTTGGGGATATACTAAAGAATGTATTACCTAAAATGCCCACTGAAGATATTGAGTTGCCGCTTTATCTAGAATCAATAGAGAGCTTGTTTGCTATGTATTTGGTTCCAGAGGATTTAAAGTGTGCTCTATTAATGCCTTTCTTGTCTGAAAAAGCTAAAAAGTTGATTCGTAGGTTACCAGTAGATCAGCTGAATACTTATGTGAAATTGAAGGTGGCTTTGTTGCGTGAATTTAGGTTGACGCCACAACAGTACAAGGGCCAGTTCATGAAAGCTGAAAAGCTAGCTAGCGAATCATGGATGCAGTTCGCAACCCGGTTGCGAACATATCTCAGATTTTACCTTGAATCTAGGGAGGTTGATAACTTCCAAAGGTTACAGGATTTGTGGGTATCTGACAAAATGAAAGAGTGTATGCCCTATGTGATTCGATCGCATGTGATTGCCAAGGAAAGCGATGCTTGGCTGGAGCCAATCAAGTTGGCAGAAATCACTGACATTTTTTCGATTAATTTGTCGGAGTACCACCATTTGAAGGACACTGAATTCAAATTTGCATCAAAATCTGGGGAGGGAAAATCATTTCAGAAAACTCAGAAAGAATTCAAAGAGTTTGAAAAGAAGCCCAATTTCTCTAAATTCGATGTCAAAGGAACAGGTGATTCTTTTGGGGGGTTCAAGGGGAATGTGTCGGGAAAATCTGAGAAGCCCAAATGTTTTCTCTGCTTATCTGATCAACACCTTAAGGCTGCATGCCCAAGGAATAAGGCTAAGTCTAAACCATTTGAAGCTAGGGTTAACTATGTGGATGTCGAAGGTGAGGTAAGGGAAGCCAATGTGTGTTTGGTCAAGTGTGACGAGGTTCGTAAGGATGATGCGTGGTTTGAACGTGAAGGTTTTTGTAATTCATGGGAGGTTAAGTATGGACCTTATGATTACTGTAAGGAACCAGTGTATGGTCTGGAAGAACGTGATATGGAGCTCAAAGGGTTGAGAGCAAAGAAGAAGCAGGAAGAGGTGGTGGAGATAGAATTAAACTCATTGTTTGAGTATGACACATTGAATGTTTTTGCTGAACATGTTGTTTCTGCTGAAAATGTTGTTGCAGTTAATTCATGTGTGACTCTATCCAGCATACCACGAGTACGTTTACAAATTGGTAAGGTGATGTGTACTGCTATTGTGGATTCTGGCAGTGAAATTACGGTTGTAAACAAGAGGATGTTACAGCAGGGGGGCGGAGGCTGTCAACCTGTGGGCAAGGTGAAATTGCGGGGTGCTTTTGGGGTTCAAAGTGATGCTGACCTAATGCATTTACCTTGTGTGCTAACATCTGATGAAGGACAGAACAACAAGTTGTCAGTACTGCTCACATGTGCAGTTACTGATGAGTTAATGTCCGATATGGAATGTTTATTGACTTTAGATGATTATCAAGCATTAAAGCAGAGTCAGGAATTCGATGCTAGTGTAATCGAAATTGACAAAGGACAGACATCAGACCTATTGACTGACACTGAATGGTGTACCGGGGGATCTGATGATTTGTATATGACACATGTGTTACAGGTTGAAGATACAAGCGAGAGTGGAACTTCAACGGTGGAAGAGGATACTGGAGGAGTGCCTATGAGGGACATGTCTGGTGCAACTGCGGTTGACCAAACAACAGTAGGGTCTGATGATTTAGATGAAACACCACAGTTAGTCAAGGCAGCTGAGCAGTTGAGAATGGAACAGCTTGTGGATGAAGGACTCAAGGAGTGTTGGGCCAAAGGTAAGGGTAAGGAAGGAGGTTATTCTATCCGAGCAGTGGATGGAGTACTATTCCATAAAGATAGCATTGGAGGGCAGGTTGTTCAACAGTTAGTAGTACCTAAGGGTAAAGTCAGAGAGATTTTAGAGTTGGCTCATGACGGTGCGTGGGGTGGACATTATGGTTCAAGGAAAACTTTACAGAGAATCAAATCTTCATTTTGGTGGCCTGGAATGAGTACAGAAGTCCAGAGGTATTGTCAAAGCTGTACGGCTTGTCAATTGAGAAGAAGAAAAACTGTAAAAGATCGAGTACCAATTACACCAGTGGTCAGACCAACTAACACCTTTGAGATTGTAAACTGCGATATTATAGGACCATTTGAGCAGGTTTCCAGAGGGTTTAAGTACGTACTGTGTATAATCGACCAGTGTTCAAGATGGCCGGATGCTAGACCATTGAGAACTATTAGTGCTGACGCTATTTGTGAGGCATTACTAGAGATGTTTTCTTATACCGGTGTGCCCAGAGTTATAGTCACAGATAGAGCGGCGAGTTTTCGAGGTAAGCTTATGAAGGAGTTTCTAAAGCGGCTGGGATGTGCCCCCAGGTTTAGTTCTCCTTATCATCCGGAAGGGAATTCGATTGTGGAGCGTTTTAATCAAACCTTGAAGAATATGTTACATCAAGTGGTGAAGAAAAGACCTAAAGGTTGGGAGAAAGAGTTACCATTTCTTCTATGGGCCTACAGGGAACTACCTAACGCGACTACGGGGGTAAGTCCTTTTAGGATGGTTTATGGACAGCTAGGTCGAGGACCGTTGACCATATTGAGGGAAACGTGGACGGGTGACCAAGTTGCTCCATGGGAGTTAGCGGATACTAGTAAGTACATGCAAAGATTGAGAAAGCAGCTGCAGTTAACCAAAGACATAGCTGAGGAGCATACTAAGGAAGCACAAAGGAGCTATGCTCATTACTACAATCTAAGATCAAAAGACAAGACATTTGAGGTTGGTGATCAGGTTGTGATTCTAGAGAAGGATTGCACTGATAAATTGAGTTCTGGTTGGGTGGGACCAGGGGTAGTCACCAAGAAGATTTCAGCATACAGTTATCTAGTTCTAATGCCAGATGGAGGCGAGAGAACATTACATGCTAATTTCTTGAGATGTTTTAATCCTAGAGTGAGTGCGGTTGGATTGATATGTGAGGGTGAGGAGGATTTTGGTTTCGTGGACTGTCAGCCAGGGACTGTGACTGAGAGGACTGACGGGACTGCTATTTTGGATCAAATTGACTTTAAGCATTTAAATTTGGGTCAGCAACAAGAGTTACAGGACCTTTTACGTAAGTTTACATCTGTTTTTGATGATAAGCCCGGATTATGTACCTTGGGGTCGCATTCAATAAAATTGCAAGGGGAGGTTCATCCACGAAGGCAAAAGCCATATCGTATACCCCAGTTGTTCAAAGAAGAGGTTGACCGTCAAATTACTCAGCTGTTAGCTGATGGACTGATTGAGGAATCAAACAGTCCGTGGGCTCATCCTATTGTTTGTGTGAGGAAGGCTGATGGGAAAAGTCTGAGGCTAGCCTGTGACTTCAGGGAGGTCAACTCATTTACCAAATGCGATTTATTTCCTATGTGTCAGTCTGAAGACCTAATTAATCAAGTGGCCGGTGCTAATTACATTACCACTCTTGATTGTTCAGCTGGGTATTGGCAGGTGCCCATGCAGGAAGATTCGAGGGAACTGACTGCTTTTGTAACGCATAGAGGAATGTATCAATGGCTAAGGATGCCTTTTGGTTTAAAATGTGCTTCTGCTACGTATCAGCGCATAGCTAATAAAATTTTGGAACCACATTCTGAATATGCAGATGCTTATATTGACGATTTTGCTATTCATTCTAAATCCTGGAAAGAACATTTGAAACATTTAGAAGGTGTACTGGTTTCTATTAAAAAATCAGGTTTAACGCTTAAACTTTCCAAGTGTGTGTTTGGAAAAGCTAAGGTTAAATGGTTGGGACATTGGTTGGGTTCTGGGATTAAGGAGGTGGATCCGGATAAGGTAGCGGCTATCCAAAACATCCCACTCCCAACGTCCAAGAAAGAGCTTAGGCATTTCCTAGGATTGACTGGGTATTATCGAATTTTTATTCCCAGGTATGCAGAGCTTGCATTACCATTGACTGAGTTAACGAAAGGGAATACGAGGTTTTCTTTGGACTATCCGAGTAAAGCTTATGATGCGTTCGTGACTTTGAAACAGTCTTTGATGAGTTCTCATGTTTTGATTTCTCCTGATTTTCGTGAACCATTTATTGTTCAAACTGATGCATCTGACTATGCAGTAGGGGTGTGTCTGGCTCAATTGAGGGAGGGTTGTGAAAGGCCGGTTGCCTTTGCTTCTCGTAAGTTGGCGGACACTCAACGGAGATGGAGTACCATAGAAAAGGAGGGTTATGCTGTTATCTTTGCATTACAACGTTTTGAGCATTTTTTAATGGGAGCTAAAATCCTGTTATACAGTGACCATAACCCATTGAAATACCTAACAGCTTGTGCTCCGAATAACTCTAAACTAACTCGTTGGGTACTCTCTTTACAGCCGTTTGACATTGAAATTAGGCATCGCAGTGGTTCTATGAATAAAAATTGTGATGCACTTTCTAGGTTGTTTTAAGGCATAATGCTGTAGTTAAGGTAAAGTGTTTAGTGCAGATTTGGGTATTTGTTTACTATACTAGTGTTGGCAGTTTTGATTTGCCAGTGACTGATTTATACTTGTCTAGTTGTTGCTTTAGTATAAGATTTAGTTAAGTCATGCTTATTTTGTTATTGTTTACATCTGAGGACAATCAGATTGACTTGTTAAAACTTGGTTTTCCCCAGGATGTATATATATAGTGAATTCGTATAATAGTTTAGTTTCGGTGATTGTGTGATTTGTTATTAGGCTTGGAACTCTATTAGCCAATGTTCTAATTTTACTGTATTTTAAATTTTGATACTTTTACCTAGAACATTGTCTTAAATGAGATGGGCGTATGTCAGGACAGTGCTTACCGCTTAATCGCTGACAGTGTACCAGTGTATAGTAATAGCTCTTATGTATAGTAGGGAGACAGTAGATGTCGTAGTTCTTGTTAAAGTTCTTGTACTTGAAGGTAGTTGAAAAAACATGAAACACAACGAGAAGTTAAAGAATATATATTTCATTTAAAACACGTTCGAGTTGTTTTATTTTACGAGTTGCTGCCAAACCAGGTCCTCACAGGGTGCAAGGTTGAACAAGGTTCCTTTAATTAGTCTACCTGTCATTGGTGTTCCTTGGAGTCGTGTGGCGATTGACATTGTTGGTCCACTGAGCAAATGTAAGGTTTCGGGTAATAGATTTATCTTGACAATGATGGATTTGGCTACACATTACCCTTTAGCTTATCCGTTAAGAAACCATACAGCTATGGATGTGGGAAAGTGTTTGTTGCATGCGTTTGGTATGTTTGGGTTTCCTGACGAAATTCTTTCTGATTGTGGTTCCGAGTTCAATTCAGACTTAGAACAAGTTTTATTTCACGAGTTGCAGATAAACCACATACATTGTTCTCCATTCAGGCCTCAGACAAATGGAAATTTAGAAAAATTTCATGGTTGTTTGAAAAATATGATCAAAGCAGCACTTGATGATAGTGATGAGGATTGGGATGACATACTTCCTTTGGTTTTGTTTGCTTATAGAGAAGTACCCGTTCAGGGTTTAGGATTTTCTCCTTTCGATTTGATGTTTGGCAGAAATGTTAAAGGTCCTTTGCAATTAATTAAGAATTCTTGGTTGAAGGATGATATTGTGTATGGTCTTAAGAAGACTAATCTCATTGATTTTGTGTTGGACTTACGCACTAGGATCCATGATTCGGTGAAACTAGCAAATGAAAATGAGCATATTGCTAAGATGAATTCGAAAGTTTTGTATGATAAAGATGCAAAGATTGTTGAATTTCAGGAAGGTGATCATGTCTTACTGTTATTACCTTTGGTTGGGAAACCTTTGCTGGCGAAGTTTTGTGGTCCGTATGTGGTAGTTAAGAGATTGGGTCCAGTCGATTATTTGGTAAACACTCCTGATAGACGCAAGTCTCAAAGAGTAGTGCATGTAAATTTGATGAGGAAATTTAACAATAGGATGTTGTCTGATGATGTTGTGTCTCAGGTCAGAGACGTTTTACATGTGAAAGTGATTGAGGATAAGATGAAAGGTTCAGTGTTACAGCATGTTAAATTGGAGCATTTGGATTCCCATCAGGCTCATGATTTAATTCAGTTGTTGTCTGATTTTGAGTCAAATTTCAGTGAGACGCCTGGTGTGACAACGTTGGTGAAACACAAGATCGAGTTGGTTGCGGGAGTGAGGCCTATTCAACAGCGTCCGTATCGTCTGCATCCGGAGAAAACACAGGTGGTACAAGAAGAGATTCAGTCTTTATTACAAGCTGGAGTAATTCGGGAAAGTGATAGTCCGTGGGCTGCACCTATCTTAATGGTCCCTAAGCCTGGTGGTACTTATCGATTGGTCACGGATTTCAGGAAATTAAATGAGGTCACGGTGCCAAATCCTTTTCCGATGCCACGCATTGAGACTTTGATTGATAGAGTGGGAGGTGCACGTGTCATGACGAAATTAGATATGACAAAAGGTTATTATCAGATAGCCATGGAGGAGGATTCAATTCCTTTGACGGGTTTTGTCACGCCTAGTGGTCATTATGAGTATTTACGTCTACCTTTTGGGCTCCGGAATAGTCCGGCTTCATTCAGTGCCTTAGTTAAGAAGGTTTTTGCTCGTTTGGAAGAATTCTGTGACGCATATTTAGATGACGTCATTATTTTCAGTGGTAGTTGGGATGCACACATGGTACACTTGCGCAGGGTGTTGGAGCGTGTTCGCGATGCTAATTTGACTTTGAATATCATGAAGTGTGAATTTGCGAATGCTGAGGTTGATTTTTTGGGTCATCATCTGAGCTTAAATTGCGTTAGGCCTAGAACGCAGAAGGTTGAGGTTTTGCTTAATTTTCCTGTTCCGAAGCATAAGAAACAGGTGCAATCTTTGTTAGGTCTTGCAGGATATTTTCGAAAATTTCTGCCTCATTTTGCTGATGTAACTTTACCTTTAACACAGTTGTTGAAAAAGAATGTAAAGTTTGTGTGGACCGTTGATTGTCAGAAAGCGTTTGTGGATCTGAAGTCTAGGTTGGCTTCTAGGCCTATCTTGCGTCCACCTGATTACTCTAAGCAATTTTGTTTGGGAGTCGATGCTTCTCACTTGTGTGTGGGTAGTTGTTTGTTTCAGGTTGTGGATGGTTTGGAACATCCGATCGCGTATTTGAGTCGGAAGTTGCGTCCGTACGAGATTGGCTACTCGACTGTGGAGAAAGAGGCGTTGTCTCTTGTGGTTGCTGTCAAGGCGTTCAGCGTGTACTTTGGTTCGTCTACGGTGATTGTGTACACCGATCACAGCCCTCTGCAGTTTATAAATTCAATGCGGAATTCAAATCACAAGTTGTTGCGTTGGAGTCTTGAACTTCAGCTGTACTCTCTTGATATCCGACACAGGCCTGGGAAGGACAATGTTCTTCCAGATTTGTTGAGTCGACCTGCTTTCGATTGAGTTGTTGATGCGAAGACGTTTTGGCGTTTGTGAGTTTGTGCGTCGTGAATTCGTGGCTACGGTCGTTCTTTTAGTTTCGAGTAGTTTTTCGTTTTTGAGGTTTGGTAGCATTGTTTCTGTGATTATTGATACCTTGTGACTTTGTTGACACTTGTGAAATTTATGGTTGGAGTTTCTTGTTCAGTTTCTATGGTAGTTTGAACATTTGGATATTGCGTTTGGGGCTTTGTGGACTCATTGCCTACATTAATAGATTATTAGATGCATTTTGATATAGAGGAGTTCTGTTGTCGCATTGGATCGTTGTACAGTTGTGTCATGTTGTATTTCCGCGTAAGAGGCTTTTGTTAGAGCATATTGAGGTCTTTTAGAAGAGCTGTTGTATAGGTTAGTTGCTTTAGGACTGCGGTATCGTATCCTAAAAGTTTGATTTCTGGATACCTGATTTGTAAAAGGCATTGATAGTTAACTAGTTAAGCTAGTAGGCTTATTTTTTTGTGTGTTCTCGTGTCTAGGGGTTTGTTAGATTCTGCTATATATAGTAAGTTGTACTATATATATTTGATAGCAGCTCTAACACGTGTAAAGGTCATGAGACCTATTTACTCCAAATCATGTGAGATGGAGGAGTGGCTGTCGAAGGATAAAAGGCATGGATCTGTTTGTAACCGTCGGAATTGGGCTGTAGAAATTGTGGAGGCGAATTCGTGATCCCGTTGATCATTGTTGGTGTTGAAGACGAATTCTCCTCTTGAAGACGTTTGCAGATTCGAACCATGTCTGGTCCTGTCAGTCGTGTTCGGTGACGTGTTTTCTTCTGCCGTGCGGCGTTCGTGTTTTACTGTAACGTCAGGGTCACGTATGTTAATCTTCTCTCCAATTCTTGTATTTTATCGTGTATGTTTCTGTTTCATTATATCGTTTACATTTTATGAAACTGTCTTTTTATGACTTATTTAGCGAGAATCCATTTTTCCCTTAGAGTATCTAAGAGTTTGAACCATAGAGCCACGGGACTTATAACAACTTATAGATAAGCTCCTGGTTTTCAACAAAATCACATGTTCAATGCGTCGGTTAGGAGTATCCACTTATTCTCGCAGCACTTTGCAGGCGGTTCAAAAATGTAAAGGTACATCAAACTTACTTCTACTTTACTAAGGCACTTTATAAAAGGTCTGGGATATACACACATGCATACAAACATGGGTTTAAGAAAGTCATAAGAAAAGTATCTGTCCAAGTGCTTTTGCCTTTTGCTTCACCGCAACTTACCTCTGCAATGGCATCAACATTGGCACCATATTCAATAAGACACTTTGCAACAGCTGTATTTCCAATGGAGCAACACTGGTGCAGTGCTGTGGCTTGCTGGTGATCTGGGATGTCGACAGCGGCTCCCCGCTGCAAGAGGTAGTTGATGACATGCATCCAGCCACAAACAGCAGCAGACATCAGTGGAGTCTTACCATCATCATCAGACTCATTCAGGGTGGCATCTGACAGAGAAAACAATGGGTCATAGATACTATCAGTCATAGGAAATGCATGTTGAAATATATTATGGCGACCTAGAATTTTGCTTTTGCAGCACCAAACGGTAGCGATGCAGATGTTCACTGTAGTTCAGTGCCAATCATTAAGTCAACACAAGGGACCTCACCTCAAAGGGTAAGCTGCTATTTGCTATAGACAGACAGACAGACAGACAGACAGACAGACACACAGACAGTAAAGCAAAGCAGACAGAGTGCATAATAAAATACTAATCTGCAGAAATACATGGGTCGCAAGTTGCATCATTATCGCATACTCGACTCAATTAACCCACTTGTGAACCAATGTGTCAGAAGTGTCCTTCAATGCAATAATTATTCAGCCACATTTTTGTCGGGAAGTACTACTGACCTGTGATGGATGCTTTGAGGAGACAGAGGTCTCCTCGAAATGCCATCTGCGTTAGAGTCCAATCACCTAAAATGCAAACCATAGATGTGATTGGCAAATTCCTACAGCTTTTTCAAGAGTAAAATATATTTGCAAGGTCCACCTGTGGTATCATACCTCAGAAAGCTAACATGTATATCCAAACGATAAAGATTCACTATCACATAACAAGAGAGTCTATACTTAGAAAAAAATCACAAAGTATCGGAGTAAAATGACAAAAAACAACTGACATGTGTTAAGCTGAGGTGATTCGGTGGCTGCATTTCCACGTGGAATGTTTGTCATAACAGTAGATGACTAAAACAGAAATTAAAATATCCTAGTAGTTAATAAAAAAAGAGCAAGTAATTGTTGTTCATTAAATGCAAGCAAATACTTCGTGCTTTACATAGAAAGTAAAAAATAATTGTGGTAAAGAAATGACAATTAGGAGAACAAACAATTTCAACAGAAATCAAATGGTAGCGCAATGGATAACACGCTGGCGTAGAGAGCAAGAGGTAACAAGTTCACGCCCCGTATAGGGCGGACGTGCTTTGTATGCTGCTATTAACGCCGATTATTGCAGGCCTTGTCTGTTCTGTTCATAGTTAAGATTCATGTATTCTGTAATCTGAGTTCCTGTAAACTGTTTCACACTGTAGCCGGTTGCGGTCTGTTAACCAAATTGTTGAATAAACGAATATTATTATTATTATTACAATTTATTAGTACGACATCCTAGTCAAGAAACCACCTATTATAAAGGAATTAGCATACCATAATAATTTAAATGGACAATGTTATAAGAAATGGTATAACAAATAGCAGCTTACCCTTTGAGGCGAGGTCCCTTGTGTCGACTTGATGATTGGCACTGAACTACAGTGGACATCTGCATCGCTACCGTTTGGTGCTGCAATTTAAGCAAAATTCTAGGCCGACATCAAACATTTCAATATGCATTTCTTTTAAAGATTGTTTAATCATTTTCCTTGTCATAAATTCCAATGAAACAGGTCATGAACTCATTAATTCCAATGAATTAGAAGGAAGATTTGGAAATGTACATACACACTGCACAGGCTAGTATGGGAAGCCAGTGTTATCCATGAAGCCTATGCTAGACCCGTTCTAGCTTCCTTCCTGCCGATTTTCCTAGTTTTGATGAACTCTGTTCTAGAGCTGACTCTGCTCTTTTCCGCTCTACCCTCTTAAATCCTTGTCGCATTCTTTACAACCTCCTCCATCCCGATAAGGTCACACCATGCAATACTCGACCAAGGCCATATAATCTAACCCTTCCTAGAGTTGATTCTTTTGCCAGAAGTCTTATAATGCGAATGTTGTATAACTTTGCATAAATGTTTTTCTATCATTTATTTCCTTTGTAAACTACTGTGCATTTGCTGGTGATCTATTAAAGAATATTCTTACCTACTTACCTACTTTTAGAATGTTTTGCAGTTGTTCAGTTTCACATCGTTAAATGTGAACCGTCTGTCATTCTGATAATTATAAACCGAAAATCCGACTGAGCTGCTCAAAATTGGCACAAAAAACATTTAATAAGTCACAAAATGACGGTTCAGGGGATAGAGTTATATTAGGCCTACTGTCATCAAGTTTAAAACCGTGCAGGTTCGTTTGTTTGTTTCCCTTACCGAAAGACATGACAGCTGCGACTTCAAGATCATTGTAATCACTACAGCTGCTGTCTGAAAATAACGAGACGGCGCAGTCTTCCATTTAATTTAGTAATTAAACCAATAAAACTGTGCTAAAATTTATTTATTTTGAACAACATGTGCAAGAATAATTTATGACAGGATTCAATGAAGATTCAACACTTAATGACGTTCTACTGTTGACGCTGGATTGCCATCTCGTGACAGAGTAAAATATAAGACAAATAATTTAGAACGGCGAATGAGGAGTTTTCAGGGCTCTAGTTCTCTATTTTGTCTATAGGTGCGCCACACGCAAGTGCACCTTAGAATATATTATCGCTCATTGTTTACATACGAAATAGTAGATAATAAAGAGACAAATAAATAAATAAATATCGTTACTACAATGGAACCAGAGGCAGGAACTTCTTCAAAACAGTACGGAACGTTGTCTCTGGTACAGCTAAGGTCTGAATTAAGACGTCGAAACCTGAGGCTTGCGGGGAGGAAGAAAGATTTAGTAGCAAGGTAAAGATGTTTATTTCATTTGACTCGAACCAAACAAGCGGTAATCTATCGTTTTAACGGGTTAAACTCTATGGCTATCGTTTTAGCGGGTTTATGTTTCATAATGTGCTTTTATGTTTTATAATGTTGTGTTTCATAAGCTCATTTGTTTTGACTCATCCTGATAATCTAAAATATAGATATCACCGCGTAGTAGGTCCACGGGATATAGTCGGGCTGCGTTAAAATAATTGCAATGTACTACCTGGAAAAAATTGGCAACAAGCTGGAAATAACAAATAATTAAAGATAAGATAATATTATATCCGAAAAATGGTCCCCAGCCCCTGAGATCTGAAGGGAATTTATTTTATTAGAGAAGTTTGACGGCATAAAATCATAAGCTATTTTAGCGTTGTATCGGTTTCACAGTAAGGCAATAGCTTAATCTCGAAGCCGGGTTGCATTTAAAAGAACTGCAATGTACTGACTGAAAAAAATTTGCAACAGGCTGGAAATAAAAAATAATTAAAGATATAATAATAATGTATCTTAAAAATGGTCCCTGGTCACTCAACTCTCACTGTGGGTTATTTTATAAAGAGAAAATGTATTGAATGAAACTAGGCTAGCGCGCCAGATTGCGAGCCAAAAAGTCAGCTGTTGCCGAAAATATCATTGTAAACAACGGAATAAAACATTTATATTTTGACAATTAGAAATGCTTTATTATTCGTTTTAATGTATTATTCAAATCGGCAGTCTACCGGAAGACAAGACATCTTTTAGAAAGAAATTAGAGGTTATTGTACAGAATCAGCAGCCTGTTGTTTTGCCGGTTCCGTACGCAACCGCTTGCATAAGAAGCTGCGTGTGCAATTTTCGTGCGAGTTTAGGCCTAGGGCCTATACCATTCATAGACGAACTGAAACTGATTAATAAAATACAGCCGAGTACTGCACTATTTTAATTTTCTCGATTTCGTGGTGTATTTCGTTAATATGGTATATAAGCTTAGGCCTTATAGTTTCTTATACCCCTGCATTTAGGCCTATAGGTCTAAACATTCTGAATCTTTGATTTTGTGGCAAAAATGCACTGCAGTCTTGAACGTGAATACAGTTATCTCTGCAGAGCTCTTGTGACAATAGTTATGTTGCAATTATTCACAAAATAATCAATAGAATAGCCCTATTATCATGCAATTTAAACACACACAGAAAAACAAATCAAACATCAGAAAGAGACATTTACTTGATATTTTAAAATAATTGGTTTTTTTAAAGGCAATTCATTCTTATTTTTATGTATTCTTATCTATATTCCTAAAAAAATTGAATAATTAAATTTAGAGATATTATACAGAGTGAACAGAACCATTAACATTCTTCTGACAGTCATGTGCAGAATAATTCATACTCAGACTCCTCTGCTCCTCCACTGTCCAATTTTGAGCCAGATGACACCCGCCTCGAGCGACAGCTGCTCCACTCCACCACATCACCAGGTTACAAGAACAAGCAATTCTGAATGTAGCGTTGTAATTTTTGTCTGAACATCTACCACCCAACATTTTTAAACAAGCAAAACTGCACCAAAAGGCTATTAATACCAGAGCCATGCGCTGGCCGCGCCGCGCCGTCGCCGCCGAATTTTTTTTGTCGCCGCCGCCGCCGATTTTCGTTGATCGGCGCGCCGACGCCGCCGCCGCCGACAATTTGTCGGCGCGCCGCCGATGCCACCCTGATTTATTTATTTATTTTTGTTGTATTTTTCATGTCTTGCATGATTTCCCAATAAAAGTGCTCCGTCAGTGTGAAATAGGCATCCTTCAAATTTTCTGCTCAGTGTCCTTTGCCAAGGGAAAATTAAAGCGGACTATAATAACTTCGCTACATGGTATTATCATTATCAACTGGGTGGCTGTTTGTTTACGCTTGTGTGCTTAGACATCTTACTAGCATAACGTCGCCTGTCAGCGCAGATAACTCAGATAAATTGGAAGATAATTTGCCTGGTCGTCGCTCGGATATTGTTTCTGAGAGACGATGAGTATCAACAAACAGCCTTGCAAATGATGCGTTGCACCTCTATTATAGAACGACAAGAGAAGGGTTGTGTTGAGTCAGAGAGAGAGACGAAATTTCCCTCCAAAAACAATGTCGGTCTGTGTGTGTGTGTGTGTGTGTGTGTGTGTGTGTGTGTGTGTGTGTGTGTGTGTGTGTGTGTGTGTGTGTGTGTGTGTGTGTGCGTGTTACATCCAGGCACTTTTAGTACAGAATGGAGGAAGGGAAAAGGGACGCAGGGACGTTCAGCCAATAATAATATGATGCCGGCAAGAGAAAGAAAATCTTATAAAGCAGGGCAGTTAGACATGACTTAGTCTATATTTGCAACACCCCAGGAGTGCGTGCCGAATGAATGAATGAATGAATTAATGAGCGAAAGTCAGACTAAGGGTTTCGCTCATGTTAGTATTTTGTCGTCGGATCAAGCTGGGGGTGCCAGATGTCCAGTAATGAGCCGGTATTTGCGCAATCTGTCCGGTTAGAAATTTAATGATTGCCACCAACATTGTGTTATAGTGTAGTTTCTTGGGATCCATAAAAGACATCTGTTTGTGATTTTCCAATTTGGCCTTTATTGCCGTTTCTCTAACTCTTTGAATGCAGTCAGAATAATGTATGTAGTAGTGAGACAGTCAGACAGATAAACGAATATAATATGCTATGAACCTATGCTTAATATGGCTGACTACATAAGTATATATAATTATATGTATAATTATATATATACATATATATATATAACTGGAGTCAGTAGATTAAGAGAATCAGACAGCCTGGCTAAATCTGATATTGGCCTAGCGAGCACCGACGTGATGAATGCACCGACGTGATGAATGTCACTGCTCCAGATTTCTTCATATATTAATATATAAGCGCATGTTTCAAATTAGTCGTACTCTGCATCGGCTACCCCATCCAACGTCTACCCGGTGTACTTAGTCCTCCCCCACGCAGGTTTGCATATCGGGTAACGCATCGATTCCCTCCACTCATCTCTGTCCATCGCCAACGACTCCACCTCCTCACACTGGCACACCCCGCCCTGTATGTACTCTTACCCTGTATGAATGTGAACCCCTTCCCAGCACCTTACTTACACGTATGCAGTACTAAGTCCTTCCTCTGCCGGTCTGCACATCAGACAATGCGTCCCCCGCCCCTCGTCTCTGCCCATCGCTGCTCCGCCTCCCCCACAACTCCTCCTTGCACTACCAGCGTCAGAATCAGGATGAAAGCGCTCATCAGGTTACCTGACAAACACATTTAGGCTCTTATGTTTGACACCAGGGCCAAAGACATCTAGATAAAATAAAGCTGTTGTATAATTATATCAGCCCTTACCAGGGTTAACAGTATATCTGAATTATAGTATCCGCACCAAAAGCGTTGAGACCTCCGTGCCTAAGCCCACGGACCTCGCATAGCAAAAGCAAGTTGTCGCATGCATTGCTATTGCCGTATACCCTATTCATTCATTCGTTCATTTGGACATTTATATAGCGCTCCTTCAAGTAAAAGAAACTACTCAGAGGCGCTCCCGACTCCAGCGCGCTTAAAAAGAACAGTTTTATGTTTGTTAAGGAACGACTAATGCATTTTGGTCGCGAACATTTAGGCGGCTGTTTCAATCTTTTTGGATGGACTAATGAATAATAGGTCCTGTAATCTCATGATACATCTTGAGCACAGATGTCGGTTTAGAACTGTAGCTGTCAGGTCAGTATCTAAAAACTTAACCTTTTGAAGGTTAACTCATATTTTGTTCATCAGTTTAGCATTAGAGATTTTATTTTTGCAGTAAAAGTTTTTCTATTTTATTCATATTTGATTTCAATCCGCATTTCTTACCAAGCTGCCTCTGTAAATTTTGTTCCTACTTCATTATCTTTCTTCAGCTTCAGAGGACCTTCGTCCCTCTGACCTTTCAGGGCCCTGACAAGGGCCTTTTCAAATGACCGTGGACCGATCGTGAAGCAGTATCTTCTTTTGCCCCACGCCGCCGCGCTGCGCCGCCGTCGCCGATATTTTGATGGCGCCGCCGCCGCCGACTTTTGTTGGTCAGCGCGCCGCCGCCGCCGACCAAAAATGACCGGCGCGCCGCCGCCGGAAGTACCAAGTCGGCGCAGGGCTCTAATTAATACCACACTTAAAATACAAGAAAATAGCAGGCAAGTCTAATATATCACTGTAAAGGCCTTCTTCGCAGACCTGTATATGTTTGACCAAGGTGGCAGTTCTTCAGAATGATAGGTGTAAAATATAAAAAGTACACAGTCAAAAATCAAAATAGCACCAGTATAACTACAAATTGTTAAATAACAAACTTGTATACTAATAGGTGACAGATCATGCATATTGTCAATCCTGTTATTTATGTGTGACTGGACCAAGAAACTCCTGTTAATTACACCGTGAATGGCACCATTAGACCAGCCTTTGAGGCTCGGAGATGTAGAAGTTATCACTTCACATTGATCACTTAATGTGGTCTGTCAGATGGGAGTTGATGTTCTGAAAACAGTTCTTAGAAATTTGGAAGATTGGGTGTATGCTGTTGGTGATTATGATGAAATTGGTAGGTTTAAGGCTTGTGATGAATAAACTATGGAGACCTTTGCCAGTACCTCCTCATGGTGGTCTCTAGTTGTGCAGTTGGCTGTTGTCTAGCTGCAGAGCGAAGAATGGCAGCGTAAGATCTGTCCTTGACACCACAGGATTAGTGTGTATGACTTTGGCTGAGTGTAACGTAAATCAAGAATTTCCAAGCGCCAACAAAAGCCAAGTCAGAGAGGCCAGCTTATTCACCAGCAATATGTCAAATCAAGTCCCAATAGCCAAACCGCCCTGTTTGTTCCGATGCCAGGTCAAAATCCATTGAGGTCAAACCAAGGAGACAGCATGGTACTGGAGTGGTAATCAGTGATGATGCAGTGTCACTCTGTTACTGAGCAAACTGATTGTTTTGCAGATGCCATAACATCAAAGACAACGGGAACAAATATGTGGGTTGTAGGAAGCAATGCATATTTTGGCAGTCTTCTGAACAGGAGCCTGTTCAGCTGCAGTCTGCAGAACCTGCCGAAATAGCTGTCTGAGATATAGGTATGAAGCAGCACAAGTGTGAACCACTAATAACACTATTGCATCCCATGTCATGTATTCGCCAGCAGGCCAAGGAACCAGTATGGCACTGCCGGGTCATTTGCCATCGGTCCGCATGAGATTCGCTGGCTCTTTTCTGCTTGGTGTATCTGCACTTTCAAGCGAATGGCTAATTATGTCATTAATGGCATGATGTTGGATGGAACGTCCCTCTGATTGCCTACAAACCACCCCATGGCATGGCGACCATTTGATCCAACAGCATCTCCGCATCGACACATGTAAGGAAGACAGAGGTCAAGGACCAACCAAAGTCCAACTAGCACTGTCTCGTTGTTCACGCAGAGCACAAGAAGTGTATGTGAGGGCAGTTAGCCAATCTCCCAAATGAGAAAACTGGCACCAGCCAGTCTAAACCGACCAAAACGATTGGTCATAGAGGCCAAAATTGGCATTTTGTCCGGTTGTCCCTAAACTAAAGGCCTGTCCCATGCAAGCGGCTTTGCACGCTGTTTGGCTGGCAGAGGATCTATGATGCCTGGCAGAGTGTCATGTCGTGCCACTATCACCTCATTGTACCCTAAGCATCTGGGACAGTGGTGCATTTGGTCAAAATGGCAGACTAAAGTTCAAAAGTGGAAGACACTCGTCTCAAACCCAGATCTCGAAATGGGGAGTGAAGCTTGTATCCATTAATGCTTGTTCAAACTGAAGTTAAGGATGCATTCAAGCCCTTCCCTTAATATTTCATCCATTTGTCCCAGCATAATTATGGTATTATTATTACTATTATTATAATAGTATAGAAATAAATTAGCTGCTTTAAAATTACACAACCGATAGTTTATCTGTGACCGCATTTTCGGCAGATCTCAGGCAAAGTGTGGATATCAGGAGGGTACGGCAAATGTCGCGCGAGACATTAAGGCGACTAGTACAAAGATATTTGCTGTATTCCCAGGTAGGCATAGCCTATCGGCGAACATGCGCTGCCGCAGTCATGGCCTACACTATTCGGCTCGTTAAAAACACTCACTAGCGTGATTTTTACCTATAAT